>CM034701.1:152764530-152776465 GCA_020142125.1 Phrynosoma platyrhinos
TTACACTAGGCCCGAAGGTGCTGGGCCTAGTGTCTCTCCCCCAGATGAGAGACTGACTGTAGGGGGCAGTGCTCATCTCTGTTCCTAAGCCAAAGAGCCAGCATTGTCAAAGATGACTCTGTGATCATGTGGCCAGCATGACTGTACAGAACGCTCTTATCTTCCCACCAAAGTGGTACCTATTTATCTACTTGCACTTTTACATGGTTTTGAACTGCTAGGTTGGCAGAAACTGAGACTAGTGATGGGAGCTTAATCTGTTGCACGGTGTCTTGGCCTCAAACTGCCAACTTACCAATCTTACAATCATTAAAGTCAGCATCTTAACTGCTGAGCCACTGCATCCCTATTTTGCCCAAGACCCCACCCCAAAAAGCCCAAACCATGGAAACAACATGAATTTTTCAATTTTCCATTTTGAACTTCCTAGGCCTCTACATTGGCTTTCTTGAAAATCATTTATCCAGGTGCATACACAGCTTTCCCTTGCTTCCATGTGAAGGAAACAAGCTTGGCATTTTTTAAAAAATTCAGAAGATAGGACTTATCTGAAGAATAATTGCTGCATAGATACAAAAGCAGGAAATCAACTCAAAATGCCTCATGCTTAATTACAAGCTGGTAGGGAGTATTTAAGAGTAGATCATAGGTGTTTTCTATAATAACAAAGGGCTAATAAAGCATGTAGGTCTAGCAGAATAAATCAGCAAAACATCCTAAAAATCAGACAATATAAAACATTAACACTTCTTCCTTCAGGTACATTTGCTTCTAGAATGCAAATATTACTGAAAGAAAATGTGGACGTTATTCCAAGCTCAGCATTTCAGTCTGCAATCCTCAGCCCATATTTGGTGAATAATGCTAGTAAATTCATCTAAAGGGGAGACAATCATGACAAAAAGAGATTATATTCAGAGAAACAGCTTCAAAACTACATATATTATTAATTCTATAGAGCTCTTCTTGTGAATTATTATGCACTTTTCCCTTCAGACATGCTTGCAAAGCAGTATCCTTGTCAAATCTAAGAACTCAGTTCCATTTTCCATTTAACACCAAGGCATGAAAAATAGAGTCTGTTTACGTTGATTTATCCAGGAGTTATTTTCTAGCCAAACAGGTAGATATCTGATGCCATTTATAGTCTTAGAATGCAATCTGGGTAAAGATGGCTCAAGGCCAGTTGAGATTGCTGAATCAAACCCTATTAGCTTAAAGATGCTGGAAATCATTTAGAAATACAATACCCTCAAATTTGGAAGTTTCCCTAGGTTTGAAGAGGTTTGGATACTTAAATTGAGAGGGGTTTGATTCAGCAAAGATTTTGTAGGCCTAGTATCATTTCAATTGGCCTTTAGTCATCTTTAGCTAGATTGCATTCTAAGACTATAAATGGCATCAGATAGCTACCTATTTGGTTAGAAAAAAAATCCTGGATAAATCACTTAGTTCTTCCCTTACTCCATCTCTTCCTTGACCCACTTTTTGGCTGTTCTGCAAGCAGAGAAATCACATTGCTCTGATGTCAGATCACTGAGATCAGACAAAAAAGGGCTTTCTAACCCCATACAGCTGACAAATCTGTTAAGATTGCAATATTAATCTGTTCCAGCCTGTTCCTTTCCAGCAAATGTTTCCCATTTAATGGATGTAACTCTGTATGTGGTGAGTGTTGCAAGCTGCCTTCATCTGTCTACAATTGTGTACATGTGTACATAGAACCAACTGAGGACAGAAGAAGGTTAGCTATGAAGACCTCTGTTCAAATCCTGTTTGTTGTTGTTGTTGTTAACTGCCTTCCCGTTGGTCTCAACCCATGGCAACTCTATGGATGAGACATCTCCAGGCCCCCCATCCTCTACTGTCAGCACTTATTTCAAGAATTTGAGTATCATCACCAGGTATCAAGAATAATGATTCAGCAACAGAAATACTGAATATCCCAAGGCTTTCTCTCCCGGTTTGACATCCTGTAGTCTGCAATGAATTGTAAATAGAAAATGACACTAACAGGGTCATTTTGGGGGCATGGGTAATCAGCTCAACACATCTATGATGTCTTACTTAAGTGGTTGTTTGTCCAAACCAAAGCATTATTACCTTCTACTAAACAGACTACCAGGTAATATCTTTGAGGAAGTCCAGATGGACATCTTTTGCCTGAAAAGTCACTTTTGTATTGGAGGAACTTCCCAGCATGAAACTTATTTTCTGGCCTAAAATCCTTTAAAAAGGACTCCAAATTCAAGAGTCCTCTCCTTTTTTGGTGATAGAGCCTATTTGAATCTTCAACCAAGAGCTCTGAGAGGATGCTTCTGGAGGCCTCAGTAAAATTATTGTCCTTCTGATTCCTTTCTGGCTAAAATCACTGCCGAGCCTAATCCTTACTCTTTTCAAGCTGAAATCACTCTTTCAGAGCCCAATAGAGTCTAAGGAGTTTATTGTACAGCATTTTTCACCTGATATGGGCATGGGCTGGACATGGTCTTGAACAGGTGAAAACAGGTGTTATTGCACACAAAAATGTTGTCGATGCAACCGGGTGTCTATAGCCCATCTCTGTGCCATGCTCATCCCGCTGATTTTGCAAGGATGGAAAATTCCATCCTTCACACCTGTTTTCACCTATTCAAGCCTGTACCCAGCTTGTTCCTGGATTTGAAAAAAATGCTGTGCAATAAACTCCTAATATTTCAGCCAGGGAATCTTGTCAGCTTATTCTCTTCACTAAAATCCTCATCTGGTCCAGAGAATCACAGTTAGCTTATCTTCTTCCTTGCATTGTCCAATCAAGAGGGTAACAATCCCAAATTCTTCTAGGAAGGTCCCATAGGATCATGGAGAGGTAACTTTTGTGACCCCTAAAATCTATATTTAGTGGAGTACTTTTTCTGAACATTGCAACTTTCCCAATTCTGCCCCTTTTTTCCACTGATGTCTCTGTGTGAATTAGGCAAAAAGTATAATATTGTTCTTACTTTTTAAAACTCCTTCTTTCGGTCATCTCCCATTCCTCTTGGCAAGCTCTACACTTGAGATTGCTCAATTCAAGCCCTCTCAGCCTGGCAAATTTGTTCATCTGAATTAGTATTGCCCTATTCTAAAACATATGTTTTCTATTAAAACAAATGTGTTCTATCTCTATTTTTCATTTACTGCCTGCCATTTATGAAACTCTACCATGATTTTTATAGTCCCTAATGCAACTATTGTGTATGGTTTGATTTTTTTTTTGTTCAATAAAATTCCCCTTTTAGATAGTTAATCATAACTACAATCATGCATTACTACCAAAGTTATGAGATCCCTTACAATTATATGTACTCCAAACTTGCTTGCATTCATGCATGTTCTTTGACAACATATCTGGTAACAGGAAGGTGTGCATGAAAAGATATAATTTTCAATCTAAATTAATGAAAAATTGTCTAGGTAGTCTGTCTCCATAGAAGAATTAGTATAATATTTAGATATCATCTTATTGGAATTCACAGTTGATTAATCAATGTCCAAACCAAAACACAGTTCTTCAATATTCTCTCTATTTTTTTAAAAAAAGGTATATCTTAGGTGACCTTGAGCAAGTCACACTCTCTCAGCTTCAGAGGATAGCAATTGCAACCTCCCTCTGGAGAAATTTGCCAAGTAAACCTTCTGGCTTTAGGTCACCATAAGTCAGAAAAAACTTGAAGTGACATAGTAACAATAACAATAGCAACAAATCTTGCACATATGAGTTCTTGTTGTGCAGCTTGGTTGGATCCTGCCCCACAAAAATCATTTTTTCACATCACTTATTTAAATGGGAATTTATTTTCACCATCAACATTAGACTCATGTGGTTAGAGAAAAATAGAGAGCAAGCAAACATCACTGAATTGTTTTAATATTGAAAATGTCAGAGATCTCATCAAAGTGTGACTTTGTAATCCTCTAGGCAAGTGGTGGAATTAAATCTTGGCAGAAGAATTATTAATATTCCTTAGTGTCATTAGCCTTGCTCAGTAATAAACTCAGGCAATGCTTCATTCCTCCTGCAAAGGACAGACCCACCACTGTCTGATTTAAAGCAGAGCTAGTTAAAATAGACTAATCAGCAGAGTATCTGATGTTCAAACTTAATGTACTTTTAGTTTCAGCCCAGTAATCTCTTTGGGTATTTGTCAAAAGGTATAAGTTTTCCCATAAACATCTTGTTAAGATTTTCTCATCATTTATTCATTTATTTATTCATTCATTCCCTGGTTGATTCATCTTCATCCTCACCACCACCACCTATACACCACCTTTCCCACAGGGACTTTAAGAGGCTCACAAATGATTTAAAAACAGATACAAATAAAAAGTAAAATAGCTATAATATTAGAATGCATTTCAATCAAATTACTGAGGAAAGTGTATCAATGTGACTTTCACTGTAAAAACTATATGTTTAGGACCAAACAAATATGACATTAAGAACATATTTGGGCTTCTTATACTAATTTTTAAAAATGTAAATTGCATAAAGAGGATCAATGAAATTTATTTTATTTTATTTATATCCTATCTTTGTGCCAATGCAGGGATATTTCCTCCTTGGTGTAAATGTCCACCATGGAGTATATATTCAGCAGTAAGAAGTGCTAGAAACTGTCTATACATGTCTTCTGGGTCTATGAATTATCACTCTCCCTCTCTGCTAAACACAGTTTGTCTGTTAGGTGTAAGGATGTCTAGTTTGGCTTCAGCATAGGATGCTGGTGAATATACATTGTGGTATCTAAGACTTCAAGAAGAATAGGAAACATAGGTTCTATATTTCCCATCTTGATGAAGGAGAATTACCCAGCAGCATCCAGGGTAATGAGGAAGTTTAGGAAGGGCATTTCTCACAATTGGTATCACAACTAGATGTTCTTATACCAATATCAATCATAGAGGGTTACAACATACCACTCACCTTGACTTGAGAAATTGAACAATTTGAATGGCAAAAGATACATTCATTTATGATCAGCCTTAGAACAGAAAAGCCTATTCATAATCACTTTATCAATATATGATGCTTACAGTTTGTCAGTGATGATGATTATTGTCAGTTGACAATACATTACACAATACAATTAGTAGATCTTTGAATGTTATATAGTACAAGTGGGACCTTCAGAAATGTTCATTGTGGGGTATTCAATTTCAGAATACAAGCAGATAGCAATGTCTTCTTCCACCAGACACCCCCCCCCCATTACATTTCCCTTCTTCTCTAGTGTTATTTCCTCCCACATATGGAAATTCATGATTCTGTGACCATTCAACTGTTTTGGTTTTCCCCCTCCCTATAATATCTTGCCTTCTTCCCCCATTCTTTGGGGGAAATTGAGGTGCTCCAAAGCAGGGAAAAATGTTGTAATTGGAGATTTGCTCTGTAAATTTGTACATGATTGATTTGCATAGAAAACAGCATTTTCTGCCTAGAAAACAGCATTTTCTACGCAGGAATTAATATTTTTGCATTGAAATATTATTTCCCATTATTCTATTTCCTTCTCTGTCCAATGTCTGTTGTTTCTGGAACAGAGAATTATTACTCCAAAGACATGCTTTTTGTGTGGCTAAGGGGTCTCCCTTCTCCACTCTACACTCATGGACCTGAAGTTCATCTGCCTCACAGGCCACAGAAAGGCCTCACAGCCTTTCTGTGGCCTGAGTTGCTGGCTGCTATAGTTCAAATAACTCTTCCACCTCTAGTGCTCCATTAACTATGGAAATTATCACCTGAATCTTCCCTCCCAATATAGTTATGGCTTTTAAAACTCCCAAAACAGCAATAGTTCTTTTTATATTACCTTGCAATTGTGACTTGATAACAGGTTGGTAATGCATCTTATCATGCTACCATTCCATTGACTTGTTAGCTATCCACGATTAAATAAGTGAATACATAGTTGAGCTTTCTTTGGGAATGGGGTGTGTGCAGTGAAACTTGTATAAATCTCCTTTCTCCTGCCAAGGAGAAAATGATTGCCTCCACATGATTAAGAAGTCATGTGTTCGTTGGGAATGGGTGTGTGCAATGAAATGTGTTTAAATCCCCTTCTCTCTGATTTAGCCTAGAATGACCTATCACACATATTTCAATAATGGGTTAACTGTGTGATTAACAGCTATTCACAGGATTTTTCCATTCATTAAAAGCAGCAGCAGAAGCATAGATTGACTACATAATAACTGCTGTCTAGCCACAAGGTTGTGTGGTAAGATCTGGTGGTTATACTTACAATCCCACTTCTATCGCACTATTTAAAAACAGTGTGATAATCTCCTATATCTCTGGTAACTCTCCCCTCCATCTCAACAGGCTTGGAGAACAGTGTAAGTGGTAGGTTTCCCCAAGGATCTGTACTGAAAGTGGCATTTTTGAACTTGTCCATAAGGATCAATGAAACATGAAGTTTGTGGATAGTCTCAAGTTATTTGAGGTGGTTAAAGCAAAAAGGGGTTAGGTTATAGCAGATAACTCAGTGAAAACATTGCCTTTTTAGAGGTAATTAAGATAGATGTTCAAAGCTATCAACATATTTTCTTGGAATACTCTGTACATTTCTTGTTGCTACATCTCAAAATGGGCGTAGATGAGCTACTGGAAGGGCAACCAAAATAATTAAGGGACTGGATCAACTCACTTAGGGGTAAAGTTTACAGCATTTAGGACTGTTTAGATTAGAAAATGGCAAGTAAGGGAAAGCATGGTAGAGATGTATAACATTATAGATGCTGTGAAGAGATAAAAGAGATTTTTCTTGATCTCTCTTTCATAACACTAAAAATGATGGATTATCTAAGGAATTTGAATGACAGAAGATTCAGGAGGGACAAAAGGAAGTATATCTTCACATAATGCCTAGTTAAAAAGTGACATTTCTTCCCATAAAATATGGTAGAATCTGATAAAGAATTAAAAAGAGATTGCACACATTCATGCAAGATAAGGTTCCCAATGGCTTTTAGTACAATGGCTATATACTACATCCAGTCTCAGAAGCAACATGCCTCTGAATATCTATCACTGGATAAAAAAGGAGAGGTCTGTTGGCCTCATATCCTGCTTGGGGGTTTCCCATAGGCATCTGGCTGTTAATTTTGGTAAACAGATCTTTCATCTGATCCTGCAACATTTATGTCCAGTCACTATGATTAAACTGTGGTTTAGTGGTTTGAGCATTGGACTAGGACTCTGGAGACCAGGGCTCAAATCCACACTCAGCCATGGAAACCCACTGGGTGATCTTGGGCAAGTCACACTCTCTCAGCCTCAGAGGAAGGTAAAGGCAAACCCGTCTGAACAAATCTGAACAAGTTTGCCTATGGGTTGCCATAAGTGAGAAAAAAATTCAAAGACAGACAGCAATAACAAAAACTGTTGTTAAGAAGAAAGCCAGTAGGGTTGATGTAGAGATAAAATTAGAGGGTGGATCTTTTATTTGGTACTTGGATGATAAGCAGGACTAAAATGTAATAACTAAATATGAACTGAACTTTCAGGATAGTTATAATAGGATATGGAAACACTGGCATATTTTGCAGCTTTGTTCCACTGGGCTTTTTGGGATTACAACAGCAGCCATTATGTTGTTCTGAAATTTATGTATTATCTCTGTTACCACATGATGCTCAGTTGCTATTTTGAATAGCACACTATGTCTTTGAAGGTTGGTTAGCTCAAAAAATGATTTTTCAGATGAATATCCAGGAGGCAAGTCTATTCAGATTACTCTGTAAAACACTGTGTGCTTGCTCAATTTTTGTTATTGATTGCACTGTGTTTAGTTTAATGTGTCAACCGTTTACATATTACAACTTACTTCACAGTTCTTTCTTTGCACCTGTGGAAATCCTTCTTTTTTGAATTGCAAAAATAAAAAAAATCACTTATTTATAGTGCAGCATGAATAAAGATGTATCATAGCTGCAAATCTGGATATATGATCCAATGCAGTGTAGATTCATGTAAATAAGAGGTTTGCTTCAAGTTTCTTTCTTTCCAACTGTTTCTGAGAAACAGAAAAGTAGAGACTGCCCAGACTGATATTCTTGCTTTTGCTTATGATCTAAATAAAGCAAAGTTTTAAGGATAACAGATGAAATCCTTAAAATTTGTTGTACACCAAGTTCCATGTAAAATGGACCATTTTCTGATAAAAGTTCATTTTTTTTCTAAATGTGTGCAAGTCCTGGCTCTTAGTTTACACAGATAATGTTTGGTATGTCAACCTAAGTGTAAATAACATTTAGCCAAAATTGGTTTGTAAATGTGCCATCGGTGAAAATGTGGAAAATAAGCAAACAAACAAACCTGGAATTCTGTTATTGAATTATGATTACATATGTCTGACTTAGAAAGCCAGTGTGGTGTATGGAGCTGGTGTGGTGTAGTGCTTTGAGCATTGGATTATGACTCTAGAGACTGAGGGCCTAAGCAGACTGCCAGAAATAGTGCACATTAAATTGAGGCACTGCCCTGGCTCAGTGCTAGGGAATCATGAGAATTGTATTTTTTTCTGAGACATTGAGCCTTCTCTGTCAGAGAGCTCTGGTGCCACAATAATTTACAGTTCCCATGATTCCCTAGCACTGAGCCAGGGCAGTGCCTCAATTTAATGTGCACTATTTCTGGCAGTCTGCTTAGGCCCTAAGGTTCAAATCCCAGCTCAGCCATGAAAACCCACTGAGTGACCTTGGGCAAGTCACACACTCTCAGCTTCAGAGGATGGCAATGGCAAATCCCCTCTGAAGAAACTTGCAAAGGAGACCCTGTAATAGGGTCACCATAAGTTGGAAATCACTTGAAGGCACACAACAACAACAAATGCCTGATTTACAATTTTGGGGTTTTATGGAGGTTGAAATTCTTTATTGACAATGACCAAAAAACCCCACACACCCTGCTGAACCCACAATTTAGGTTACACAGATGCCACAACATGGTCATTTCTGTGTTACTGAAGTGTGGGAAGACCAGATGAGGTACTTTCTTGTAGCTGAACTTATTTCAAGGATGTCCCCTGTTAGGGACATCCCAAAGACCAGAATCCATTCTTCAGCAACATGTAAAGAACCATGTTGTGGCATCTGCATCACTTGAAAGATGGGTTCAGCAGGGTAGCATTGGGAGACCTCAATATGGAGATATAATTATATGCCACAGCTACATCTCCTGATGCAGGATTTCAGCCTTCCTATTTGTTTGGGAGGTCTGAAATAGTTTTAGTCCCATTAGATAATATACCAGTTTGTGTGACTCTGCCAGCAAGCTTGTGGATTTTTACAAAATGACAAACAAACATTTCTAAACTTGAGTGGACAAAGTGAAACTCTGGAGCTTCATGTGACTGTCAGGATTGGTTTTTGCCCCCTCCCCAAACCCTCAGCCCTGGTGGCGCAGTGGTTAAATGCCTGTACTACAGCCACTCACTCATAGACCACAAGGTTGCGAGTTCAATACCAGCTAGGGCTGAGGCTCGACTCAGGCCTGCATCCTTCCGAGGTTGCTAAAATGAGTACCCAGCTTGTTGGGGGGCAATCAGCTCACAGTTGTAAACTGCTTAGACATCCCATAGCGCGATATGAAGAGGTATATAAATGAAGCTGCTTTGCTTTCTCTTGGCAAAAGAAATTTGGTGAACTAGTTCACATGAAAGTGTTCATAAGTTCATAAGGGGGTTTGTTGTTGTTGCTGTGTACATTCAAGTAGTTTCTGACTTATGGCAACCCTAAGTCAAACCTGTCATGGAGTTCCTGGCAAGATTTGTTCAGAGGAGATTTGCTGAGAGGCTGAGAGAGTGTAACTTGCCCAAAGACACCCAGTGGGTTCCATGGCCAAGCAGGAAACCCTGGTATCCAGAGTTGCAGTCCAACATTCAAACTACTATGCCACACTGGCTCCCTGTATTTCATAAGTGGGTATTAACCTTTTAAACAGATTTCAAGTGATTTCCCTGCTATTTAACATTTTTTAAATGCTGGTTTCAAAGTCAGAAGATGATTTGTGGTCGCTTCCAATTTTGGTTCCCCTCGTCCTTACTTCAGCATTTTTGGCAGTCCATGAAGATCATGCAAGATTCCAATGGCAGAAAATGGGTTCTAATACACACAGAATGTGCCCATCTCTGCATTTAACTATAATATAGATAAACTTGTTTGTTTAAGGAATGGAGTGGTGCATACAATTGTCAGTAATACTATGCATGGGTACATAGTATTTTTGTAGCAGTCAAAAGGACTTATTTCCAAACAAAGTTGTCAAAACCAGGGTGCCACTTTGCAAGTAGTTCTACTAAAATTAATTTACACAGAATTTAGATTGATAGCCTTGCTCAGGAACAGCAGTACTTACTGGACTCTGACTTATTACAATGACCAAACTCTTCTGAAATGGATTTCTCTTTCATGGCAACAGTACATAGTGGGCTATGCCTCATGACATTTTCATTTTTACATTCTTCTAAAGATTAACCGTGTAGAAAATTGAAACCCAAACAACCAAGGGTTATATCTATACAAAGAGAACACATTCTCAGTCCTATATCTTTAAATAATATCTTCACAGGTAGGCTATGACCTTAACCTTCCTGGCATACATATTTAAGATGCCTTAATACAGTGAAAAACATGAATCTTTGTAACACTGGCATGCAAGATGTGAGCCTGACAGAAAGTGAGTATATCAGTACAGTATTGGGAGCCAAGCTTTAGACCAGGGATAGGCAACCTTTCCCCTTTAAGGGCCGAGGGACTTCAGCTCCCAGAATCCCAGGAGCTGTTGGCCAACATTGCTGAGGCTTCTGGGAGCTGAAGTCCCTCGGCCCTTAAAGGGGAAAGGTTGCCTACCCCTGCTTTAGACACTACTGATGAATTCAGTTTTGTTTTTAAAAAATCTATTGATGGGAAGGCAGGGGTTTTTGGGGGGGGGTCATAGGCAGTGACAGAAACAAACCAATAAAAATAATTTTAATACCAATTAAAATTAAGTTGGATATTTTCTAAAACTGGATTTGCACTGCAGAACTAATGCAGTTCTAAACTGCTATAACAATCATGGCTCCATTCTATCAAATCCTGAGATTTGTATTTTGTTGAGCCACCAGTACCCTCTAATAGAGAAAGCTAAATATCTCACTAAACTACAGATCTCAGAATTCCATAGCACTGAGCCACAGAGGTTAAAGTGGTGTCAAATTGCATTTTTTTGCAGTGCAGATGAGCCTATGGGGAATGTGTGTGTGGATCTAATTAAGTTGGATTTTTAGATAAGCCTGATTCCAGAATTACAGCAAGTTCTAAATTAAATTAAAAGCAATGTTAAAGAGTAAACAATTTTTACATTTCCCCGATCTTCGATGTTTGCCCAGAGACTAGTTCTCTTGCATTTTTTTTTAAAAAAACCTACTACTTTCTTTTTATTAAGCCTTTGTTTGTTTGTTGTTGTTCACTGCCCTTGAGTTGATCTTGACTCATGGGGACTCTGTGGATGAGACATCTCCAAGACCCTCTGTCCTCCACTGCTCTGCTTAATTCCTGCAACCCCATACCTGTGACCTCCTTAATAAGAGTCCATCCATCTAGAATGTGGTCTTCCTCTCTTCCTATTGTTTTTTCCAAAGATGTGTCAAAAGTATAACTGTCTTGCCTCCCAGGGAGGTTTCTGGCTTGATCTGCTCTAGGATCCACTTGATTGTCCTTTTGGCTGTCCATGGGATCCTCAGCACTCTTCTCCAGCACCACATCTCAAAGGGGTTGGTTTTCTTCCTATCATCTTTCTAACTGTCCAGCTCTCACATCCATACATGGTAACAGAGAATATAATGGCTTGTATGATTCTGACTTTTGTGCCGAGTTGTATATCTGTGCATTTTAGAAATTTTTCTAGTTCTTTCATAGCCACCCTCTCCAT
>CM034701.1:152781462-152793046 GCA_020142125.1 Phrynosoma platyrhinos
AAACGATGCGTACTTAACAGACGTAAGCTCAGGATCTATGGCATCATTCACGGAGTCACCCTTTGAGTAAGATAAATTATGAATCAACCTAAATTCCCCAGAGGCTTTCTTGGGTACCACACCCAGAGGGGACAGACGAAGGATGGGAATTGGCAACTGATCATGAGGTCCTGAAATCCTTCCAGAAACTATCTCTTTTGCTAGCTTGTCCCTTACAATAGCTGGCAATTCCTTCACAGAACGAGCATTAGGTGCATAACAATGTACCCTAGAACCTGTATAAGGGATGCGAAAACCCAAGGAAAAACCGTGAAATAAATAAGATGCAGCCTCCTTGTTTGGGTACACCCTCAGCCAAGCCACCATTGCATCTAACTTAATTGGTGATGGAGCCTCTTCCTCCTGGTGATACTGGCTGGGGTGCACCTCCCACTCCTGACCACTTACCTCTGCTGCAGGAAGTGCAGGGGTGAGCACCTCCGCAGGTGTTACACTTGTGATCAAACCTGCAGGGCTGCCTCTTACACTTGCCTGTGTTAAAATCCCAGCATATACCAAATTGCTTTCTTTCTCCCGTGCCAGGCCTCACATTCTGCCCTCTTGGCTGAGTAACCATGGGAACAAACCCATTGTCACACCTGCTCGAAGGGGAGGCCCCTACCATTACATCTGCCCATAGTTCAGACTATACATATCTCCAAGACAGGGAGCGATCTTGGGCACCTCTCATTCTAAACTGCTCATCATATTGCAGCCAAGCTATGCCCCTAGCGTTATGATGGCAGTTGGTATAAGCTTTTATAATGATCTCTTGGTATTTAGAAAAGTCAGGAGACCTAAGGGGCTCTTTTTCTTTTATAACTCCCCTATAAATAGTAAAACCCATGATCCAATTCACGAAATTATGCTCCAGCTTAGGGCGTTTGAGCACCTGAAACTCTTTTGGGAAGCTGAACACAATCCCATGCTTTACCATGATCCTTGGTTCAGGATCCCTGAAAGTAAGAGAAAATAAATCAATATAATCTCCCTTCCATATTCTTTCTTTAGTGGAAAGAGGAAGGTGTGGCTACAGGGATGGGGCATTCCAAACCCACACCCTGGCTAACCTGGCCACCTAGACCCCATACCAAGGTGGGCCAATTCACCTGCAAAGTGTTAGAAGGAAACAAACCTGATATTGAAGCTTGTTGGGAAGTGTCACCAGCCAACTGCACAGGTCCCCCAAAGTGTGACCCCACAACAGCTCGGGTGTCAGGCAGAGACAAAGCAGCAGCTGCCTGATCTCTCCTCTGCACATCATGGGTTTGCTCCACTGCACCACCACCTGTAAGAACCACTCCTCACTAGAGGTTATATAGATCTGCCACAGTGGGCTGCTCAGAAACAGGAGCAGTGGCACCCTGAATCTCCACACCAGGAACCCTTTTCATGAGTTCCCACACATCGGCTATAGTGGGTTGCCCCACCTATATAGCCCCACCCGGTGTAGGATCGATTACACGAGAGTCAGGTACAGAATAAGGTAGCAGCACTTCTATGTCAGGGTTACCAGAAGTGCTGGAAATATGGCTGGAGTCTGTAGCCAGGAGCCCTTTCTGGGCAAGCTAATTACAGACCATGACACAGGCCTGTACCATCTTGTCCAGTTGTGCTAGCTGAGCAGCAATCTCGTCATCTCTGCTGGCCGATTGAGAGGGCCTCTTCAAGGTAGAGTGACTAGACCCAGGCACAGCTGGGGCTACGCACCTCTTAGATTGGGTCTTACTGTGGGGCATCACTCCCCCAGTGAGTGTCAGCATGGGTCCTATACACCAATCACCCAACTTTGGATGACTACCAAAGGCTGCCCTTCCCCAAGTCTCAACAAGAGACACAGAAAGCCAGGAAGCATCACTGGCAACAACCAAATGGGGGGAAGGTTTCCACCAAGGGTCCTATTAGGCACCCTGTCTGAAGACAAGAATTGCCTTCACATGCCCACCGCTGGGAGGAGGTGTAAAAACCCTCCAAACCAGGCAATGGGGTCCCAACCTTACCAGTACGGAGTAACTGGGGCACCGCTGGGCCTGAGATAAAGCACAGGGTCCACGCACCCGGCAGAGAAAACACCTGCCACAGCACCCGCCTCAGACAGGTGTGTAACCACCTGAGTGTTGGAGATGCACAGGCCGCCCTCCAGGCCCAAGGTGGCCAGCCCGAAGGCCTCACTTGGCTTGTTCCTCCAAAAAGCAGGGAGATTCAAACTGAAACACTCCCGCTGTGAAAGAGGAAACATGGATCGTAGAAATTAAGTGACAAGAGCCAAATTGCAGCAAAAGCCAAGAATTCACTAGGCCAAGGCCAAGCAAATAGCCAGTGAATGGAGCAGAGCGAAGTGACTCACTCAGTTCCAACTCTAAAATGGCTGCCACCACATGGCAGCATAGGGCTATATAAAACAAACTCTCAGAGGCAATCTCGCAAGAGTATGATCACTGCGAGACCTCCTTGAGTCAAGCAAACAACTTGATTGGCCAAGCGCGTGGGATCTCAAAGAGATCCCTGCACACTTGTCCAATCAGGCCTCTCCTGCCCTTATATGGCCAGCACAACAAAAAAAACCTCCCAACTCGTTGGGGGTGTGTGTCTTTCTCTGCATTGGTCATTGTAGTAATTCTCTTTATCTTTTTGCACAAGCTGTTGTACTGTTGCATTCATAATTCCTAGTCTGTTCCGATCTCCCTTTTGTTTTTCTTCTCTTCTTTTCTTTATTGCTTGTAATGTTTTTTCTGTCATCCATATTTTTTTTCTCTTTCTTTTTGTTTATTAAAAGTGTTGGTCTGCATTCTTCTTTTGTTCTGTCCCAAAGTTCCTCTGGGTCTCTGCCTATTATGCTTAGTAATACAAATCTTTTTTTTTTCTTTTGTTGTCAGTAAATTATGTTGCGATATTATTTAGATCATATTTTGGTATAATCACTGGTTTTGTTTTCTTCTTGAGTCTTGCTCTTATTTTTGATATGAGTAATTCATTGCCATTTTAAATTACAAGATCCAAATCACTTACAAAAGAGTAATTGTCATGGGATAAACAATGCCAATGGCTTTTGTATTAACAGTCTCAGCAATTAATCCTTCCATACTCCATTTCTGAAAATATTATTGAAACAAAACATTACTTTTTACTTATAAAATCCTGAGTATTTAAGAAATTTGTAGAAACACTTAAAATCTAGGACCAAAAAAAAAAAAAAGGGAAAAAAACACCTTAATAACATACCTTACTACACCTTTCACATCCCATTTACTAAACACTTTTTATCAATTAATAATCCCTGGAGCAAACTCATGGTATCAACTGTTGTATGACAAATCAACACACGCATACATTTCATTGATTTAATAGACATATTTCATTGATTTAATCTGACTGGGACTGATAATGCAGGCCTGCAAAATTGGTCATATAAACTTTTTTAAAAAAAAATGTATGCCAGTTTAATAGGAATTTGGAATTCCAAATCCAAAAATGACTTCAGATTTTCTATATCATGTACAGTTTTTTTTAGAACTTCCTCTCATGTTTCTATGTTGTAATATGAGACAAATGAAATGCAAGAATTATCCTGCAAAGAGTAAGAAAGGGGTTAAAGTCTTCTAATGGACTTTCAAAACACTTGAATTGATTGATATGAAACACAAAAATCAAAAGTACTACAAGAAATCACACTGGAACATCAATGTTTGAACTTAATCAAAGGTGGGTAACAAACTGAATTGATAAAAAAAAATCAAATTTGTGAAAGAACTCCATGTAGTATGACATTTTTATGGTGTTGTTTGAATCCAGCAACCAAAAATAAATTTAAAACAGCTACAATGTTGAAAAAGTTTTTATCATCACTAGACCCCTCTCTACTGCTATCATTGCTCTCCTGCATGGAAATGTGCAGCCTGGAGGGATTTTAGTCAGTATAGTATCTGCTCAGTGGTGAAAAAAGTGGGTTACAATGGCATAGACTGGATGCCAACCTGAGTTTTCTGTTCTTGCAACTCAAAACAAGGATGGAGGAAGGGCTGGAGGGAGTGACTATATTGGTTGCCTTCATTTCCTATAAGGCTTTTTATATAAACATGTAAGTTGCTTTTAAATTAAAATTTAAAAATGAACTTATTAGTTTAAAAATCCCCTCTCTGACAGTGAAGGCGAAATATTTCACAAAACTATGAATCCTAGAATTCCATGGCAGTGTGCATGACAGTTAAAGCAGTGCCAAACTGCATTAATTCTGCAGTCTAAATGAATCCCTGATGCTTTGATCACTTCCAGTGAGAGGGGCACATGTGTTTTTGTTTGGTTAGTTATTGTTTTTTAGATAGAGGTTTCCAAAATAACACTATAAAGAAAGCCATGATTCCAGATCAGGATTTCTTTGGCTTCATGTTTTCTTTGGCTGAAAGTTTTAAGAGTTGGTAGGTATTCAAGGGCCACATGGAAGCCCCTCAAGAACACATGATCCCTACTGTTACTCTGTTTCTTAGTTTCATGTTGAATTCCTACATGGACATTATGACCAATCTCCATTTTTTTTAAAAGGTGTCTTCTGGTTCTTTAATGGTATATCAAATGCTGCCTGTTTCTTTATTATTTGGCTCTGACCAATTCTCAGATCCAAGGCACATTAGGGTCACAGGGGCTTGAAGTATCATCTGTCCTTTTTCTATAGCTGATTTCCCAAGCTTTTCTATAGTATCTCAGTGCCAAGGCCCAGTTGGAGCTGGGCATTAATGAACCAAGTAGCTTTAACAGACATAGCCCCTACTGAGAGGCATATAACAGGTGGCTTCCTCTGGTGGCAGCATCTACATGCAAGTAGGCAGCCAGAGATGTTCACCTGCTGCTATTTGCCACAAGCACAGCTACTGTCATGCAGGGAAGTCTTTGAATTATTCCTATGCAAGTAGCATATGCACCTATGCAAATGTCAAACTGCTTGCAGAATAATGTTCCATTATTCAAGTGGTTCGATGCTTTAGGATCCTGGCCAATCCTTTTCCATTCTGAAAAATTCCACTGAATAACCAAAATGCACATAATGTATATGCAGTCTGTAATTAACTTATATATGTCTCAGAGATGCAAGTTAAATTGCTTCAGATTCCAGAAGCCATAGGAGGAGAATACTTTGATTAGGTCATCCACAATGGCACAAGATGGTAAATGAGATCTGAGTCCTTCAAAACTCTTAATTCAACCAGATATTAAAGAAAATGGGGTTCAGAAGAGTCAGGGGGAAAGCTGTTGGATGTTGAAACCAGACACCCTACAGTCAGTACAGTTTTAAGAGGAAATGTGGAAAGTTAGCTTAATAAAGGTATGACCCTACTATGGCACTTGACATTCTCCCTATGGGTCCTTATGTTTTTGCTGCTGATTTTGTAACATGAGCAAGATTTTGTATCAGCTGCTAATACAAGGGTGGCTGAGGAGAGAGAGAATGATGACACCTGGGTATTTTCATCAACTGTTTTCCCAATAAAACTCCCAGATGTCAAATACAACTTGTATTCTCCTCTGGATGTATTTTTTGGTTGGAAGGATTTCTTCATCCCAGAAAAAGCTGTGACCTCCTCTTGAGTGCAGTCAGCAGTGCCAATTATATTGGGTAACCCAACTGAGCAGAAACAAGGCTCAACTCTCGGAAAGGCTTGTGCACTGAACTGAACCTGGATTACATATTGATTTAAGGCATCTTCTCATCCAGTCATGTGTACTCACACTGAAATGGCTGCCTGAATATTATTGGGCATATGCCTGAACTAAACTATTAGTTTCAATGCAAAACAATGCACATAAAATCTCACTGTTAGGTACAACAGACAAAAGCCACAGTGTTCAGAATTTATTTTCCACAGAAAAGCTTCCAACTCCTGTCAGCTCTTGGTTCTACCAGGATCAGTGGAATTAAAGAGGAATATTACTTATTTTGCACTCTAAGAGCAGCTCTGACTTTCTAATGAAGGATTTAGGGCACATGTGTACATGGCATCTTTCCAGATTTGTGGCTCAATGCATTAGGAACTCCAGGCGATAAATGCATGGAAAAGGCAAGTATCTATCCCTGCCTGTTTGAAAATGAATCTTTGCCTCACTCTTTGTCAGTGGGACCAACAGAGACTGACATGTCCTGTGGAAATTAACAATGTTTATGAACATGACTGCCTTTTTAGTAGAGGGCAAATATGCTGTGTTTGTAAGAGGCGCAGTGGACTTGTGCACCAGCTGTTGCATGTACTTCCACATGACCTCCTCTCTGTGCAAATGTACATATAATTAAGTCTGAATGCAAATCTCCAGAAACAAACTACTGCTTTGAAATAACAGTGAATTTCCAAAGGTTTATGTAGAGAAGAGGTGGGGAATTTGTGGTCCTCTAGATATTTCAAGTTCTGAGTGCCGTATGATCAGGTGAGCTCCTGTCACTAGTCCCAGCTTCTGTCAGCCTAGCAGTTCAAAAGCATGCAAATGCAAATAGATAAATAGGTAACACTTTGGTGGGAAGGTAACAATGTTCCATGCCACATGACCACCAGAGTCATCTTCGGACAATGCTGGCTCTTCAGCTTATTTACAAAGATTAGCACCACCCCCTACAGTTGGTTATGACTAGATAATCCTGTCAAGGGACTACCTTTTTTAGATGTTTCTGGACTACAGATCTCATCAGTCATAACCAAAAGAACCAATGATTAAGGATTATGGAATCTGAGTCCATCAATATCTGGAACACAGTTTGTGTGATTCTATTCTATCTTTTAAATAAGTGGCAGATGATACCAGTCCACTTTTCTTTTATCATTTGAGTTTTCACTGAAATATTTCTATTCCTTATCATCCTGTTTCCCATCTGCTGTAGGAGTAATTTACCTGTAGCAGCAACATTCCTGCAACCAGTTCTTTACACACCAGTGACTTCTTAATTTATAAACCACTCATCCCTACACATTACCCCATGAGAACCTGGGGTATCAGGAGATATGCTAACAGTTTATAAATAAATTTAAATTAGATTAGTAATAATTGTAAGTAATAACAATCAAGGCTTGGGTCATTTCCTGTGGATTAATTGCCAGCTAGGGAAGACCAAGAGGAAGAGGAAATAACTAGAGATGCAGTTACCATTTTATTCGAGGTTTGTCTGTTTTCTTTTAATTACAGGCAAAATATAAGCTCTTTTGCCTATGTTAATACAAGCAAAGAAATAAAATCATGCTGCAGAATCAGAATATTTCTACAACTATGTAACTGTACAATAAACCATATTTTGGCTTGTATGTGGGACTCCACATACAAAGGATTGCTGCCCAGGGAGAAATGTATATTCTTAGATGCCATTGAAATTAATGGGATTTGACTATGCTGGCATCCTAAATCCCATTGAAATCCAGTGGGCTATTAGGCCTACCCAATTTTCTCTCATTTGTGTGTGTGTGTGTGTTTTATTAGCTAAATCACTGAACCCTCTAGGACTCCTTATTATTGAGCAAAATTAAATGCAATCATTAGCCTATGTGACATCAGGGCCTTCATCAAAAAGTACAGTCATGCCATGCTTGTTGCTACAGTGAGAGGTTTTAAGCAGAGAAGAACAAATTATTTTCAGTGATGTTAATTTCCATGAAATTTAGCAACTGTGATTGAATTACATGCCAAATATGACAGTCTATTCATAGCAGCACTCTCACTGCCATTTCCTATATATATATCCAAAATTAAGTAAACTAGTCAAGAAAGAAGGAAGGAAGGAAGGAAGGGACAGTATGATTGAATAACCAATTGAAATAAACTGAAACACACCTCATATTTTCCCAGCCAGATCATGTTACAACTGAGGGATAGTTCACACATGCACAGACATCATTTGATTGCTCATCATTGGAATCCTGTGTCTCTGCTGACAAATCATTCAGTGGTTGAATTATTGGAGTCTGTGAAGTATTGGTTTGTAAGCAGTTTTGGGAGGTATGTCTATCCTGTCAGCAGCTATAGCTTGTTCACACACTCAAGCAATCACTTGATGTTGCCTGTAGTAATCACAAACAGTAAAACATGCACTTTCTGTCTCTTCATAAAGATAAAATACACCTCCTCCCTCCCCTGCACCTCGTCTATATACTATATAACATATCAGTCCTTCAACAGTTGACTTCTTCATGGGTCGTTTTACTCTTTTTAGTCCTTAAACATATTCATAATAGTCTTAAAGAGCAGTCATTTTTTAAATTTCTTTAGTGATCTTGTCATGTTTTTGGTGTGTTTTTTGTTGTTGTTCCCTCTGTGTTTATCTTTATTTCAAAATGAAATAAAATTCATTTGAGAAAATGAAAATACATCTTGAAATTAGTCAGGTGTAAAATCTGTAATTGTGGTATTCATTTGTTAGGACAGTGAGCCCAACATATTGGAGGGCTAGCCATCCATGAATTGGAGCTCCCATGGATTGCCCCATCCCATATTAGCACCTAGATCTCTTTCTTTTGCTGTGTTCACATTCCCTTAGTAACTGTGCCTGCCCCTTTTCTTTGGATGCCTAAACCATATTTCTAAATGTTCAACTTAAGTTTTAAGACATTGGACTGATAGTAATTTGGAAATGAAGGAAAAAATAATTCTGGGGGCAGTTCTGATAAATGATTTGTGGTGCAACATCTTCATTTTATTTCACCATCCATTCGGGATTATCAGATGGTGAAAAAGGATGGGAGAGAATTGAGATGCTCCCATCCTTATGGTGCAATTGCTGAAAGATTATCAGATGACATCCTGCGGCACCAGTCTCATCTCATCATTCTCTTGTCAGTAAAGTGGAATGGCCCTGTAACTTTTTATTCACAGGAGTTTCCCATGAATAAAAGGTTATGGAGGCATCCACTACACTGATGGGAGAAGAAAGGGATGAGAGTGATGCTGTGGAATGTCATCTGATAATCTTCTGGCAATCATGTTATAAGGCTGGGAGCAGCCCACTTCTCTCCCATTCTTTTTCACTCTTTGATAATCTCCATAGCTACTTCTCTGGATCACCCTACTCTTCCCTCCAGTGGTAATATTACTGAAGGAAATCTGACCCCCAACTCTTGCTATCTTGTCCTCCAACACAGGGATTGTAGTTTAATTGTGTACAACACCTCATCTGGAATACTGCTTCCAGTTCTAGGAACCACAATTCAAAAAGGATGTTGACAAGCTTGAGCCTGTCCAGATGAGAACAATCAAAATGGTGAAAGGTCTGGAAATCATGCTGTATGAGGAACAGCTTTGGGAATTGGGTATGTTTATCCTCCAGAAGAGAATGTTAAGAAGTGATATGATAGCCCTGTTAAAATATTTGACAGGATGTCATTCTGAGAATGGAGCAAGCTTGTCTTCTGCAGTTCCAGAAAACAGGACCTAGAACAACGAATTAAAACTACAGAAAAAGAGATTAAAACTACAGAAAAAAATTACAGAAAAAGAGAAAACTACAAAAAAAAAAAAGGATTAAAACTACAGAAAACAAGACCTAGAACAATGGATTAAAACTACAGAAAAAGAGAAAACTACAGAAAAAACATTAAGAAGAACTTCCTGGCAGTAAAAGCTGTTTGACAGTGGAATAAGCTGCCTCAGAGAGTGATGGAGTCTCTTTTTTGGAAGTTTTTAAACAGAGATGGGACAGCCAATCTGTCAGGAGTGCTTTCATTGTTTATTTCTGCATGTCAGGGGTTTGCACTGGATGACCCTTAATGTCTCTTCCAACTCTATGATTCTAAGATATGCAAAAATTATTTAAAGACACTGGGAAGAAACTACAGTATATCATAAATTCTCTAGCATTTCAAGGGCTGGGAAAGAGTCTTCTCTGAAACCCGAGGGAGCTCCTGCCAATTAGCTATGCAGAAAATGGTCTGACTCTATATGAAGCAGACAACTTCCTCTCCTCCTACATATACTGCTGTCTGACCTGTGAAAAGGAATTAATAGGAAAAGATGGGTAATCTGTATTTCTGCTGTTGACTTCAGAGTGAAGAATATGAAATACAAATGAAGATAATAGAACAGCTATGATTTGCAATGCTGAACCAAATCTGCTCTGTGAAAAATCCATTCTTGTGGATGCTAGGTTTTTTGAACCTGAGTTTCTGCCACATGTGAAGATGATCTGTCAATAATAATAATAATACAAAGTTTGAGTTTTTGCACTTGGATATGGTTTTCTGTCCTTTCTCCATGCTATCAGATCAAGCTGTATATATAGGTTAGAAATCCTATGACTGAAAAGCTTTCTGAACATTATTCCTTACTAACTGCTGTTAGTTGCTTCTTGAATCCTGATTTTAACAGCATGAGTTCCAGACTTTCTCAGTACATGACTATTACTTGTCCAGTAAGTGTTCTTTTTGTCAGTTGCTCCTTTATTTGAGCTGAGTGAATAACTGTGAGAAAAGAAAGGCTACAATTATAAGTAACCATGAGTCCATGTGCTACCCAGAAAGGTCTCATGCAACTTATATTTTACTCATCATGCTACTGACATATAATTGTCAGGCTTGACAATTTATGTGACATGGGTTAGCCTAGATGGGGAAGAGATACTGGAAAGGGGATAGCTTGCAAGATACCATGAAAAATTGATCTACAGTGAATGCATTCAATTAATTTAGATGTGTGTATTGATGTGGAAACCCGACAAGTAGTTTCTGCCCTTGAGAAGCCTTTCTCTCTAGTCTTCCCTCTGGAAAAAGAGGGAAGAAGGGAATGGCGGCAAAAGTTTGCAAGTGCTTTTTCATTCTCCCTCCCAAAAAAAACCTTCTCCTGAAAGGGGGGCCCCAGAGATGCCAGTGCAAGGAGGAGGTGACCACTTGCTATGACCACTAGGCTCCTCTTGGTCTTGGGTGAGTAGGTCATTTGCCCTCTGAAGGAAGACCCCTTTGTCACTTGAGACTTGAATTCATTTCTGACCTTCCATAAAATGGGTGCATGTTAGACTGGAGGTCTTCCCACAGGATTCTGGTTCTTTGTTGTTGGGTGCTCTTAAGTCCTTTCCAACTTAGAATGACCCTAAGGCTAAGGGACAAAGAATCAGGCTTGGGAGCCCAGTATATCAAAGCCTCCCCTCCCCTGTGAGATCAGGAGTGTACTGCCATCCAGAGGGAAAAAGAAGCAGGCTTGGGAGCCCAGGTACATCAGAGCCTCCCCTCTGAGACCAGAAGGGCGACGGACAAAGAGGGAAGCTTCAACACCACAGCCCAGGAACATCAGGGCCCTCTCCAACAAGAAGATCAGAAGACCACTGATGCCACTTATGGGGACAAAATGGGAGGTGGGGAGGAGGAGGGGTGGGTGGAAAAATTAGAGTGTAAAAAGGAAAGGAAAAAAGAGAACTGAGGGAGGGAAGAAGGGAATAACAGGCATGATCAGGTGAATGCTATGGTCAGGAGTTTCTGTTATCAGCTTCGGCAGATATACCAGCTATGCCCTTACCTGGAAACAAGGTACCTAGAAA
Organism: Phrynosoma platyrhinos; assembly: GCA_020142125.1. Lineage (NCBI taxonomy): Eukaryota > Metazoa > Chordata > Lepidosauria > Squamata > Phrynosomatidae > Phrynosoma > Phrynosoma platyrhinos. The sequence continues at coordinate 152,792,990 of CM034701.1, forward strand.
CTGTAGTATATGCACTGGTAACCTCATGACTTGATTTCTGTAATGCACTCTACATGG
>CM034701.1:152793146-152805188 GCA_020142125.1 Phrynosoma platyrhinos
CCCCCCCCCCATGTATGATTTTTTTACACCTTTGCATGATGAAGAAGCTAGTGGAAACCTGAAATCTTGCAACATGTATTTCTTTGCAGTTTGGTTGGCCTGTGGATTTTGAATGTTATTGCACTTTATAGATATCCAATTTGGGATAAAGAAAGTCTACCTTAGAACTATCTCCAAGGCTAAGGGCTAAGGATAGTTATGTGCATAAACCACATGTGCCTACAGAAGCATCCCCCCTATTTGTGTCCCTTCAGATATGTCAGAATACCATTCTCAACACCCATTAATAGGCCTGGTGATATTTATGGGATGTGCAATATCACAAATTCACAAATACAGAATGCCTATAAGAAAGAAGCCTACCATAGTAGCCACTATCACTTAGAGAAGGAGTTGTGGGTAGTAGAAGTAATGTCATGTTTTTATCCCCATCTTTCCCTTGCAGTGCATCAGATGCAGCAATATGTCACCTTTAATCATGCTGAGGAAAGACTATTTTCTTTATTCCAATCTTTTATGTTATGATTTTGATTTCTGGATATTTATTAAAGAGGTCATTGCATTGAGCCTCTTCCAGCATAAAAAAGGATTAAAGAAGGGAAGCACACAAAAGAAACATGGTTGTACCTTGAAGATGCCTTTGCAGACTGCCAGAAATAATGCGGCTTGAGACCACTTTAACTGCTCTGGCTCAGTGCTGGGGAATCATGGAACCCATAGTTTATTGTGACACCAGAGCTCTCTGACAGAGAAGGCTCAATGTCTCAGAAAAAAACTACAGTTCCCATGATTCCCTAGCATTGGGCCAGGGCAGTTAAAGTGGTCTCAATCTGCATTATTTCTGGCAGTCTATAAAGGAAATGGCTTTTAATTTAGCATGAACTTTCATGGATCTAAACCCACTTCTTTGGATGCAGTTCAAAGTGATCTTATGGAATCAGGTAAAAAACAAATGGATACAGCTGTGGGAGTGGGACAAAATGTACAGTCATACCTCTGAATTCATGGGGGATTCATTTTGGACCACCACCACCCCACGAATTCAAAATTTCATGAATATTCAAGTTCTATTTTCTTCAATGGCAGCACCACTGGGGACAATGGAACTTGAGTATTTCTTTCCTCCCTCCTTACCACCTTCTTTCCCCCTGCCCCAAGGAAGGCTGGCGCAGCAGAGAAATGGCAACACCGGCTGCCTCCAGAGCCAAGGTAAGGCCACGCCAGCTGCCTCCAGGCCTCCAGGACTGAAGACCTCTTGGGCTGAGGAAAGGCTGTGCTGGTCACTTCGGGACCACCAGGGCCAAAGCATGCCAGACGCTGCCACCTCCAGGGCTGAGGTAGGGCCATGCCAGCCACCTCCAGGCCTTTGGAGCCAAGGCAAAGCCACACTGACTGCCTCCAGACCTCTGGAGCTGAGACAAGGATGCGCTGGCCGCCTCCAGGCTTCCAGGGCTGAAGCATGGCAGGCACTGTCACCTCCAGGCCTCTGGGGCAAGGCAAAGCTGTACTGGATGGCTACACATCCAAGGAAAGGCAGGCACAGAAGCAAAGCAAAGCAGCTTCATTTATATACCGCTTCATATCACGCTATGGGATGTCTAAGCAGTTTACAACTGTAAGCTCATTCCCCCCAACATCTGGGTACTCATTTTAGCGACCTCAGAAGGATGCAGGCCTGAGTCAAGCCTGAGCCCTGGCTAGTATTGAACTTGCATCCTTGTGGTTTATGAGTGAGTGACTGTGCCACCAGGGTACAAGGCGGAAGGAGGGAGGGCTTCCCATTTATAAGTAATAGAAACTGTGAATGGCAAGTCCATGAATCCAGAGGGACAACTGTAATAGGATCCAGACAAATGGAAATTATAATACTTGTCTTGTGGATATTGTTTTGTTGCAGCTAGGTGGAAATAACTGAGAGCTGAGACCAAAGGCAGGAAAGGAAAACAGACTTTATTTGGCCAAAGACTCTCAGCTGGAATATTTTCCAAAAGTACTGAGAGTCCCTTGCTGGGCTCAAGCAGCTTATTTTATACCATTTAACAGTAGCAAGCTGGACTTTACATTATACATTATGTATAAGGCACAACTTGGCATTTCATTGGCTAAAGCTTATTCTTTTGGTCAAACCCCTATATAGGCACTAATTAGCTCATCACCTTTTGCAAAATCTTGCAAAAAACAGAAAGCTTGACTCTTGGCTGAACTCAAAGAAAACAGGATACTTGCTACAGAATTAACCTTCAGTCATAAGTGTGATTAGCTCTTTGGTCTAACTGCCTTGAGGCAGACAACCTGTCTGAAATAATAGCTTCCTCAAAAGTTTCAGCCAGAGCACAGTGTTCCCCTTTTGAATTCTGACTTTTTTCCAGTATGTGCCTTATAATATAGCTAATTTAGGTTTTTCATCTATGCCTGCCTCATTCTTTGTTTGCTTTGGTTTTTTTTTTTTACATTTTTAATTTTGTTCCTTGCTTAGAGAATGAGATATATTTTCTAAACAGACAAAATAAATGGCTCCTAACTCTGAGAAATTCAGAGTTACTGAATTTCAGAGGTACCTCAGAGCTGTCTGGAAGGGTGAGCAGACATTCTCTTTTTCAAGGACATGCCCTACATTTCAACATACTGTCGAGGAGGAATTTCAAAATATTGTCCATTTTGAGCATGACTAATAAGCATGAATTTACATTTATAATAGTGTTTTTAATTTTTATTTGGTATTGTCCTACATTTTTCTTGAAAGTGCAATGTTTGCCTGTGTTTTGTCCTTCTTTGCTGTTAGGACATCTGGGCACCCTATGGACGTTTTCACACTAGGGGTCTCAAAGCCGCCTGGAAGCAATCAAGAATCATTCCGGAATGGATCCTGTAGCTTCAGACCGGTGAAAGCAGCATCATTCTGGAATGGTTCTTGATTGCTTCTGGCCGCGGCAACTCAATTCCTTTTTGAAAAAGGAATTGCAAAGAACGGGGATGATGTGGGGATGGCACTGGATGGGGTGGGGCTTGCTGTGACATAAGTGTGAACACTCTGAGAAAGGACCCGGAATGATGCAGGATTGCGCCGGGGATGGCACTGGATGGGGCGGGGCTTGTGCGGCGTAAGTGTGAAAACTTTGCAAAGGATCCGGACTGGGGCTGGAGTGAGGTAGGATTGCGTCTGTCTTAAGCCCAGTGTGAAAACATCGAATGTATGGGATCTTCAGGTACTTGTGGGGATGAGATGGGCTATTTTTGAATGTTTTCATGTATTGGAAACTTTCTGTGTGGTTTGAGGGCAAAATCATGCTCTTTTTTTTTAAAAAAAAGTCTGGGAGCTTTAGGGAACTGGTGTGGGGCCTTTAGGAACAACAAAAGTAGGGTTCAAAGATTGCATGCAGCTCACAGGCTCTAGTGTTCCCACTCTGTGTTACAAGTTGTTGTTGTTGTTGTTGTGCCTTCAAGTTGTTTTTGACATATGGTGACCCTAAGGCGAATCTATGACAATTTTTTGGGGGGCAAGATTTGTTTAGGGGTGGGGTTGCCTTTGCCTTCCTTTGAAGGTAAGAGAGTGTAACTTGCTCAAGATCACCCAGTGGGTTTACATGACTGAGCAAGGATTCAGACGCTAGCCTCCCAGTGCCTTGTCCAATGCTTAAACCACTACACAACATTGACTCTTACTACAATATGTATCAACAATATAATGACATAACCAGGACCCTTCCCCTGTCACATCACTGGGACCCACCAGTCCCCATGACCAGGAGCTATCCCTAAGTCTTAGATCTTGTTTCTGAAATTACAAGGCTTGAGAAGCTCCTGACTCTTGGCACCCGTGCATCTCTCCCCACAAAAAAATTAAGTACTGTGAGTAAGCCAGTACAGCTGACAAAGAGGGTGTAAAGAGGTGCAGAAAGGCAGTTTGAGCCCTGTTTGTCACTGTGTGAGCTGGGAGTTCTAGAAGGCAATTAACAATTAATCAACTTTGGATTTTTGTTTATTAATTGAAACAAGCAATCTTTCACAAGTAATCTCTGAAGTTAGTCTTGCTAGTATCACATCAATGCTTTGAAGATTTCTCCAAAAGTGGACACTGGTGTTTATCACACAAAGCTTTTAGATCAGAATTAAAATGGGATAATAGATTTTTATTGGCTATACTTATCAGACGATGATGTCATCTCTCTCTTATTGCTTCTTTGCATTTTAAGTGTTAGTAGAGTGCACTTTTTCATTGATGGGAATACTTACAAATGACACCCAATATCATTGCTTTCCCATTATGACCTCAGTTGCAATAGGTCCCTTCTGCTGTAGTTCTGATATGGCAGCAGTCACATAGCATTAGTAGGTGTGGTTCCCCTCTTCTCCCACCCTCCCCCTCACTATTGCCAAGCAAAGTGTTTTGCTTTTTTTTTTTTTTTTTTTTTTGCTTTTTCTTTTATTTATTAAATCTCATTGTCATAATTGCTCAATTGCATTACAAAATAAAAATTTAAAAAAAATGTGAAAGGCATGCCAGGAAGGCACAGGATAGGAAAGTAGGTTTATGGAGGCCACACCAAAAAGAGTGCAAGGGACTATAGATCATCAAAGCAGCATCTTCAGGCAATTACAGAGAAGTGTGATAATGAATGCTCCCAAATTCACATGTTTCTGCTTTGTGATAAAGTCCACAACTGTACCTTAAATTTGCTGAAAGTAACATCATCAATGCATAAATCATTGGGGAATTGCATGTGTCTCAAAGAAAGCAAACAAAATAAACATAACTTTTTAAAAATTTAAAACCTCCATATTTTTGAGTGGGTTACTGAATTCTGTCTTTACTTCTTTGGATCCTACAATGTTTCAACATGCAGAATATTTAATTAGCCAATGACAAGTTATTTTTTAAAATGCAATAAGAAGAAAGGGAAGAAGACAGGAGGGATGAAGCGGGAAACCAAAGAAAGTGTAAACCAGCAAGATTTGTTTTGGGTTTTTTTTAATCAAGGCTCTTTGATAAACTCCTGAAATTCCTGTGCTGTGATGTTTCATATTGAAGGCTGCCAAATAGATGGCACTGTTATGCAGCCTTAAAAACAATAGCTGTATATGCACTTCAGGAAAAACCCTAAATTTTAGATGAAACACTATGGGTTAGTGATGATCAAAAGTATGCAGCAGTAAAGTCTTTAGAAAGAGTTGTAAGCCTCCACCACATCCCTGCCAACAATCCATGTTCGAAAAAGACACAGATCTAGGTACTCTGCAATTTTACATGACCTCATCAGGCCAGACATGATGTGAGCATCTCCAAAGAAGAGGACCATAAATTGGCAAGTATGACTTGAGTACTGTTCTTATAAAAATGCTGTCTGTTATGTGTATGTGAAGCCAATTAAATCCAAAGAAGCTCTTAAAGAAACAGTGTCAGAATTAACTGCTAGTTGAGTTATAGTCAGATTAATGAATACAGATTTTTCACCTAACAAGTAAAAAAGTAAATTAATTATCATTTTTTTCTTGTTCATCTTTTCTTGAGACTGAACTTCTAAACCAGAAATATTTCAGCATAATGCTATGGAGAGCAAAAGCAGCAAACTTTATCTACTGTCACTCTTAACAAAAAATGCTGCAATGCAGTGCCAATCATTTTATGTTCACAGAAAAAGACAAGCCCTTCATCTGAAAAATATACATTTTCTGAACATACCTAATAGGTTACTATATTCGGAAAAAAAATATCAAAAGCTGAGAAGGATAGCACCACTTTAGGCATCTTGAAATTATGCTGCATTCCATGATAAAATTATGTAAAGATCTTTTGGGGGTAGAATTCTAACCCAAAATTGAACATGACAGTTTAACAAAATGTTTCAGTTTCATGTAAAGTAACACAATTGATTACTTGAATCAACCAAATGAAGAGTCATTCTTGCATTTTGATAATCCTTGATGTCAAAATAGCTATGCAACAGAATACAATGTCAATGCCTTTAATTAATACATCAGTAAAGGCATATTGGTGTCTTAAAAAAAATGGGTGTATTGCAGACAAAGGGCCTTTGCAGACTGCCAGAAATAGTGCAAATTGAGTCCACTTTAACTGCCCTGACTCAGGGGGGTTGCAGACTGCCAGAAATAGTGCAAATTGAGTCCACTTTTAGGGTTAGGGTTAGGGTTAGGGAATCATGGGAACTGTATTTTATTGTGGCACCAGAGCTCTCTGACAGAGAAGGCTCAATGTCTCAGGGAAAAAAAACAATTCCCATGATTCCCTAGCACTAACCCTAACCCTAAAAGTGGACTCAATTTGCACTATTTCTGGCAGTCTGCAACCCCCCTCAGTGCTAGGGAATCATAGGAACTGTATTTTATTGTGGCACCAGAGCTCTCTGACAGAGACTGCTCAATGTCTCAGAAAAAAATACAGTTCCCATGATTCCCTAGCACTAACCCTAACCCTTAAAGTGGACTCAATTTCCACTATTTCTGGCAGTCTGCAAAGGCCCTCACTTAGATGAATGTATTAGTTCATATTTCTAAGATGAATTCCAATACCAAAATCTTGAATTAGACATGAATTAGGTGTTGTCACTAACAAGCCCCATTCTTTTCATTGGACCTGTTCAAAGTAGGACAAATGGTGGATTTAGCTTTCAGACCTCAATCTTGTCTCCCAAATCTGGTACCCTGTGTTTTATTAAAATGGAGTGGAAAAGCTCCTAAGCTGATAGACAGTAGTTTTGCCAGTAGGGAAGTGACACCCACCCTGGTGGACTTTGTGTGCTTGCACAAAGCTCTTCCATCAAAGATCTGTTGAGGTTCCAATAGCAACAGACCCTAAATCAGGGGTTCCTTAGCTTCCTTTGAAAGGTTCTAAGATTGGCCCTTCCACCTATGCTGGCCTGGAGGGAAAATTGCTAGGAGAGAAAATAGGCTGTGAAGAAAAGTCTCTCTCTCTCACATACACACACACACACACACACCCTAGCTGGAATATGCTGGCAGGACTTTGGAAATGACAAAGCAGCTTCATTTAAAGCAGCTTCATTTATATACCACTTCATATCATGCTATGGGATGTCTAAGCGGTTTATAACTGTAAGCTCATTGCCCCCCAACAGTTAGGCACTCATTTTAGCGACCTCAGAAGGATGCAGGCCTGAGTCTAGCCAGAACCCTGGCTCATACTGAACTCACAACCTTGTGGTTTATGAGTGAGTGGCTGCAATACAGGCATTTAACCACTGTGCCACCAGGGCTCTTCGGGTCCAATAATCTTCCATGCCACATTCTCCCTCATTCTTCCTCTATATTGCTCTTCGGATCCAACCTAATGGGATATATCCTCTAAACATGCGTCTCGAAGCCAACAGATATTACTAGAAATTAAGGTAATAATAAAGAAAGTAAAGTACAGGCTGAGCATCCCTCACCTGGAATTCCAAAATCCAAAGTATTCCAAAATCCAAAACTTTTTTTAACTACAACACAAGTACCTGTACTATATTTGCAAGGCTGGAGAGAGATGCATCTGGAGATCCAAGGATCTGTGAAATGGCAGGAATCCACTCCTCCTGCCATTCCACAGATCCTCGATCTCTCACCAGCCTCATCAGGGATCATTATGTATATGCAAATACAAGTATTCAAAATCACTTCTGATCCAAAGCATTTTGGATGAGGGATAATCAATGTGTACTTTACTGGAAAGTAAAGGACGGTCAAAGTCACAAATAGCAAAATGAAAAATAATGTGCAGATTATATATATATATATCTTCTGAGATATATATATATAATCTAATGTGCAGATTATATATATATATATATATATATATCTTCTGAGAAGCTGCAGGTATTCATTTTCACTTTCTTTATGTGTGAATACTGACAAGGCATGTTGGAAAGAATTCACTGAAATCCTCACCTCCATTCTTTGAATTATTGTGATTGCTAATTTGCTTTAACAGAGGCAATTCTTTCTGACAACGGCAATCTGTATTTACGGGAGGATGTAATGTAGCATTATTATTCCTTTTGCTATCAATAATAATAAAAAAGACCAAAGGCACCCTTACAGTTTCCCCCTTAAATGATTAGTCCAACATGAAGAAGTACAGTAATTTAGTGTAGCATAATGATTAAAGACCCACAGATGACAGCATTATGAGAAACCCTGTGACTTGGCATATTTCTTCTGACTTACTGCCTGCCCTTGGTTACAAAGAATTTTGATAGTGAATGCTGGAATGAATTCCTCCAGATTTACTTTACAGAAGAAGTCACAATATGCAAGGATGCTTTGAAATTAACTTTTATTAATGTATTCCCCTTCCACCATATCTGGACAGGGCTGCTAATTGATAATATAACCATTAGCAGATAGGCACATCTGTGTTGTATTATACGCAAATTATGGTACATACTTTTTCAAGTTATATGGCCTCATATAAGAACAGAAAATAAAATCAATATCAATTCAACAACAACAACAAAAATAACAGACAGCAACAGGCCCAGTGAATACAAAAGTGAGTGAGGACATATAGACCATAGTCTCCAAAAAAACATGGCTCAGAAGGACAGTTACAGCTAGTTAATTAAATTCCTGGTTTTCCCATTTCAAAAAAATCCTGGCTTTCCCCTCTAAGGCACATACCTTTCCCCCTTCTAAAGAACTATCTGCAGCTGCTGCTAATTTCAAAGCTAATTACTTTTCACTTAGTCCAGCAGAAGGCAATCTGCCTTCCTGCTCTACCACAGAGGAGAAGGAAAAGCTTTGTCCAGAAACACAGAAGCATCTCCTCATGGAGATTTGCATCAAAAGCCTTTGTGACTGCAACTGCTTCTTTCAAAGGGGTTTTCTTTGAAGGGCTCCTCATCGATTTATACCACCCCAGGTCTGTATACCAAGTTTTGGCTTTTTCTGTCTGTCTGTTTCTCAAGGGGCACACACAGATATTTCTACTCCCCTGGATTTCAAATTAACCATTTGTTTCCCTAAAATAGGATCAATATTACAGAGAAGCATTCTTCATCTGAAAATATTTTTTATCTCCTCTTCAGTTCTACACTTTTGATTATTTGGTTTCAAGATCAGCATAAACTTTATTTCAAGGTTTATGCTTAGTTTTGTTACCAAAAAAACCTAGGGTCCCAGGAGGCGATCCACAAATTGTATTTAATGGGGAAATTAATTTAGCTCACTAGGGAGCAGCAAAAGTGCCGGAGTAACTCTAGCTGGGACTTTCAGCTTATGTATATCACTTACAAACCCAAAGAACTCCAGGGGCAGGTTTTAAATTAGCATAGATATAGATAGATAGAGATATAGATATAGGGAATCATAATGCACACAAAGCACTCTCTCTCTTACACACACACACCCTAAGGAGTTTTTTGCATGGTGTAAAAAGGCATCTTACCTTTTCCAGCCTGAATACTTTTCCAGGATACACCCAGGTAATATCATATTATTATTATTATTATTATTATTTTATTTATTTATATCCCGCCCCTCTGCAGATGCAATTGGGGAAACTTACAACAATAAAACTCCGTAAATATACAGTCCCAAAACCCACCCACCCCTTAACATAGCATTAAACAACAAAAGTTAAAAGAGCAACAAACAATAAAACAATGAACAGCTAAGATAAATCACAATAGCAGAGCAGACAGCCAGCAACAAATGTGGCAAAGAGTTGGAGAATTGACAGAATAACTCTTAAGGCCGGGAGATCTGATCAGGAAAGGCCTGCCAGAAGAAATCAATCTTCACAGCTTTTTTAAAGCTATTTAAACTGGTAATATGATGGATCTTGTCTGGCTGGCCATTCCATAATCTGGGAGTGATTGCTGAAACAACCCTCTTCCTCCAATTCCTAACCTTCTCACGCAATCCAAGAGGATGTTGTAATCTATTATGTCAAAAGCTGATGAGAGGTCTGAGAGCACCAGCAGGGTCATACTACCCCTGTCGATGCTCAGACGAAGGTTGTCATGGCAGTCTCAACTCCAAATCCTATCCTAAAGCTAGTTTGAAATGGGTCTAGATAATTGGTTTCCTCCAAGGCAGCTTAGAGTTGAAGAGCAACCGCCCTCTCAATCACTTTGCTTAAGAAAGGTAATAAGGAGACTGGCCTATAGCTTTTCATATCCAGGGGGTCCAGGGAAGGCTTTTTCAGAAGTGGCTGAACTGCCACTTCCTTCAAACAAAGATGGAACATGGCCTTCCCTGAGGGATGTATTGACAATGTCCCTAAGGAACACCCTCAAGGCGTCCCCCCCTGGACAGCCAGCCACAATGGGCAAGGATCAAGAGGGCAGGTTGTCTTCCCCACTCTACCAAGGAGCTTGTCCACATCATTGATACTCACAGATTGAAACTGATCCAGTATAATTTCATTAATGGAGTTGCTAGACACCTCGTCCATTGATTCCGTTACAACACTGGCATCTAAGTTGGTTCTTATCTGAGAGATTTTATCTGCAAAAAAGTTGTTAAACGCATCACAGCAGGCAATTGTCGGTTAAGTAGTGGGTTTTGCACAGGTGGCACCCACGTCAGCTCCTCTACCACCCTAAACAGTTCCACTGGATGGGACTCTACAGATGCAATACATATAGAGAAGCAAGATCTCTGCGCTGTACATTGCCTCTCAATAGGAACAAAGTTCCTATGATGAGTCTTGTTACCGAATTTGCTGACTGAATACAGCCCGGGGAAACTGCAGCTCCAGGCCATGCTCAGCTGGCCCTTTTTCGAAAATGGAAGCTCCCGACTTTGAAAATTGGCTGGCTGAGCACAGCTTGGAGCTGCAGTTTACCTAAGCTGTATTTGGCCAGTGGATTCAACAACTATTTACATATTATAGTACCTGGCTGCATCCTGGAAGAGGATTCAAGCCGGAAAAGGTAAGATGCCTTTTTTACCCCATGCGATAAGCTCCTAAAATAGGTGGGAGTGGATAGTGAATTAAATGATTTGCAATGGGCAATATGTATCAGTTCCAGAAGCCAAGCTCCAATCTGGGAGAAAAGCTGGGAGGGGGCTGAATACTCTACTTTGTGGTGCAGCAAGAAATACTGAGGGGGCAAGCTTGAATTGAACAGAGTTTCTGCCTGATTCCAACTGGACCAAAATGAACATGCCCAATTGGGCAAATGTATGGGGCAAACTATATCTTGAAGCAGTTTGAGTGGACTTTCCAAGAATCCTAGAAACAATGGGATTCCCAGCTGGTTGATGGTTTTAACTTCATAGTTATAATAAGAATATTTTTGGTTGGTGGTGGTGACATTGATTTAATCAAGTAGTGATAAAATCAGGACAATCCCAGGGAATTTGGGACAGGATGAGGTTTTAGGAAATACAATGGAAACTATCAGGGAGATTGTCTTACTACTTTAGGCTGACAGACTTCTTTGTCTTTGCCTTTCAAGAGGAAATTCACATGGCAGGGCATTGGGAAGAAGCAATACTTGCACCAATTAAGTTACATGGGTACTTTTCACATGCCCTCAGATCATGAGAAGTTCACTTAAAGTTTATCATGACCTTTCCAGCATCATGCCATTGGCCTTTATAGGACAAAACAGATGGGCAAAATAAGCAGGTTTCAGGCTGGTTTCAAGACAGGATGTCTAGATGATACACACTTTGAAGCCAGCTGGAAAGCACCCTCAAGCCATCTTATGGGGAGAAAAGCTGCTTCATAAAAAAAAACTTTTCCTTCAGAAAGCGTGCACCTTCTTATGTATGTATAAATTCACCACCACCAGTGCAGATCTAAAGGGGTGCTCTTTCCAAACCCTAATCCTAATTGTGCATGTAAATGCACCATTGCAGGAGTGCATTTAAAAGGAACAGAGTTGCCGTAAATAACTGGTTGAGGTGGCAATGCCCCAAAGAGAAACCATGGAGCCTCTCATGGAGATGAGTGCAACATACAAAAAACAGTCAAAGAGGGGGCATAGGGTGAAGGGGGGGATGATGGGGGCATGATTGCACATTGCCACATCTGTATGGGCACACCTCTGCTCTGATACCCTGTCCTGGTGAAGTGCT
>CM034701.1:152822641-152834263 GCA_020142125.1 Phrynosoma platyrhinos
CAGAAGGGGAGATTCAAAGATACAAAGCAAGACTTGTTGCTAAAGGCTGTACTCAAATGTATGGTGAAGACTACAATTAAATTTTTGCTGGAGTAGTCACATACATAACCATCACAACTCTCCTAGCTGTCACAGATTATAAGAAAATGAATTTTTAACATTTGGATATTCGCACAGCTTTTCTGTATGGTGATCTCACTGAACAACTTTATATGGAACAACCTCCTGTAAGAAACATCTTGTATGCAAATTACAAAAGATTATTTATGGTTTAAAACAGGCCACCAGATCATGGAGTGAGAAACTGAACGAAATTCTTATCAAAGAAGGGTTCACTCCAGACACTGTTGACAGATGTGTATACAAGAGATTCAGAAATAATAAATGGATTTACATCACAAGATGTGTGGATGATCTGATCTTGTGCAGTGAGGACAAAGCAGATAGTGAATTGGTAATCCAAAATCTCAAGAAAGAGATTGATATCAAGAATTTAGGAGACATCTCACACTACCTTAGAGTGCAAATAAAAAGAGGCAGTGAAGGAAGTTTCTTCCTGAGTCAAAAGCAGAAGATATTGGATCTTCTGGACTGTCTTGATCTGAAAGATGCAAATGCCATGCCAACTCCAATGGAAGTAGGTTTCTTATAGAACATCAAGAAATCTGAAACTTTACAAAATGGATACAAGTATAGGACTGTAGTTGGTAAACTCCTATACATTGCCAACTTCACAAGACCTGACAATGCAAATGCTGTTGGCATCTTATGCAGAATGGTCAACTGACCTACTGAAAAAGATTTCATTTCAGTAAAGAGAACAGGAACAGCTGTTTACAAACTGATCCTGCCTTCCTGTCACCAACCACATCTGATTGCTTATGCGGATGTGGACTGGGCTGCAGATCTGGCAGACAGAAAGTCAACCACCTGAAACTTGATCTTCTATGCTGGAGGAGCTGTAAGTTGGACAAAAAAAGAAGCAATCTCCAATCACAGATTCTTCTACACATGCTGAGTGTGTTTCAGCAAAAGAATCATGTGATGAAATCAAATGGCTGCACAACTTACTTATGGACTTTGGGATTGCAGAACCCAAACCAACGATTTTGATGCAAGACAATCAAAGCTTCATCAAGATTTCTCAGAGGTAAAGCCACTCAAGAAGAAAATTGACATTGCTTTTCATAAAGTAAGAGAAATGTATCAGAATGGACTTGTCCAACTGGAATACTGAAACATTTGAAATGATGATTGCAGACATTCTCACTAAACCTCTGCCAAACAATCATTTCCATAGGATAAGCAAAGAACTGATGCATTAGTTATTTGATGCAAATATTTATTAAAGCCATTATTATTTGTTTTTAAACCACAAACTGCATATTTGTTGTTTTTTTGGAGTAAGTCTTTATTCTCTAGGAAGTCAGATTTATAATAAATAGTCTGACCCACAGTTTTGCTTTTCTGCTGATGAAAGCTGGACTCTAACAAGTTTAACTTTCCTACTTGCATAGTTTTGTTTCCCTTTAAAAGTGTTAGCACCCTGGGAAATGCAAATTACACCCCACTTCTACTAAAAATTTTTGGAATTGGCTTGACAACTGAGTTCTTCTTCTTCTTCTTCTTTAAAAGAAAAATTTTTATGTGTTTACTTTCATTTTAAAATAGAAGAAAGGGAGCAAATGAGCCTTAAATGTCTTTAGGAAAATAAATTTTCTATGACATGTTTCAGTTGAAGAAGGGAGGGGGGTGTTGAAAGATAAAGCAAGCATATATTTTATTTATCTAACACAAAGAATCTTCTCGTATAGACCTATCGTAAGATCTCTCTCCAAAGTACTCTTCATAAGGTTGATATCCTTTGAAGATAAGGAAACTATACAAAAAAAAATTGTTATGTTTGCTAATTCAAAAGGTACACATGGCTGGGTAAGGTTGGAACCATCAGAATAACTTCAGCAGTGGCTTCAGCATGTTTGTCTTAATATCAACATATGATTCTTACCTTAGTTTCTAAGTCCATCAAGGGGCACATGACCATATAAACCTCTTGAGAATTTTATAAACTATGCTATAGTTTGTAAACAGAAGATCAATGAGTAAGTGAACATGCCAGCACTGCTTCCAAAATCTTCATGATGGTTTCCATCCATATTGCAGAATATATACTCATCCAAAAAAGGAATTTTACCTTGGAATAGTTAAAGTTGTAAAATCAGCATAAGCAAGCATTCCACCTGCTTGAGATAAAGCTTGTTTTCAATTCAATAGCTTAAACACAAAGTTGTGTTAAAATTCCATTTCAGTCTGCAATATCTGCAGTTCACCTTCAAAAGTTCTATCCCCCACCTCTTGTTGTAATGAGAGATAAAAAAAAAATACAGGGATGACATTTTGACAGAAACTATTGATAGCTCTTTTGTTTTGTCATGTGCACTAAGATTGTATATTTTGCAATCTTAGTCTGAATGTCCCAAATTCAAGTCTCTGCATTATAAGACACTCTGACAGGATCACTGGGATAAAGAGTGACCCTGAAAGTTGATGGCTGTTCTTTCCACATTCTTTTGTGGAATGAATGCTTACTTCTTTTACTACAGTAAGCACTGAATAAAAATACTGCAATTATTTTTATGATTATGAGCAACCTTCTTCATCATCATCTCATCTCACATCTCTTTTAGGTCAATTCTATCATTATTTCATATTGGACATCCTCCAGCTAAAGATGTTAGTAAATTCTATAAATTTCAGAAATTTCTGAAGTGTTAAGTTATACGGATTTAGTAACTCTGCTACAGGTTGCGCACTCTTCATCCAAAATCTTTGGGACCAGAAGTGTTTTATTTTATTTGGATTTTGGAATACCTGTATTTGTATATATACAATATGCAATCCATACCACAAATAGCTTAGTCCATACTGAATTTTCAAGGTTGGAGAGATATGTAACTGTAGACAGACTGAGGAACTAGGAAATGAATCCAAGCATAGTACTTGGCAGGAATCTATACCTGCTGCCATTTCATAGATCCTCACATCTTTCTCCAGCCTTGTGTCTCATTTGTTCCTACTTGTGTTGTGTATGAGGCACAAGGCTAGAGAGAGTCTGAGAATCGAAGGGGTCATTCACAATTGCATTTAAACTGGTTTTTGAGTTGAATAGATCCAGGATCACAGAATTGATTTGAACTGAAAAGAAGTTTACACTACATTTTCCATTACTGAATGCCTCCATGTCTTTTTAACACATTTCATGTTCACACTTATTTTTGCACTGCAACAAAATGGATTCTCAATCTTGGACATGTTTGATCCATCCTAGTTCTTTATTTTAAATGTCAATCATATGATGCACATGTACATGTTTCTGGTTATGCAAGCATAATAGCCATGTGCATCAGCTGTTGCTATGTATCCCTGGATTGAATCCCCTATGGCACTTACAGATCCACACATCCCAGGGGACTATCCCCCATGACACCACAGATCCTTGCATCCCAGTGGAGTATCCCCCATGGCACCCACAAATCTACCCATCCCAGGCGAGAATCCCCTATGGCACCCACAGATCCACACATCCCAGGGGACTATCCCCCATGGCACCCATAGATCCATGCCTGCCAGGGGAGAATTCCTGTCATGGCAAATGCAACAGTTTGCAGAAACTGTCATTATTATTTTTTAAAAACAAAATGCCCCCCAAGGAACCCCAGCAGAAGCAGAAAAGAGCTGCACAGAGTGATTTAAAGGGACCACTTGGTAGCATCAAAATCCACAGCCCCATGAAAGTGCCAAGAGGGGGGAAATGGTGGTTTGCCAAGGCATTGGTGGTGGGATGGGTACCACCCCTCTGACTACCCTGTGACCATTGCCCCTCCCTCCTGGGTGCTCCAAATGTGATCAGAAATATGTTCACATATGTTCAGCACTATTACAAACTGATTATTTTCAAAAGAAACACTAAAAGATTAATCTTTGAAAGAATTAGATCAGGAAGACATGTGCTTATTCACCCTGAACACAATCGGTTTAGAAATTGGCTTGAGTGTGAATGAGGCACATATAATCCAGTTTAATCCAATTTGCAAATCAGTTTAAATCATAGTGTGAATGAGGCCTTAGACCAGGGGTCGGCAACCCATGGCCCGCGGGCTGGGTCCAGCCCCCCGAGGCCTTTGGACCGGCCCCCGCTGACCCCTGCTGCCACCATGTGTGCTGCCACCATGCATGCTGCCGCTTCCATTTTGTTTTCCAAAATGGCGGCTGTGACTAATTTGCACATGCGCAGTATTCCTGTGCATGAGTGAATGAGCTGCGGCTGCAATTTTGGAAAACAAAATGGCCGTCGCGATTTGGCACATGTGCAAATGAGTTGTGGCCACCATTTTGTTTTCCAAAATGGCGGTCATGACTCATTCGTGCATATGCAGGAGTACTGCGCATGCACAAATGAGTCACGGCCACCATTTTGGAAAACAAAATGGTGGCCGCAACGCATGTGGCAGCAGTGCGGTGGCAGTGCATGCAGTGGTGGTGGTCGGCGGGGGCTGCGCGCATGCTGCCATTCCCCCCCCTTCGGCCCGCAGACGACCTGCAGGCCAGCGGACCAGTCCCAGGTAAGAAAAACTTGCCAACCCCTGCCTTAGAGAGAAATGAGTAGAAGTGCTGCAGCTGCGACCTCAAGAACAGAAGCTCATGGCAGATAGCATAAAGCTTTGGATTTTTAAGGTTTTCTGATTTCCAGATTAGGGATGTTAAAACTGTACATACTTCACTAAAGGCCTCGGCGGACGACTAAAAAAGTCATCTCCGAGGCAGGGAAGAGGAGGGGCAGCCGCATGAGTGGTGCCCCTTCCTCCTCCCGAGGTTGCCCTCAGAGCTGCCGGCCCTCCGCATGGTCAGCGCTCCGGGGGCAACCTCCCACCGCAGCGTCCTCACATGCTGTAGCGGAAAAGCCAGGGAAAGTGCACCCAACACGTTTAGGGCACACTTTCCCTGTCTTCTGAAAGGAGTGCTGATTTAGCGCTCCTTTCAGAGGCGCCGCCGGTGCGCCGCGGTGCGGCTGCCACGGTCCTGCGGTGCACTGTCCCAGGGCATCCCCGACACCCTGGTCTGCTTCCCCCCTACGTCTGCATTCAATTTCAAATTGGTTGGTAGGTTTTACTACCTTTGGTGTGAATGCGAACCAACTCTGTGTGTTACCGAAAGGGCTGGCTGGACTATGGTTGCATGTTAAGGACAAAAATCCTCATCAGTTTGCACATACTTAAGGATAGATTTGATGAAAAGTGGATAGTATATGATACCTGCACTGCATGACAAAAATTGTAATTATATGTACTTGGCTACTCTGAGCTGCATTTGCAAATAGTATTTATTCTATCATCCATTTACAACCCATCTATCAATGCCAGTTCCTTTGTGCAGGAAACTTTATTTCTGTCCCCTTAAATTGCACCATCCTCAATACATCTATTGTGTGTGCAAGAGAAAGATGATTGTAAAACTGATCCATGCTATTTCATATGCCACTAAATAATGTTAGCAACTTTGTAATTGATTTGAAAAAGTATATGGGGATTTTAAAGATAAGAATAAATAATGTTGTCATGAAAATAGTTTATCCAAGTGGTAGCAGAGCTAACTACTCAGCTCATGCTCTGAAAGCTTTTCTTGTAAGAAATCTTGATTTTAATGCTTATTGATCATTAGTCATTAAGCCAGAATAGCAGTGCAAAGCTTTTAATACTAAAAATGTGTTTGCTCATAACTATGCATAATATATGGAATTTTCATCAGCTTTTTCCTGCTTTACTTCTACAATAATTGTGTTAAAATGTAGCATTGTGTAAGAACACAATTATTGACATATTTTTGAATTTTCCTCAGCCTACTTGCTTTTCAGTGTGACTTTATGAGTTACTGTCTTTGGGGGATATGAACTGGATCCAGACATTGGCCTGAATCCAACTTGATACTGGTACTGCAGTACAATGATGAAATTCATTTCTCCCCTCTTTCCTATCCCAGCCTTAAAAACTGCCCCAAAATAAGTTCCAGAGATGTTCAAAGCTTTTCAGACCAGTTTTTTTTTGGGGGGGGGAGTGTACAAAGGGACTGCAGTGAAGAGAGGATATTCCCACTAGAATCCATTGTTCTGTCCCTGGAAATATTGTGTTGGATCTTGCCTTGAGTCTTGTTCAGAGTAGACTTACTGAATAAGTGGGACTTATTAGTCACAACTGACTTGGCCCAAATTATTTTAAGCATGATCAAGGCTGCATCCACACTGCTGAAATAACCCAGTTTGGCAGCACTTTAACTGCCATGAGTCAACACAATGATATTTTGGGAATTGTAGTTTGTTCTCTGACAGAGAGAGCTATATGTCTAAAAAAAACCTACAATTCACATACATTTTATAGCACTGAGCCATGGCAGTTAAAGTGATGTCAAACTGGATTATTTCTGCAGTGTGGTTGGAGGCTAAATCTAGAATTCTTCTTCAGTAATGACACTCAAAAATAAAAATGCATTGAGCCTACTAAAACTTTCACTGGGCACCTGAACATTTTCTCGACTTTTTCTGTCAGAGCTTCAGTGATGATCTTTCTTTCTCTCTCTCATCTTACCATGGGTGTTAATTCACTTACCAATGTAAAATGATTGTGTTGCCACCAATTACTATGGCTGAGAATGCTCACTGTGCTGCTTTTGCATACATTAAAGCTTTAATTGAACTGTCACAGATTGTACTTTTGCATTTCATTAACATTTAACTGATGTTATTTATCTTGCACTTCCACTTGTATGTATGTAATATACTTGCTGACAGATTATCAGATTTATTTTATGCATAACTTTACCTGGCATATTTAATCAGTAGTTAGATGTACTAGATGAAATGATTTCAGGTCTAGTGAAGTTCATGCCATTTTAGAATGTTCAGGGGTACTGCTAAGTCCAGACCTATAGTCATAGATGCTGGGTCCTGAAGGCCAAATGCACTTGTACTCACTATATGTATCTGTCAGAAAAACCACCCAGGAGTACAACACTGTCCCTGACAGTGCACTTTTTTCTTCATGATACCTCCCTTATCATCAGGTAATGGAACCTCTCTCATACTCTCTGGCAATCTTTATTTTAACTGGCACAGAGCATAATGTGAAGGAAGCAAAAGCTGCAACTAGGAGCTTGTGCTGAAACCAAAGGCTAGGCACCATGTTATGGGTGGTAAAATTACTTACAACTCTGTTGCAAATATCACAATAAAAAGTCATATAGTAATACAATATGTACATAACACTGAGGAAGTGGGGATGTGGGGCTTGATGGCCCAGTATCAGGTAATTCAACACAGCAAAGACCCTCCAACTGCATTGGGGTAGGTCTTCTCTTCAAACATCCTATCGGTACTTGTTCAGGTAATGTAAGAGAGGGGGTTCAAGCCTGCACCTTCCCCTACAGCAACAAAGTTCCTATCAGTTAAAAGAAAGGTTGGAAGACAAAAATGTGCCTTTGCCTTGGTAGTAAATGCCAGAGAGCAAGCATTGTGGTAGAAGAAAGCAAAAGAATGAAGAGTATTCTGGTTAGGGAAATATGTAAGGAGGAGAGAGAAAATGCAAGAAAGAAGTCATGAAAGGATGTGAAAATTAAAACAAAAAAAAGTGTAGAGTGGGAAAGAGCAGATATTAAAGGGGGCGGGGGTCGAGAATGCCAGCCAAAAGAGTAATGGGGACACTTTGTGTGCCCTCAAATTTGACAATGCAACTGTTAGTTTTCAGGGTGCTAAATACTTTTTCTTACTTTTGTTGAAACGGCAGAAGATATATGCCCCTTTGGGAGTTATCAGAAACCACTATATTTCAAAAGTATTGGTTGTGCCTCTGTTGAAATACCTGATCTGAAATACAGAGGAACAAGTGTGAAGCCTTGTGAGAAATCCCCCCTCCTAATCCTTCCTTAACATTGTCCTTGGGGTTTCTATAAGAGAAAGTGGCAGAAAGAGAATAGCAGTAGAACTTTTGTAATGATTCTTCTATAAATTATTTTTTGTCCTGAAAGGTTCTCTATCCATAGAACAGCAGCAACAACAACAATAATATACATCATTTAAGAACTGAATATTTTAATATCACAGGTTATTGTCTTTAAATAATTTGTTGTTTATTAGAAAATCTGCTGTGTTCATACATTTTTTTAATTCATTGTACTGCATAATCTTGGAAATAATATATTGTAATTATTGCATTACCTATTAGTTTGTTTATCCTTTCTCCAACAAGCCTTTAAATAATGACCCCTCTCTTTAACACTACTTGTCTTGTGTGCAGAGTAGCTAGCTAATAATGAAGTTTTGACTTGTTATTTGGTCAAATGTGTGCCTTCTCGAGGAGAAGTATTTCCCCTGGTTCAGTGCGGGTTTAATTTTCTCATGTGCCCTGCAGCTTTGGTCTGTGTATCTCATGTTTGGTCAGTGGTGAAGAGAGCGCAAAGAGAGCCACTGAGACTCTGGAAGGAGAAATCGAAGAGAGAAAAATTGGAGGAGGAGGAAGAATGAACAGAAAAACAGGACAAGGGAAGTAGGGAAAACCACTTAAAAGCAATGGAAAAGAAGAGGGATTTTGATTTTCATAACACACAGTCCGAGGAGACCCCAGTCCTTTTTAGTCCTTTAAGTGATTATGGCCCACTGCTTCTAACCTCAAATTGTTTTCTTAAACTGGCTAGTCCAGAACAACTTCCCTTGATCTTCAGCAGCCATGAAAACTCTAGTATCATGAACAGGAGAAAAGGAAAGGGAAACAACAACATTTCCTTTTAGTTTTATTGCTTCTTTAAAAATCAACAAATAATGCACAATTAATAGAACAAAAACATTCCTACTACCCTTCAATCATTTTTTTTTTCTTGTCCCCACCAGTGATTAATGAAGCAGACTAGAAATAAAGGTAATGACCAAACCACTGGTTGCCCTAAATCAACACATGAAAGAGATGAATATTATTAAAAGGCATCTACTGGAATAGTAATTATAATATTGGTTTCCTCGGTACTCTTCATTGGAATATTGGACTGGAATCCAAATCAGGTGAGCAATCATATGCTGCCACCTGGCCAGTCTTTCTCCAACCTGCTCTTTTTGTATTAGAAATCTTGTACAATTCAA
Source organism: Phrynosoma platyrhinos (assembly GCA_020142125.1). Classification (NCBI taxonomy): domain Eukaryota; kingdom Metazoa; phylum Chordata; class Lepidosauria; order Squamata; family Phrynosomatidae; genus Phrynosoma; species Phrynosoma platyrhinos. The sequence continues at coordinate 152,831,820 of CM034701.1, forward strand.
CATCTCCAATCTGCAGTAAAGGGACATACAGAATTTGCTCCTGACCTTGGAAAAGCCATCTTAAAAAACACATAAGCATAATCTCTTTTTTTTCCCAGTGACCTTTCACTCCAGGGTCACTTAAAATAGCCATTGAAACAGTGGCGGATATTCTACAGTCCCTATAAAATCCCTTGCAATTACTGTAGAAATTGTCCTGAGGGATAGATTAGGTTAAACTATAACTACAGAAACTACTGCTAGAGAGGCACAGAGAGGAAAAAAAGTATGAAAGAGTACAGTGGACAAAGATATCTTTGTATTCCTCCAAACTTTGCTTTTCACACACATTTTGCCCAAGCTAGAGATGAAATAATTGGATTCAAAGGTCAGGTCAAACAAACAGCTTTTCACATTTCTCTTTGGGATACTGAAATTGGTCACTAGCCAAGATCTGTCATCTTCCTATGACCACTGCTTTCGGAGCAATAAAAGGATATAAGTACCTGTTTTAGTCCAGTCTGACTTCTGTCCTAAGAAATATTTAAAATTTCAGTGGCAGCTTCAAATATTGGACAGGAGATAAAGTATAATTCCTGTTCTGGTGATGGCAGTCATATTCTTACAATTACTCATCTGTAACTTCTAACAATTTTAAAGCAATAGAAAGAGAGATTTCAAGTTTTCATCTTGCCACTTGATCATATCATGAAAACTAGAGAGATTTTCTGTGCCTCCCTCCTTAATTTAGAGTAGACATAAGAGGTAGCATTGTCTTCTTTTGGAAACTGCTTAATATTTCCCTATCTCATTTTGTGAATTATGAAATGCTCATCTGTGTTACAAGCAAATTAACTATATTCTCTGAAAATTAAATAGTGTTATTTATGCATATTATAAAATCTTTCCTGCTTGGTTTTCAAGGTGATCTTAGAACTCTAGAATAGACAGGCCAACTCTTCTTTAGTTCTGATTCTTACCAACATTTTCTACAATGGGAATGAGATAATCCAGAAATAAATACTTCAGACTATGCTGCCTACAATTTAAGGAAAACTATATCAAATATGTACAACAGCAATGCATGAATATTCCATGTAAACAAATCTTGGCTAACACAGCTATGAATAAAATCAAATGCTAAGCCTGGGAAAATGTCAAATAGATGTTAGCCTACCATATATATTTATACCCCTTTGTGTTTAATCAAGACTAATTTGGAATGCTTCTAATGATACAGAATTCCCCATTCTCTTGTACAGTTCCCTCTTCAGAAGAGGTTTTTCACAACCTAACACATTTAACAGTAAGAAAATTGCCACAGCTGTCAACAACATGTTTTCCATCTGTTAATCATTTGCTCTTATTCCTGGCACTGCAATTTACAATGCTATAATTAATTCTCTTTGTGCTTACTTAACATTTGTGCTTACTTTACATGAATAAATTCCCCTTGGAATTTTCTTCATGAAGATAAGATATGCTGATTCAAGTGTGTGGAATCTTACATAGGACTCTACCATCTAAAAGGCATACAGAGTAACACTTTAAGGAAAATTTTCCACACATTTCCTCTTCCAAATGTGTAATCCTTCTACAAGCTAGCACTACATGGGTGCTGTCAAAGAATTTTCCTACTCTAGGGATGAGAAAGAAATTTGTGTGAGAAGGGGAAGCCGATGCAGAATGAATGACCGGACACACAATTGGATACAGCTGACAGAGAAGGGTTGGCCCAAATGCACGGACCAGGATCTGTCATTATCCAACCCACCTGTTGCTCAATGAACTCAGAAGGCCTGGTCACAGCCAGGCTTCAGGATAACATAAGGGGTGACCAACTGATTGCCAATCTGCCTCTAAGCCCCTTTGTCACCAGGGGACAATGTTTGGGAGTTGCCCCCACAATGGCAACACCTCAGCACTCTTAGCACCCATGGGTCCCCTAGGGACTCCTGATCCTGTGCTCCACAGCCCAGGAAACCATGCCCACCAGATCCATGGCCCATGCTGCCACCACAAAAGGCTGCCCTCTCCCTGGGGGCAGCCTTCCACCAAACCGCCTGAGATCTGCATTCCCCCCTGTTCCCCCTCAAGTCCTGATGGGAGGGTTGAGCAAGGATCCAAGCCTGGGTAGGCGTAGCCTTCAAATGCTCCAGACATCCACCTCCCTATCCTCTTGATAGAGTCTATAATAATAATAATAATAATAATAATAATAATAATAATAATAATAATAATAATATGATTTATTTGTATACCGCCCCTCTGGGGAGCCAATCGAGGCGGTGAACAATAATACCCTAATACATTACAAGAAATTAAATAACAATAATACAATAGTACATACAGCAAACTAAACAATAGTAATATAATAATACATTACAGCAAATTAAGCAACAGTAATACAATGATATATTACAGCAAATTAAGCAACAATAATACAATAATACATTACAGCAAAT
>CM034701.1:152837982-152853207 GCA_020142125.1 Phrynosoma platyrhinos
AAAATAAAATAAATGTGGACTGCTACCAAGATGGGGAAGAACTCAGGGAAAGTGAGGTCTCTAAGGATGCCCTTTTCCTCCCACTGGGGAGGCCAACACTGGGCAGTGTCCCTGGAAGAACAAGCCAAACCCCAAGCTCCATGCTGCATCAGAGTAGACCTGAAGATCTCACCTGAGGTCTCATGGGCATTGCCACAATGACACCCCATTGAAGTCCCTGAGGAATTCTTCCCACAGCCTGAGATCCTCTTTAATGCCTCTGGTGAATTGAATGTGGTGTTGTGGAGCCTTCACCTGCAGTCACCCTGATGAGGCGAGCACAGAAGGCCCTACCCAGGGAGACCACCCTGCACACAAAATTGAGATGCCCCAAGAGTGACTGAACTTCTCTGAGCGTGGTCTTGTGGGCTGTGAGGGTGGCTTGTACCATGGAGAGGAGGGAGCAGAGTTTCTCATCCAGGAGGCAAGAAACCCCTGCGACCAAATCCAGTTGGATTCTGAGGTATGTGAGGGAGGTGGTGGGACCCTCAGTCTTTTCACTTGCTAGAGGGATCCCCAGTTCTGCCACCAGTGTCTAAAAAGTTGTGAGAAGCTTGGCAAAGTCCTCTCTAATGCTGGCCTTACCAATGAACAGGAAATCGTCCAAGTAGTGTGTGACCAAGGGGGACATCTGAATACTTTTCAATTCCCACTCGAGGAAGGAACTGAAAGACTGAAAAGCTGCACACCTTACTGAGCAGCCCATGGGCATGGCCTTGTCAAAGTACCATTGGCCCTCAAACTTGAAACCCAGTAGGCAGAAATCATAGGAGTGGACTGGCAACAGTCAGTCACATTTGGCCAAGAGGGCTCCCCGATCACATGCTCACATGAGTTGGACAGCGTGGTAAACGGGAGCGTAATGCACAGTGCATAGCTCCTGTGGGATGGCATCATTGATGGACGAGCCCAGGGAGCAGGATAGTGGTGGATGAGGCACCTTCTTAGGCACCACACCCAGAACTCTTTCAGCACCTTCTAAGGCACCACACCCAGAGGAGACACCCAGAGATGGGGGGAAGGCGAATTGAAAGGGCCAGACACCCTGCCAGCCTCGCATTCTTTCTTGATTTTGGCCCTGAGGACTTGTGACATGTCCTTAACAGATTTTAAGCCACAAGGAGCTCACTTAAGACTCCCCAGCCTTCTGGTTTCAGAGCCTGTCAGCCCCTTTTTCCTTCCAGAGGCTGTTGAGCTGGGGCTTTCTGGGTGAAAGGGCTGCTGTGCACCAGCAGGGCACAAGCACATGAGCTTGGTGTGGGGCTCCAACACAGCTCACAGCAGTGCTCAAATTTGCACTTCGACCTCACACATTTGCCCAAGTTAAACTCCCAGCATAGCAAGCTACAAGGATCTTTCTTTCCAGCCCATCTGGATAAATGGGCGGATTCCCCTTTTGACCTGATTTGGGGCCCCATCTCAACAATGCAGATGGGATTGTTGATGAGATCCCACCTGGCATTGGTGCTTTGAGAATCCCACTTGTGGAATGCAGCATCATATGTGATGGCTAGTGCCTCCCCAGCAATGTCCCATGCCTTGAGGACATTGATATTGTGGTTGTTGAAGTGCCAGCCCTTTCAGGGTAGGACATGGCGACCATCACCATGTAAATGGAATAGCCCATCATCCAGTTGGTGAAGGACCGTTCTGCCTGAACCTTCTTGGTGTCCCACCTAACCTTCTTGCTAGATCAAGGAGAATCACCCTCCTCCACCTCAGGTTTTAGCAAGGTGAAGACATTGACATAGGAACCCCTGAGGATATGCTTCCTACCCTTCTTGGGCAAGTGAAGGCCCAGGGGCTCTTCATTGTCTGCAAAGATGGAGAAAGTGGCCAGCTGGGGGTCTTCCCACAGCCCCTCCAGCCCCAGGCACCTGGTGGCCCACGAGGACCAATTGCGTTGTTGAGCCAGTAATCATCCCTGTTGGCTAGCTCAGAGGATTCACTAATCCTGTCCCTTTTGGCCTGTGACCTCTTGGCTTTCTTTCTGTGTCTCTGTTTTTTCTTATGGTTCCTCCCCTCATCAGGAGACAAGCTGCTCATTGAGATCCAGCTGGATGAACTGCTGCTGGACGAAGCCGCCATGCGCCGCTGCTGGCATTTCATCTTTCAGACCTTAGGATGAACAGTGGCAGCAGGCGTGCTATGCCCTGTGGTGACTGGTGTTTCCGCCACACTTGTAGGTGTGGCCCCAGTTTGACCCATCCGCTGTACATAAGCAAAAAATGTGTGTCAGGAACCCTCAAATATCTCATCACTCACAGCCATGGGTGAGCCAAGGGCAGGTGACACCAGTGGCATGGCCCGCCTCTGCCTGGGTTTGGGGGCCAGGGCCTTCCCAGGATCTCCTGGGTTGACTAGCCTGCCCCCTGGTGGAGGGTTACACTCGTGCTCTTCCCCGCTTCACCTTCCTTTTGGGGTCATGGTGTCTGTGAGGCCAAAACCCCTGGGTTGAGCTATATATATATATATATATATATATATATATATATATATTTAGTGGGGTTTTGCCCTTGTCTCCCACTGAGGCTGAGAGAGTATGATATGCCTAAAGTTACCCAGTGGGGATTCAAATTCTGGTCTCCAGGATCCTTAGTCCAGCACTCAAGCTACTATGGCTCTTGAGGGGAGGGGGGAGGCAGGGGATCACTGATCCCTGGTGTGGGCAAATTAGCCTCCCCAGCACTAGGAGGCTGAGGGCTTAGCTGCCTCCCAAGGCCTCTTAGGGGGCACCTAAGGACTGTTGGGGGCACAGGACACTCCTCACACTTGCCCCAGCCCTCTAGCACTCCACTGCCACAGCAACAGCTGCTATCACTGCTGCTGCAAAAGCTCACAGCTTGGCCCCCTTCCCAATGGAGCTCTGTCCAAGAGCTCTCAGCTGGAGCTTCAAATAGTTGGAGCTCTGGCTAGCAATGGCACTGGCCACCCCGGCCATGTGGCCTTTAATAGGCCCATTGGCCAATGGGGTGCCAGCGTTGGGCAGAAGTCCCACTTTCATTGGCTTTCCAACCAATCAGAGGGCAACTGATCAAAAGGGGCAGGACTTTCAGCCATGGAGCCCACTGGGACTTGTAGTTCCACTTTGACATCAGAAGTTCCACCTCCTACCTAGCATGCTCCACAAGTGAGAGGTCGCCAAGCCACCCTGGTGGATCTTAGGAGCCAACTGGCCTCCCAAGCAAGCTGGGGAGGCCACACAGTGGTTGCCAGCTCCCTGGCCCCCACGCACACTGGCTGGCCTGGTAAGTCAAGAGGCCCCTTTTGCCAGATTCTTTATTGAAAAAGAAAATACTATATGTGTGTTGGATGTACGAGTCTGACAAAACAACAGAGTACACATTTCCTTACCTGTCTATATGTTTGTTAGTCTCACAAAGCAATTTGACCAAAACTATGTAGCTGACTAAAAATAAATAAATATGTATTTCAGAAAATGCTTAGCCACAAATGGTGAAATATTTGAAAAACACATCAGTCAGTGAAAAAAGCCTTGTACAATAATATGTGTATTAGAAAAATATATCCAAAATGCATACATTTTGAAGACACACACCAAAGCAGGTATAAAAATCTCAATAGAAAGCCCACATTTTGTAAATCAGATATGTAAACTGGATGCAGCTGCAATGCAGATTGGAAACTGAGAAACAAAATGAGAAGTAATTGACAAGTGACAGATTTTCACATCCCTTTCCTGTACACATAGGGAAAGATGTTGTTTAGAGAAAGACCGACATTGTCAGAATGTTTGAACAATCTCAGTTCTTTTCATGTCTTTGGATAATTACTTGTAAAACAAATTTATTTCTTTCAAAACTACTGAACTATAGGTAAAATTTCACAGCTCCCTTCAAGGAGGACTCCTAGTACTATCAGTGAAAAGGAATTCTTCTCAAATTCCATGTTTTCTTCATTAATGAATGTGAAGAAAAGATTAAAGTGCAGTGAGAAAACACAGAAACTGCAGATTTTTATCAGGAAGTAAGTAAAGTACTATTATGTTACATTTCTAGCAAAAGGGTTAAAAGTACATTGATGATGCTTACATTAAAAACTGAATATTAGTTTTAATCCTGTTAATACTAATTTGGCATTTAAATTTATGTTACATCATTGCACTAAAACCTTTACCGGGTGAAAAATTAATCCATCCACCCATCACTGGTAATTACCTTTTTCATCCTATCCTCTTTCTTTGCCCCATTTTGAAAGAAAGGAGGAAAAAACTGCATTAATTTTGGAAAATGCTACTTCTTATCCATTAAAAAGGAATGAATGAGATTAGAAAGAATGAACTCATGCATGCAAACATTAAGACTGAAAGAAAAAAAATGTTATCAATAAATTTATTTGGTATAATGGTGTGAGTGTTGGAACAAGGCTGTAGAATATCAAGATTCAAATCATTGCTCCACCATAGAAATTGACTGGATGATCTTGGACATGTCACACTCAGCCACAGAGGAAGGCAACAGCAAACAACTCTGAACAAATATTGCCAAGAAACCCCTATAATTGGTTCACCTTTGGGTCGGAGATAGCTTGAAGGCACACAACCACAACAAAAGCAGCAACAGCAACAAAAGTGCTAAAAGTCACTGTCAAAGTCCAAGGCATGGGTGGCCTGGATTCTGAGATGGGCTGCTGGGGCCAGGACAATGGTTGGTGAACCAGAGAGTATAATGGGCCAGAGGTAGGAGGTAAGGTCAGGAGACAGACCAGGGTTTAAACACAGCAAGACAAGGGAAAGCAAAGAAGACTGAGTTGCTGTGGCGAGGGTTGAGGGGCCAATGCAACCCCTAAATGACTGTACCTCCAGCCGCCCTGCATTAATAGAACCAGCTTAACCCTGATCTTTCCAAGACTCTGGCAGCTCATGCCTGGTCCTGGAAAGACTTTGGAGGCAGGACTCCAGCAGCCAGAAGTCCCATCCTGCTATGACTTACGTGGGTGGACCCTTACAGTACTCCCCTCCATACGAGAATGGGGTCCATCCTTGTTTAAGGGCACATCTTCTTTGGGTACTGCAAGCGTAAAGCCTGGAGCTTGACAGGGGTGTGAATATGGTCAACTAAAACCCAGGATCATTCTTCTGGCTCATAGTCCTCCCAGTTGACAAGGTAGTACAGGTTCCCTCTAAGCCACCTGGAATCCAGGATCTAGGTGACTGGAAAATCCTTGTGGCCATCAGCCTGGATGGAGGGAGGGGTTGGATGGTACATTCCTGGAAGGGATTGGCATGAAAAGATTTGAGCTGGGAGACATGAAACACAGGATGGATCTTCAAAGAGCAGGGAAAGTCCAATTTGTACATGAATGGGTTTATCTGGTGGAGAACAGGAAAGGGGTCCTGAAACCTATAGTCCAACTTTGGAGAAGGGTGCCCTGTCTTGTAATTTCCCATGGATAACCAGGCCTTCTCCCCTACCTGGATCATGGACCCTGCTTATTGGTGTTTGTCCACCTGTTCTTTCTAAGCTGATTTAGCCTTTTCTAGGTCTTGGATCAAATTGGCCTGTATCTCTAGTAGAGGTGTGACTTGGTCACTGGTGCATACACAAGAGAGACTGTTGGTGTACATGGTTGGTGTACACCTGAGTACACCTATTTAGGATTTATTGTATTGTTATGTGAAGCAACGCAGCCCGGGCAGGTCACACACTCAGCCTCAGAAGAAGGCAAAGGCACCCCTCCACCTGAATTAATCTTGCCAAGAAAAATACATTTGAAAAGTGAATTAGTCCAACGGTCATATCCTAAATAGAATATTCACTCCGGAAAATAAAGCATTAGCCATCCTGCACAAGCTTACCTGGGTTTGGTGGGATTTACTCCCAGTTAAGTTTATTTTAAATTGTTGTAGTTAGTTATAGTTGTAGTTGTAGTTAATTGTTATCATTCTTGCCTTTTCCCCAAATCTAGGACTCAAGACATCTTAACAAAATTAAAGCAGGCCAGGCTTTATTCCTTGCAATATATTCTTATTTTTCTTTCTCATCATCATTCTAAGGCAATTTAACACTTACCATTATTTGTTAGGGCCTTGCTAGCATGGAAGCTGCCCAAACCACATGGGATGAAACAGTGCATGCTTAGAGCAATCATGGGATAAGAGCACCCGTGCTATTCCAGATAACTTATAAAGTAACTGATTCCTAGTCATAGAAGATTATCTTCCTGAGCAGGAGGTTAAATTAAGACAAATTCAAGGAGTAGGGACCTTATACAACATTTCTAGGCATAACTTAAGAACAAGAACTTCTCAAGATATAAAGTTTCTAGGCACATAAAAGGACACATGAATTTTCAGAAATCAGTATTCTAATATAAAGGTTTCAATGCAAATGACTGCCCTGAAGAACCTTATATGAATTTGGGCCTTTTTCTTGAGGATTTAAGTTTCATTAGAAAAATATCTTGGAAGCTTAAGATAGACATAATCCTGGTCTTACGATTCACAGTCCTCACAGAAACATCCTACACATTCTAGGGGGCTGACATTTTTGAAGATAAGGAGTGCACTGCTAATCAGGGTGAATATGCTGTAATGTATAAATAAAATTGAATTGGAATATTGAATTTTAAGGCTCCTGGGGAAAGAAAAAAGAGTACAGTTTCTTTTGAACTTTTTTTTTTGAGGGGGGGCCTAGAACAGAATAGTATGTCCTGATATGAAATGTGAGAGATGACAGTGGAAATGCTCCGAAGGTTTACCACAGATATCAAAGCAAATCTTATCATTTAGTATTAGTTCAATTTTTCAGTCTGCCTAAACATTGCAAATCTATATGTTGGATTAATTCTTCAAGATTTAAACATATCTACATAAGAGAGCCAGATGTTTGTCAGTAACTCACTGGCATAATAGCCCATACTATAGATTTGTGTGGTTTGTTTTATTTCCTATCCCTAAACAAGGAACCAAGCTGCTTCTGTACTTAATAAATTAATAGAATCCAACAAATTTGAGAGAAACATCAGTAGTACAGTTATGCACAGTAATAAAAACAAAGAACAGTGCTATTGTTGTTGTGATAATGATGATCTTCTATGGAAAGCTTGGAGAACCCAATCTAAGCTAACCTGAACAAACTCTGGAAAATGGTGCTATCTGCCACAGACATGATTTATCTATGAACAGAACTGTGGCTCATCATTGACTTTGTTGACAGCACATGCACATATGTGAAACTATTTCAATTTCATACTCATGAACCACTAAAGACTTTGTAAGACTACAAATCCCAGGATTCCTTAGGATGGAGTCACAGCACTCAAGCTGGTGTCAAATTGCATTATTTCTACATTGCAGATATATCCCCAACTATGCAAAGGCAAACTAGATGATAAATATCTCCCATGTTGGGGAAAGGAGGGATATAAAGCCAGTAAGTAAGTAAGTAAGTAAGTAACTCCTAATATTGTCTTATAAGTTAGATCCCAATGGGGGGCATTTTAAAGGCAATAATTAACAACAATATAAACATACCATTCAGTAGTTAAAAGCACAGGGTTTAGAATTCTACATGATGAATCATCATGCTAAAGTAATTCTTGATGCAGAAAGATTCAGGAAATGAGAAGTCAGTTATGGAAAACAGGAGGGGGCTGAAAGGAATAAAGGAAGGCAGAAGGTAATTTGGTCTTTTGATGTGTAAACAGATTTAGTACAACAAAGATCAATAAGGAATTCCTCCCTAGGAATATGTATGTTAACATATTATCATATTTCATTAGTTTTTTGTTGTTGGGTATTTAATATAAAAAAAAAATCAATTTCAATTATAGACCAGTTTACAAACAGTGCTATACCTTTCAGGAGACCGTATGGCCATCAACACTTCAATCAAAGTCCTGCCAAGTCTCCTATAAAAAAATAAATAGCCATAAGCCAGTGTGTTATTGTCCTTTTAATGATATTTCTTCCCATGTCTGCCTCTACTGTCAGCTTCTTGACAGCATCTGTCTCAATTTCACACTCTAACCCATGAAGATAGTTCATACAGAAAATGTTGATGTGATCTGTGGTATTATTTTAAATTGCCAAATAGGTTGATGGGTTTTCTGTTTTCAAAAAAGGAAGATATGTAGAAAAGCATATTATCATGAGGAAGGAGGAATGTTGGTTTTTATTTGGAAAGGACTACCTAAACGAGCTCTTAAATCATTTTTGAAGTAGATGGTACCAGAGTAATACAGCTCCATGTTTTCTCAGAAAACTCTTGTCCACCATAGATGCACACCCTCCAACATTTCACAGATGAAAAGCAAGACATGTGTGGCCCAGTAACATTCTAGTGTGATTAAGATGGCAAATATTATTAATGAGGAGAAACATACATGCTTGGAAATACTGCAGCAATATGCTTTACCTGAGTCTACAGGGAAAAGCAAGATTTGGCTCTCTCTTGTCCTATCCCTGCTGCTGAGTTTAGTGCAAATTAACTTTTGCATTTTGAATTCATTTTGTCACTACTGAAGTAATCCAAGAACAAAGGGGGAGGGGGAATAGAAGAAGAGAGAGAAACTGGAATAATTTTTAAAGAAGCTGAAAAAGTGGAATGACAGAGCATTATCTGGGACTATCTGTGCCAAACAGAGGATATAAAAGTACGAGGGGGTAATGTGAAGTTTTAATTATCACATTTAAAAATTTTTGACAGAAAGTTTGTTTTGATTTGCAGTTGTTAATGTATCTCTACATAGTTACCATCCAGATTTACACATTTTCCCCAGCATTTATTGAACCCCCCCCCCAAATACTGTTATTGTAGAAGTCTGCAGATTGTGCCTTAAACCACTCTTCCACTTCATGAATGATGTCATCTGTGTTGTCATATTGGTGACCCCACATTAGATTTTTCATTTTGGGGAAAAGAAAAAGTCACTTGGTGTCATCATCACTATACCATAATAATTTCATTACTATACCATAATAACTTCTGGGTGAAAATTATTATTTTATGATACCCCCTTGTACTTCTCCATCTTCAGTTTAGTCACTTCTGGCACAATCTGTAACAAAAATAAAGGACAAAATGAGCTGATTTTCTCAACATCATGCACTTAGGCACTAATGATGACAATGACAAAATTTCATCAATATGCCATAATAACCTACAGGTGATAATTATTACTTTACAATACCCCCTTGTGTTGCCTCTTGGTTAAAGAGCAGTAAAAAAGATCTCTGGGGACCCATGCACAGATGGATCCTGCTCATACAGAAAAGATGAAATCAAGTTTAGAATCCAAAAGCTTCAGTTTACTCACCTGCAAAATTAATCATTGTCACTGCCAATTGGTACACCTGAAAAATAAATGAGAAAGTATGTGTAAATGATTCATTTTTTATAGACTGAACTTTTGTCAAGCAATCAGTAATATTTAGTCAGCATCCACATGTTAAAAATTGCATTTTTGAACAAAAGCTGCTGCACATAAAAAGCTGTATGCTGCTGCTGCTGCCAGAACTTAATTCGTCATTCTTGTACTGGAGCCTTCACATTTACTATTATTTTTAAATCGAGAACTCTTGCCCTGAGTATGGAGAATACGTTGTGAGTAAAGAATGTTTGTGAAGAAATGCTTCATTTTTATTTATTTACATTTGGTGAGTAAGGTTGCCAGGTCCCAGGCAGTGCTATGCTTCTCTGTATCTGCTGGTAAGGAGCAATCTCAGGGCAAGTGGGGTTGGTGTATTTAAATCATGGGATCTCCTCTCCCTTCTCTGCTGTGCCAGGCTTAGCACATGTGTTTGTGTATACGTTAACCTTGCACAACTCCAGAACACCACTCATTCCCCCTTCCCTTCTATTCCCTTTCTGCTTGCACCCTCAAAAGATCCTTTTTATCCTTCATTTGATGCTTGTACTCTACCATTTGCCTTACTACTTCTTTGATCTCTCTTGCTCCCTTCCCTTCCACATCTCGCAATACATCCCTCCCTTACTTCTCACTCTCCTGTTTCTCCTACTCCTTCCTTCATCTCACTTTGCATTCTTGCAATATGTCTCTCCCTTGCTTCTTGCATTTCATTGCTTGCACTACTTCCTCTCCTATTCTCATCATCTTTCCTACTTCCTCACCTCACCACACATCCTTGTGAAGTGTGCCACCTTTGCTTCTTGAACCACGCTGCTCACCCTTGACTCCCTCACACTTGAAATTCATTGGTGGACTTATTTCTTGCAGAACAATTGGACAGAATAGTGCTCCACATTTCTAAGCTTCTGTATGGACTAGAGACTTTTTTAAAATGAAAGCTTCAAATCCAAGTCAAATGCTGGATCATATGAGCATGGGGGGACATGCCTACACTCCAGGTAAAACCTGGCTATCTGGGTAATATGGCAATCCTACCTGTGGGTAAATGTACTTGGGCCTATAGTGCCATTAAGTGGAAAGCAGGAAGAGCACCATCAGCACAACCCATAAGCCTTGTTGCAGGAGCTAGTAGCAGTGACAGAGGGCTTGGTGGGAGTTGGAGCTCCCAGTGAGTGAGATTTCCACAAGCTCCATCATTGATGCAGGAAATGAAACTTTTCCCCACTTGTTGGCCAGGATCATCATGCTGGAAAAGCACAAACCTCTTGGAGGAAGGAAGCTCTCAGGAGGCCAGTGAGTGAGTTTTCCATAAGCTCCAGCAGTGATGCAGGAACTGAAAATGTTTCCCAAATGTTGGCCAAAATTGTTATGCTGGAAAAGCATAAACCTCTGCCACCATTCCCATGGGAGACAAAAGAGGCCATTTTGAATGGATGTTCAGTTAGTAAAAGACCAAACAGGATCCTGACTTGATTAACAACATGGTTGACCACACATTCTGGTGGGAGGAGAAAAAAGCCATTTGAGAGATTGGTCAATTGGCTGTTGCTTGAAAAAAGACCTGGAGACCAAAAGTAGAGGCTAAAGGGATCAGCACTTAGAGGCACAGAGTGACAGAAAACATAGACCAAGGCTGCTGGATGTGAACAGTGTCAAAAGATGTCACTCTGTGATGAAGTGATAACATTTCTTTCAGGCAGCAATTTTAATTTGTTTAAGAAAGACACTTTTATAAAGCCATTAAAAATGTCTACTGAAAAACTAGGAGATCACACTTCCAATAGCTATTTTTTCTTCTAAAATATTTATGCATACAATAACACTTCTTAGATCTTAAGATTCTAACATTGTAATACAAAATAGCAGAGTAGCAAAATGGGTTTAGCTAAACTTCAACAAAAACAACCCTTAACTCACTCCCCAAAAAAGTTAAGCTGCAAGGATAGCACAAAGAACAGCTTAACAGCATAAAACATGGAGGGTAAGACATGAAAAAAATGGAATGCTAATTGACACAACAACTGCTGTAAGGAACAAATTGGAAGTAAAATGGATATGTCCAAAAAAAAAAAAGAGAGAGAGAGAGAGGTACTATGATTAATTTTCAGACTTCTAGGACTTGGATGGACAAAGGCAAGATGAATTGGACTTAACACAATAAGACAGATTTCCAGTAGTCTAGATCTTGGAGAGTGATCTCCCTGCCACACTTTGTTTTTAATTGACAAGAGCACTTCCAGTGAAGTCGGTCAGTGAACACACCTGTTCCTGGAGGTGAAGATGTTTCACACAGATTTGTGAAATTACTAATACCTTCAGAAGAATTAGCCTGAAGAAATGAATTTCTTTCTAGGTGTGATGACTTCAGTGCCAATTAATACTAGAGGCCTACTGACTGCAGGGAAGAGAGAGGGCTTGTTGTGTATCTCATGCAGGATAGTGCACTGGCCTTTGATGAGGCTGACAGTGTGATCCAGAGTGAAAAGAACTGAAAATGGCAGTGTGATAGCTCCCCTCTCCAGGTTACTCATTCAGACATCAGTCCTGGAGTTGCTACACACATCTTGCACTTATAACTCCACCACTCTTTGGGGTTAGTATCTGAGGCCTTACAGTTACTTAGACCCTGAACAAGTAGATGTGATTTATATTGGATTCAATTTGGTAACGGTTTGATGGAATTCTCCCTTAACCACTTAAGGGTGTAGATGGAGGTGCAGAGTAACAAAACAAAAGACATATTGACTAATAGACAGGTTCAACATATAAGATATACCTGGTTCCATGTACAACCCATTTATAAACAAGGTAATAATGTTCCCCAAACTTTTATAGTCTCTCACAACATTCTCACTTCCCACCTAATTAAGAGGTGAAACAGATGGCCCCGATAGAGTGGTTTGCTGCTGCCACTTTGTTCTCCAGGTGGGGACGTGGCAACCACACACCACACCACTAACCTGGCATTTCCTCAGCACCAAAAGGAATAGTATAAAGCCACTCCTTCTTGCACCAGGGAAAAGGTGCCTTTACCATGGTGGCAGCTTTCTTTCAGTGTATCTGACGTGCAGTGCCTACATGCTGTTCTGTAGAAATGCCTCAACGCCCCCTGCTGTGTGGTCAGCAAGGTGGCATGGTGCTGACTTCAGGGTGGCATTGACACATATGGCTGCCATGCCCCCACACCACCCTGATGCCAGCACTTTATGCTGGTCTGTTTAGGACCTAAATATCTTATTTCCATCAGACACTACTTCTCACTATTCTACTTACTACCTACCCCCCCCTTATTTATAACTAGCTTTGTCTGATAGTTATACAGTCAAACCTTTCCATTTATAGTCTTTTGTCCAAGCCACAATTCCTTCTCAGTATTCACTGAGTTGTCTTGTTCCACTAAGGCCATGGAGAACAAAAACATTGTCACAGGGACATAATCCATGAAAACAAACTTACTTATTTCGGTGCAACAAAAGTTGTTCCCAGTATTGATGAGGTTAATTGCTCTGAACTGAAATTGGCTACAGTTCAAAGCAGTAGGCAGTGTGTATGGCAGACAAGCAAATGCCTCTCTGCTTCACTTGACATTTGTGCTGGACTCATTTCCACTGCTGGAAATACAAGCTAGTGTGGAAATGTTAAAATGTCTTTTTGTTTTCATGATCACTGAGAATGACTCGAACACAAGTGCATGCCAGCTATTCACATAGACAGTTCCAGGTTAGATTACTTTCAAACATCGCAGTTAGAGTTGCATTTGAAGATAATTCATGAACAATCTAGAACAGGTTGGAATATGTTAACCCTGATACTATGATGATGTACACTGGTTACCAGCTTATCTCTGAGCTTGACTGACAGTGATTGTTTGATCTTGAAATATTTAAGCAGAACGTGCCCTTAATATTTAAAACAACTAGTGCCATCTCTTGTTTTCTGTAGCTAAGATTGTACATTCACCACATATTTATTATTTGCATTTATACCCCACCTGTCTACCACTTTCTATCATGAGTTTTTATCTGAAGAATTCTATGGGGCAATTCAGGTCTTAGTTTCAAGCAAAAGTGGCCCCTTTCACTTTGGAAAATTGTTAATTGATTGTTGTTGTGTGCCTTCAAGTCATTTCCAACTTATGGTGAACCTATCATAGAGTTTTCTTGGCATGTTTCTTTAGAGGGGAGGGGGTTGTCATTGCCATCCTCTTAGGCTGAGAAAGTGTGACTTCCCCAAAGTTACCCATAAGGTAAAATTAGTAAATGATGAGGACTCCCCCATGTCTCCATTTTGTCTTTTGAAAGGTCATGTTAAACTAGAAAATGAACTAAACAAACTATTGCTAAAATGGTAAACAAAATCACATAGGATGTTCCTGGTCCACTGCCAATTATTCCCACGTTACTTACTGGATAACAGAGGCTGTTTTCCCTGCGAGCTGCTGCTAGTCAGAGATAGACAATGGTCTGGCCTAGTGTAAGTTGTGTCATGGCATGTGTTGACTCCTGTAATCATAAGACTGTATTCATCGCATTTCATGAAGGGCCCCTAGTCACTAGTTCTCACACCTAAACGAAACAGCTGAAGCAGCTTTCAGGGAGGGAGGGTGTGATTTTGATGACCTCAAGGAATGAGGCCAGTTTTAAAATTAAGCATGGCCCAATGGGCCAAACTCAGGAACATGAGGGGGGTGGAGTTCATATATATTAAGCCTGCCCATCCCCTGTCCTGCCTCTTTTCAACAAATGCAGAGGAAGATCTACAGCAGACAAGCAGCAGAAGCCTTCTTTTTCCACCCTTTCCTTGCCCTCTTTACTAATCTAGGGAAGCATTATTGCCAGCGAGGCAGGGATGGGCCTCCTTTCTCCTGGGAATGTGGGTCTGATGTCACTGCCCTGGATTGCCTAGCAACATGGCCCAGTGGAGAGATAGTCCTCCCAGTGCCAGTTTTGGCCCCTGCCTCCACTTTCCTGGCCAGCTGTATTTAGTCCTGTCTTTCTGCACTCTACTGCCATGCCGCACTGCTACCGGAGCCATGTGGTTGTTCCTGGGACTTTGCCAGCCTCCATTCTTCTCCCGGTCTTCTGCCTTGCCTGAGCTTTGAGGAAGAGCAGTGGTGCAGCCATGGCCACACAGCCTCACTCCAGTCCCCATCTTTTGCTCCCAGCCAGTGGCAATGTGCCCTGAATCAGACCACTTTTTACATAACATTCCAGGCAACCCAGGGGGGTTGTGTTTGGCCTGTCTTCAGCTGTCCCCAGGAGCCATTTCACATGTCCCCCACCCCTGGAATTAAGCTGTGCTGACACTCTGTGACCTTGGGAAGCCTCTGTTTTTCCCAGGCTGCTCTTCTCAGCTATGGTATCAATCTCAATACCCAAAAAGGTAAGCCGTGTGTCTGGCCTTTCAGTCTTTTCCTCTGCTAGGGGAACTCCCAACTCAGACATTAAGTCCTGAAAATCGGCTAAAGAATCCTCACATTGTGAGGAATTGGGGTTCCCAGCAATCAAAAAGTCATCTAAGTAGTGTGTTATGGCTTTACTACCTGTTCGTTTAACTGCACACCAATGGAGAAAGGTGCTCAATGTCTCAAAAGCTGAACAAGAAATCGAGCACCCCATTGGCATGGCTTTGTCGAAGAAATACTTTCCCTCAAATTGAAAACCCAGTAAATCAAAATCATCTGGGTGAACAAGAAAGAGCCTGAAGGCAGATTTGATATTGCACTTTGCTAAAAGGGCTCCCTTGCTTAGATTCCTAATCATCTTGACTACAGAGTCGAACAATGCGTACCTAACAAACGTAAGCCCAGGATCTATAGCATCATTCACTGAATCACCCTTCAGGTAAGATAAA
>CM034701.1:152875064-152895034 GCA_020142125.1 Phrynosoma platyrhinos
CATGAATTTCTATTGTTCCATTCTTGTAAAAATTTCTATCTATTAGTACCTAAGGTTTGTAGGAATCATATAATGGTAACATGCATTTTTAAAAAGTTAGCAAAAACTCCTCCAATTTAATAAGTTTTTGATTGTTTGGGGAGGAAATTATTTGGGAATTCTTTGGGAATACAAAAGATCATCACATGTAGTCTACTGTTCTGAGGCTGTTGTCTTTTGGAATTGAGTAATTCATTTGACATAGAAGTACAAAAATTGAGCAGATAAAGCTCTGAAAACATTATAAACTTCTTGCCACTTTGATAATGGCAGCTTATCTTGAAGTGGAATGGTAGTGGTGATTTTTATAATAAAATTAAGCACCAACTTAACAATTCTTAAATGAGACCTTTGGACTTTTGATAAGGTTTGCATTTAATTGGAACTGAGCACTGATTTTCTGCCCTGGAAGCTCTGAGGCAAGGCACTACACTACTTTAAAATTAAGCTACAAGATTAGAAAAAAATATTGTTGCTGTCACTCCTTCACACTTCACACAGAGACACTGAGCTGTAATTTGTAATTCATATGCATTCTTCAGAATGCATTCTTCAGAATGCTTCAGAAAGCATTCTTCAGAATGCATTCTTCTTCATATGCATTCTTCAGAAAGCACTACAATACTTCTGAACTATCACCAAGTAACTAGAAGACTGCTTTTGGCTCAGCGTCTTGCTGTGTTCTGATGACCTTGCATACTTAATCATAATTGTGAGTCAAGTTACTTTTATGCGACATGAATTTTAATTAGACTTCACATTAACACTGATGGTACTTTGTCTAGAATTCCTCTGATTGTGATAATTAATTGGTTGCCATGAGTCAGCTCCTTTCTTACAGAATCCATTGTATGCCATCTTTTCAAATATTTATAAAGATATTTTAGCTTGTATTATAGAAAGCAATATTCTCATTTTAATTACAGTTGTGGAAATTCTGTAACTATCACTCATGGGAATTTGATACATTAAATTGTGGACTAAAGCCTGGGGTAATAAACCCCTAAAGCACAAGTACTTGCCTATCCATCCTGTTCCACTATTGAGGACTCTTTTATATCCTAACCACAAAGGCCTCAAGCAGACGGATGGTTTGGAATGGACTCTGGCCACTCCAGTTGAGTGGTGCAGGACCATGCCAACCAGATGCTGCAGCCACCACCGGTTGCAACCAGCCACTGGCAAGGAGCACTTTGTTGTACTATTTTTGCAGCTGTTTTTGGTCTGCCTTAGGTGGCTGCGGCACAGCTTTGGCTTCAGCCCAGTCCAGGGGTATGCATCATCTGAATGTCACATCCCTGGATTGGCATGAAAGCGGTGCTTTTGGCTCATCTGTTTTTTGGCCATTGCTACCTTGAGTCCAGCAGGAAAGAAGAGGAGAGGAGGAGAAGAGAGCCAATATATTTTAAGGCCCCTGGAGTGCAATGTTTGAGCTAGTCCAAACTGGCCACATGTGTCAGGGAATGGCTGTTTACATGGCTGTGCATACCATTTTATTTTCAAGATCCAAATGAGATTTTTCCTGTCCTAATGTAGATTCCACACCTTTCTTAGGCCTTGTCTGTATGAGCCAAAAAGTATACACACACCTGCACACACATCCCATTCTGGCATCATGCTGTTCAGGTGATACACAGCTCAAACCCTGGTTCTGGTGTGAGCAGTCCAGATGATGTTCCACACCAGACACAAGGTATAAAAACATTAAAACAGAATGGGGGGAAAAACCCTTACCTGTTGCTCCAGATCTTTCAGGAAGATCCAGAGCCCTCAGTCTTCATGCTATGGCAGTTGTCTGCATGGACTCCTGCAAAGCTGCCTGGTGCATTCACCACCACCAAGGGTTGTTAGTTTTGAGGCCAAAATAAGTTGCCCAGCATGTGACCATCACTGGACACCTCATTTGCTAACCTCAAAAATGAAAAAAAATGGTGACAGCAGATGGACTGGGTGGCCTAGTAGGATGCCCATGCAGACAGCTGGCATATTGCAAAAATGGAGGCCAAGGCATTGGGAAAAGGTGGGGCAGTTGAAGGACCAGGATCCTTTGGGCTGCCCCAAAGTGTCCTGGCCAGTACAGAAAAGGTCTCTGTCATTAGCTCATAAACTGTAAATACATAACTCTGAACACTAAAGTGTCCAAGCCATTCTATTTCCCATCACCATGTCTGGATGTGAAAGGTGGGCAATGAAAAAATCTGATATAAAGAAAATCAACTCATGTGTCATGCTGGAGGAGAGTGCTGAGGATTCAGTGGAGGCCAAGAAGACACACAAATGAGTTCTAGAACACATCAGTCCTGAAATCTCTCTGGAAGCCAAGATGACTAAATTGAGACTGTTGTACTTTGGCCACATTATAAGGAAAAATGAATCACTAGAAAAGAATAGCTTAGCAGTTAAGGCACTAACTCTCAAGATCACAAGGTCAGCAGATCAAGGCCCTAGCACCACCTGATGGAGTGAGCTCCAGTCACTAGTCCCATTTTCTGCCAACCTAGGAGTTTGAAAGCATATAAAAGTGCAAGTAGATAAATAGGTATCACTTCGGTGGGAAGGTAACAGTGTTCTGTGCAGTCATGCTGGCCACATGATCACAGAGTTATTTGACAACATTGGCTTTTTGGCTTAGTAATGGAGATGAGCACTGCCCCCTATGAACAGACAATCATGTCAAAGGGGAAACCTTTACCCTTAGAAAAGGCAATGATGCTAGGTGGAAGGCAGTAGAAAGAAAGGAAGAATACATGCCAGATGACTAGACCCAGTCAGGGACGACATCAGTCTTGGGGGTCTCATCCACAGATTGCCATGAGTTGAAGCTGACTTGATGGCAGTGAACAACAACAAAACAAAGCACACACACACACCCAAATAAATTAATTCTAAATCCATGTGGGTGTCATTTCATTTTGGGGTAATGTCTTATGTTGTGGGTTATAGGAATTATTTTTTCATGCTTTTGCAGTTCACCACCTTACCCGGCACATTCTGTCCACCCTCCACCTAATATATCCCCAGAGAAACTGGCCACGCTGCTACACAAAGTGTTATTTCATTTAAAAAAAATGCTATAGAACTTTACCACTGCTGCTACAAGCTGCTTTTTTGATATCACTAGAGAGTGAGTGAATCTTTCTATATGTGTCATTTGAGCTAAAGATAGGTTGCCATAGCATCATAACATTTTGCAGCAATAATGCTAAAATAAAGTTCTAGAAGAACTGAAATAAATTTTTGTTACTATTTGGTGCACACAAGATGTTCAACATTCTTAAGGTGTCAAATAAGTTTATTGTAAACCAAAATTAAGTAAACAAAACAATCTAGGACTTGTTGGTTGCTTAAATATTCACCTTCCTGAATCAGTACTTGAGAGAAGCACGTCTGGAAACCATTTCAGTTGTATGTCTCCTTGGCTTCATACATCTTCATACATTATGTGAATTTGCTCATTGTTGTATGTCTCCTTGGCTTCATACATCTTCATACATTATGTGAATTTGCTCATTGTTTATGGCATGATTGTTTCATCTCTGGCTGGTTGGATGTGGACTGTTGATGAACAGCCACATTATAGTCTTGCCATGGATTGTCAATTGGACTGAAGTCTGTTGACTGAGTGGTTGGTGTGATAATATTCCTGGAAGGTGAACCCTTCCTCCAGTCTCAGCTCCCTTGTGGGGCTAAAACAGGTTTTCCTTAAAAATGGCCTGCAATTGGCATCACCCATTTTGTCATGTTGTTTGGATCTTGAAAATAAAATGGTATGCACAGTGATACCAAAACAATTTTAGAGACCCTGCCAAGGAAATCATCCCTACAACATGATCCTGCTAGTTCCATACTTTACTGCTGGTGCAGTACAAGCAGTGAGCACTGTTGGATTTGTACCACATATACCACACAAGTTCAATAGTTGTGTTATTGTCTCATCAGACCAGAAACTCCCCCCCCATGTTTGCTGCATTTCTCACACTTCTTTTTGCAAACTCCAATTTTTTTTTTTTAGAAAAGACTTTCTTCTTGCCACTCTTCCATGAAGCCCAACAGATGGAGTGTCCAGCTGATAGTTGTCTGATGGAAGGCAGATCTCCCCAGTGTCCTTAATTTACCGTGGGTCTCTTACTTGCTTCTCTACTTCACAACCTCCTCACCTGATCACTGACTTTTGGTGAACATCCTTCCCTAGGAAGACATAGGTTTGAGCCATTCTCTTTCTGAAGAGTAGCAATAGTAATGCCCTGGGACATGCTATTAATTTTGATTTTTTTTTCTATAGCCCAATACTAAATTACGCTTCTGTATATTCTAGGCTTATTGGGATAGCAATAGTGTTTATATTTCTATACTATTTCATACTGAACTAAGCAGTCTCTAAGTGGTTTTACAATCTGTTAGCCAATTGCCCCCAATGATGGGTACTCATTTTACCAACCTACAAAAGGATGGAAGTCTGAGTCAACCTGGGAATCTTCAAGATCAAACTCACAATGTTGTGGCTGAAGTATTGGCATTTAACCACTTCACCACCAGAGCTCTTGTTTGGGATAGCTCTTTGATCTTCATGATGCTCTTGAATATGTTCTCTAACTAATTTTGGGGGTCTCCAGAAATGAGTGCCTTAGATCTTGTAACACTGGAATTCTTCATAGATGAACTAAATTGAGCTATTGAAGTGACTTCTGGAGGCAGAGGGTTGTACCGAGCATGTTATAGCAAAAAGACTGAAGAATATGCAGCCAACAAAAGCCAGTTTGTTTTTGTTTCCTTAACAATTGTACAGTAATGCAATTATTTTGCAGCTCCATAGTGTCAAGTAGCCTATGTGCATCAAGTAGTGTAACAATGAAATCCATTTCAGTTCTCAAATTGTTAGCTCACCTGCATACACTGCATTATTTTGTGGTTCAAATATCACGAACCTGGAAAGGTCAGATAATCTTTAAGTGGACTTCTGACTGATTACAGACCTGAGGACATGTAGCAAGGACCCCTGTAACTTTATGGCTGTGGATATTGCTGCATCCTATCTCCTGCTATGTGTTTTTCCACTTGAAGGTCATTGATAAATGTTTGTCAAGCTAAAGCATTAAGCCAATCTTTCTCCTGTATTTTCCATACCTGTTTCCTATCCCAAGCTCCCTGGAGTTGTCCTAAATTTATTACTGTTTGATTAAATCAATTTCACTGCCATCAGCCAAAAAAATTCCTTTTGTAACTTTGAAGTGGGAATCCCATTCTTGGAAAATCCACCCAACCAGCTGAAGACACTTTTAAAAGCTTGCCTTGGTACTCACACGTTGGTTCAGTCTGAAGTCTGGCAGAAATGCTTCCAGATTTCATATTGACTCCTCAATACAGGAAGCCTGCCCCACCATGTTTCAGGCAGCCTGGTTGAGCCACTGTCATTTCCATCATCCCCTGATTGGTTCTCCCCTTCTGGACTAGTAAGGTATTGCCTTCCCTCAATCTTGCTACTAGCTACTACCTTTAATTTTGTTAGTTCTTTTGTGTGTGTGTGTGTGAATGCTATTACATGAATAGTGATTTCCCTTTTGTAGTTGTACTTAGCACTCTGGAGTTCTACTTTTTTGGAAGTAGTATACAATGGTGAGATCCCTGCTCTTTGAAGTTATCTGGAGACCTCTTGCTGCTATTAATTTGAACTATTAATATGCATTATTTTGTAGGTACCATCTTGGTAACATAGCAATTTGGGTAATGGGTTACAGGACAATAAATTATAGGAAAGTCAAATGAGCATGTGCATGAATTCTTTTGTAAAGCACTGTACACTGGACTATACATGGGACTCAATCCTGATTTTAATCCTTTCCTGACACACAATGTTAAATTCCCCTTGCAGCAATCTCAGATGTTTTTGATCCTTAAAAGTTATACATCTGGTTCTGCATATCCATGGATTCTGCATCCACATATTCAACCATCCACAACTTGAACATATTAAAATAAATAATTCCAAAAAGCAGACCTCGAGTTTGACATTTTATATAAGGGATGCCATTTTCCTATGCCATTGTATGTAATGGTAATTGAGCATCCACAGATTTTGGTATCTACAGGGGGTCCTGGAACCAAACCCCAGTGGATATCAAGGCTCACTGTAATTCTACATCAAACTAATGTTTTAATCCAGATTTTTAAAAATAAGATGGGCCTTTCTTTGCTTTTTAAAATGTTTTCTGCCCCTCAGGTTAAGATAGAGATTGAACAAAGTGTTAGGGGTGAGGGCTGTACCATTTTTTTCTTTTTGTGCATTTGTCTGCAAATCTTTACACACTGACATAGTGACCTGTCTATTCCCACACGTTTAAGATTCTGTTTTATTAAACTTGAAATGTTGTGAAATAAGAGCCAGTATTGCTTTTAGCAGGGAAAGATAACACCTGGACATGTGCAGGTGAGTGAAACAGCCAACAGAAGTTGCAGCCAAAACACAAAAATTAGAGAGTTAGGAGGAGATTGCTCAGGAGATTATTATGAAAGGAGCCCACGTCAGCTATCAAGAATTCATGCACTAAAGCATGATGCATCAGAAAACTTACTGTTCTGTATATGTGGAAAGGGTTTAGGCTTTCTGTATAACAGAGATTTCACAATTGAAAGCTCATGTGCAGTACTGCAAATTGCATAACATTGGGTTGTGGGGCAGGTTATGCCTTCTGCATATTTCAGTTTTAGGGGAGGTGGGAGATTGTGTGTGACTGAAGTGATGGGTGTAGCTGCATGAAAATGGCTAATGGAGCACCACTTTAAGAAGTTGATGGGCCAGGCATGATCACAGATGCCAAACCCATCAGGAGAGGGCTACCATCTCTCTAGATGTGATCTTTGTGTGCAACTAAGAGGGGGAAAAATAACAATAAAATCTGCTCTAGAATGAGGAGCCTCAAGAGAAGCAAAAATGATTTTAAAAAACAACCCAAAATAGCCCCAGGATGGGCTCTCATAAAAATCCAGAGAGGGGTGTGAGGAGGTTGAACACACACACACACGCGCATCATTTAACACAACCTATTTCATAAGCAGGACACCCACAAATGAATCAAAATATTCAATGTTTTACAGATAAATCCAGGAGAGTATTTGGGTGGGTAACATGATGCCTTGTGGCATAAGCTGACAGTCTGAATGAGCCCTTTAATTTTGTGGTTACTCTTATGATATCACATGTTAAACTGAAATTCATGTAGCAATGAACAAAACAAAAATTGTTTGAGACAATTGTCCCTCATTGGTTGTGCCATTACGTCTGTGCCATTTGTATGTGTGTGTGTGTGTGAGAGAGAGAGAGAGAGAGAGAGAGAAAGAATCTGTATTCCACTTGCTTCTTGGTGTGATGTGTTTGCATGTTCACAACATCAGTGCTAGGTAAGTTGGGTAATAGTTCATCTTGGTAGGAAATACTGTTTTTTATTGAAGCTTAATTAACTTTGCTTGTTTTCTGTTAAAACAGAATAAAAAAGTTCTATCATGCATGTCAGATAAATATGCAATTGCATTTTTGTGACCTGCCGCATACTTTAAATATTTCTATCATTGGACCTGATTAAGAGTCATGTTGTGACTGCCTTTTCTTTCTGTCTTATGGATGCATCTGCAATGTAGAAATAATACAATTTGACACAACTTTTAAGTGCTGTAGCTCCATCCTATGGAATCCTGGGATTTGTAGTTTTACAAGGTTTTTAGCCACTTCTGTCAAAGAATGTTGGTGCTTCACCAAACTACAAATCCCGCTATTCTGTAGGATGGGTCCATGGCAGTTAACAGGGTGTCAAACTGTGTTATTTTTACAGTGTAGATGCATCATTATGTCATTGAACTCCAAAATGAAAGGTCATAAGAGAAATTCAGAGCAACTGATTCTTGTAATCCGATTAGAGGAAGTGTTTGCAGGAAAAGGAAAATATGATTAATAATTAATATTAAATGTTAACATACTTGCCACATATTAGTAAAAGTATATACAAGTCCAAGTGACTGTTAATGTAAATAGCTGTGTCAATATGTGTATACGTATATGTATGACAAGGGTTCCTTTAAACTGATAGTGTTGCCAAAATAAGGAAAGCAAAAATAGAGTATCAGCTTTGGGGAAAAAGAAATCCCAAAAAGTTAATAAAGCACTTAAAACAAACCCCTGAGAAACAAACTGGGAATGTCATAAATACAAGAAGTTCTCAAATGTTCACAACAAAATGTTAAAAGAGGTATGGATGGACAATCTTGTGTGCAAAAGCATTTGTGTTCAAAAGGACATGAGGGGAAAAGTGGGACTTATATGTTCAATATGCTATTCTTTGTCTGCACTCCTCTCATTTCAACTAGACATATATTATTAACTGTCCAGCATTAAGCCAAGAACTGTAAAATAAAGAGTTATACAGCATATGTTGAGGGCAAAAGTTGATACCATAAATGAATGTTTGCCATTTTGTTTCCTACTACTGAACCATTCTACCCCTATGCATATCTTCTCAATACTTAGCCCAGCTAATTCAGTGAAGTTTACTTCCAGTTAAGTATATGTAAGATTACCACTTTATCATTTAATGTTTTGAGACTTGATATTGCTTAATTAATATGTTTTTGTATTTTAATAAATTCTCAGCACAGTGGGATGTCTTAGGAGTTTCATTTGAATAAGTCAGTATTTTTAGAAAGTTAAGCAAAATAGCTATTTTTAACCAAATGAAATATATGGCTCAATTAAACTTAAGCAGAACCTGAAAAGTTTGTGATATGCATAGCATTGTTCAAGCAAAACTGCACTGCTATTACATGAATCAATTTCTTTTTAATAAAGGCCTCAACATGGCAAAGTTTAGAAATAGGTAGTATGCATGCACAGAGTACAACAAAAAATATTTTATAAAACAGCAGGTTTTTTTTTTTTGCAATGTTTGTACAAAGGGAATAAAGCCACCACAAACATATTTAATCTGCTAGATTAATATCTCATGACAGCTGAAAACCAGTAATGTGTACCAAAGGAATGATGAAAAGCCCTCCAATTCTTTGTGTACAGGTGTGTCAAGTCTTTTGTGCCTTTAAAGTTCTATATAAAATAGTTCAAGGGTTGTTTTTTTCAAACAAGCTAGAGAAATTGCACTACGTATTTCTGTCACAATTAATAAAGGCAAATTGAATTGTTTTTTCTCCTTTTTTATTCTTCATAACAACATAAAATAAGCTAATATCAGAGAAAGTGCTGAAAACTCATTACATTTAACACTCTCCACTGTTGAGAATGTGACTTTGAGGTTTGTTGAAGTTTTAAAATTAATCAACAATATTTTTTTTCTAAAATAATTGTTCCATAGATACAAAATGATAAGATGTGGTTGAATTCACGTTTCTATGAAAGAATGGAGGTTTATCCCTCCTTCCTTTTAAGAATACTGTTATTAATGTGTGTGCTTATGGCTTTTTGTTCTCCTTATGTCATAGGGGAATTCTTCATATACAAATAAAGTATGTGGCTGAGTAAATAAATATATAATATGTGTGTAGGCAATGCCCTCTTGTGCTCCAGATAGGCTACTGTATATAAGACTGCAGAATAGGCCTTATCACACATTATTTAAGATCTTTCCACTTGCAAGTTGTATATCACTAAGTTCTACAAGATTTTACTAAATACAGAGGATTTGTACATGGTTTATATGCTCAGTATATCTTGAACAACCACTGAATCTTCAGAACTGAAAATCTATGTTCATGCAGACCATTAGATGTTTTTATAGTACTCATAGCTTCTTGGCAAAATAAAGTTAATTGTAAAAGCAAGTTATGTTGGATTTGTGAAATTTGGTTCTCTTAACTTTAAGGTTCTGAAGTGAATTTCTAATGGGAACAAAGAGGGTAGACCATCCAATCATACTTCCACCATTTCAAACAGAAACAAATTTCACACACTGTACTATAGCCTTCAGACCATATAATGGAAAAGTGCAGATATCATTTTCACTGATTAAGTAAAACTAAAGAAAAAGTTCATACAAAATAGATTGCTCATATTCACACTACAAAGGGTTTTTTTAATTTTTAACAAATTCAGAGTGTGTTATAACAGCAGCATAGTTGTAAATTGTACTGTAGTGCAGATTTCCCCCCATAAAAATACCATAGAAATGGTCAGTCAAGTCATCAGCAAAAGAAAAACCCAGAAAACCACCAACCAAACAGAAAAAAAGAAATCCAGAGGTAATGCTGATGCCAAAACAATTGTAATACTGTTGGTACATAGAAAAGTAATCCTTATATTTTATACATTTATACAGTATACAAAAGATTAGAATGGATTATGCCACAGTCTCCCTTATGCCAATATCTATTTTCTTTGGAAGGAGTTCTTTCCTTTCATCAACACTTGCTAAGGAGTTTCGACAGTTTTGCCCATCCATGTATAACTTTGCATATACTGGATTGGAGTAGTTTGTTGGCTGAAAAGAGATAAATGCATTGTATGTTAGTCAACTTAATTACAAATAAATGAGAAATTACTGATTTTATAAAGCATAGTACATGCATACATAAGTTCAGAACATAATTATTAATTGCCATGGCTCAGGCATCAGAAAGAGTTGTTAAATATTTAATGGCACATGCTTTTAATATAACTGATGACATGCAACCTAAGAAGAAATTGAATTTCTTAGAAATCATTCCAGGTTATTTATATCTTAAAATTAAAATATAAACCTGTCTGAAAGGAAAATATGGATATTAGTGACAAGCATGCAACTCCTTTGTGCCCTGATGTGCTTTGTAGTGCATCAAAGTATTATTAGAGGGAGACAGAGAGAAAATGTTTTATTCTTCCCACTGTTTTACTGTCATTCCCTTGATTTGAAGCTTAGTAAATGGGAGGGGGTGGTCTCTTCCAACCTGGATATCGATTTGATCCAGAGAAGATTTCAGCTTTGGGGAGAAGATCTTTAAAATCATAATTTCCTTTGAGGCAGTTTTTTTTAAAATACATACCTTGAATTTTATGTCTGAACCAGACTTGTCTAAATTCCCATAACATCTCTAGTATGTATCTATATGTCTATATGAACATGTAATGTATCATCTTGAAATTATGTACTCAAAACATTTGGACTTTACATGTTCCATGTGTACAGGAAGCAGTCTTACAAACAAAGTTTAATGCTTGCACAGGCATTTCTAATGGGTGACCAGTAGGAATTGCTTAATATGTGAGCCATATGCATTGAATATCTTTAATGCTTCAGTTCAGGTAATTGAATCCAGAGTTGGAAGGCACCTTATACAATGGGTCTTTCCAACACCACTACACCTGCACCCCATGAACATCTTTTCAAAAAGGTTGTTGCAGAACACACTGAACTCTATGTTAGTGGGCCATATTGTGAGTCCAGAATTACCAAAAACATGAGTGTTGCAAGATTGTTCTGCCTGATTTCAGATATGTCTCCTCTCCTCTTGCAGTTTAGCATTCTGTGTGTCACACGAAAGACTGCTTTGAGATATCACATCTTCCAGTCCTCCAAACCTTGATTTGGAAGATTGGAGATTGCATTGTTTTAATGTCATTGATAATGTCATTATTAAATACTAACAGACCATTATCAGTGAATTGTTTTAATATATGGTCTAAATTGACTTGAGGCTCCCAAATACAGTAGATCTACTCAACCAATGGGAACTTGTTAAGTCAACACTTAAATAAGTTCTTTAGAGTCAGTCCTAGTTGGGACTAATACTGATTTAGGTGAGGGAAAGTTCAGCCCTCCAAATATGGCTGCAATTCACAGCATTCCTTATTATTAGCAGTGGTGGCTTAGGCTGCTGGGAGTTGCACTCTAAGAGCATTTTGGAAAGCTCTACTTTGTTGAATCCTGATCTCTCACCTTCATTGTGTGAAAACTACTTATTTCTCACTGTCCTTTCTCCTAAGTACAACATGTATATTTAATGCATGCAAAATGATTTTCAATTACAGATAACACATTACAAATGAATACAAATGAAATACATAAATGCATGCATCTTTGAATATGGAGATGATGATAAATAAGAAAGGCAGTGATATTTAAGTCATAGATCAACAATACACTGTTTAAGGGTAGTGAGTATAATTTAGAGCTGTAATGTTACACTGCACTACTTTATACCTATTAATTTGAATCTGATTTTGGTGCACCTAACTTTGAGTATACACATTGTGCTTATAAATTGGTTCTACTGTATTAAACATTTTCACTTGAATGAACACACAATTACGCACATTCAATTTTTTAATGCACCTAATTGGGCTCTGGATTTGTATTTATTAAAATCATAAATATTGTATAATCCTGCTATAATCCTGCTATAACATTGTCTTGTGGCACTGTATTATGCCATAAATATAATATGAAAATTATTCATTTGGTGGGTAGAGATTGTTAAGGTAAGGTTTATCTTAATATTATTGAAATCTTGTAATAATTTACATGGCAAAAGAATTGTTAGTTGTAAATTTATATATTTTCTATTCATTAATAAATGTTTTTTACTCATTTGATGAATCATAAAAAAAGGTTTTTGATTATTTATGCAGTTATTAAACTTTCTATTTAGCAATTGCAAAGGGCAAACAGATTTGTTCCAAACAGCTGAAGAAGCATCTTGTAATCTTTAAAATATATCACTGCACAAAGCATTGAGGCTAAATTTGAGCCAAACATGCCTGAATATGTTTGCACTTATTTCTTAGTTGTACAACTTTGCACCAGAATGACAGAGGTGTTAATGAAGGAGACCTCAAAACCACACAGAAGATAATATTTTGCATAATACATTTCTATAATGTGGCAGGTTAAATTATTCTGAGGCTAGTTTCCTAAGACCTCCATGGGCCCACATGGAGTCCAGTCTGCACTGTAGAATTAATGTAGTTTGACACAGCTTTAACTATCATGGCTCAAGGCAATGAAATCCTGGGATTAATAATTTGTTGTAAATGCCTCACAAAATTCACAGAATTCCATAGCACTGAGTCATGGCAGTTAAAGTTGTGTCAAACTGGATTATTTCTGTAGTGCACATGCAGCCATCAGTTTGGTGCTGGTACAAGGGTGTGTCATAAAGTTTTAATTATCACCTTTAAAACAATTTGACATAAAGTTTGTTTTGATTTGAAGTTAACTTATTTCTATGTTGTCACCATCTAGATCTACACATTTTCCCAGCATTTCTTGACCTTCCAAATACCTGATATTGTAGAAGTCTGCTGATTGTGCTTATGAGAGTGTATCGTAAAGTAATAACCATCACATGGAAATTATTATGGCATATTGATGAAATTTTGTCAGTGTCATCACTGGTCTCTAAGGGTATAATGTTGAGAAAATCAGGTCACTGTGGTCCTGTACAGACTAGCCAAAAGGGCCAGCCTGGGAGTGTAGTTGGGGCGTGGTGACCACACGCTGGCCACCCAGACTCTGCCCCGATGCTGCCTTCATGCTGCCAAAGCAACCACACAGTGGGTGGCAAAAAGGTGCATCTTAGGAACAGTGTTTACACACACTGCGCCAAAGAAGTGGCAAAAAGCTGCTGCCACCACAAGTAGTGTGTCCTTTCTGCAGCGCAAAAAGGAGCCACTTTTGCAGCTTCTTTTTGCACCATGGAAAGGCCAGATCGGGGCCCCGGCAACCACATGCCATGGCCCTGATCCAGAAAGGAAAGGGGCAGCATCTTACCACTCCTTAGGGATCATCTGTATAGCCCCTGTGTCCTTTATTTTTGTGACAGGTAGTGCCGGAATTGACTGAAGTGTAAAATCCTTGTAAGGTGCAATCTTCAGACTTCTACAATAATGGTATTCGGAGGATCAAGAAACATTGGGGAAAATTTGTAAATCTAGATGTAGAAATAAGTTAACTACTACAAATCAGAAAAAAACTTTCTGTCACATTGTTTTTAAAATGTGATAATTAAAACTTTAAGATACCCCTCATATGCTGCTCTCTCTTTGTAGCATCAGCTGCAGCTGTGCCAATTCAGTGCTGGGTTGGATTGGAGCACAGTTTAAGGCTCGATTAAGAGAAGACAATGGACAGATATCTTCTGGAAGGCTGCACTCCCTGTGATAGAATAAGTTTGTAGTCTTGAGAGTACTCCTAGATCCATCTTTACTGCTGGACATTGTCCAGTTATTAGTTTATGTAGCTTTAGCTGTTTCTGAACTTCATTATCCTAGCTAGGTAATACATACAGTAGTAACCATGTTAGACAACAGCAATATGCACTATGTAGGGTTGTCCTCCATAATGGCGTAAAAGCAGCTAATGCAGGATATAATACCTGCACTGTGAAGAGGAGCTGCCTTTTCTTGTCAATATGCAAAACTTCTGTGGAAAAAATTGATTGACTGCCTATTTGCTACTGGGTCAAATTCGAGGTTTTGTTGTTACTATTAATAAAACTTCAAACATATTGGTACCAGGGGATCTATAATTTATGCCTTCCCTTTTATTAAACTGGCCAATAACTGAGGTCATTGGAAGAGATGATCCTAGTTTTTCCATATGGTCTTTAGAAAATTCTGAGGAGCAAGACACCCCTCTGACTCGTCGGGAGTGGCTTCTTGTTGCGCCGGCCATTTTAGGATAAGAGACGCCTGGTTGGCTAAGCACGCAAGAATTCTAGCCTTAATTCCTGCATGCTTTACCAATCAGGTGTTATATAAGTTGTATCAAGGTATGCTGGGAAATCTCGGGGTGCATATGCCATCGTGAGATTTCCTGCGGGATTTAGGGCTATATAGCCTTGCGCTGTCACGTGGCGGCAGCCATTTTAGAGCTGCAGCTGAGCTTGGCTGCATTCTTTTGGTTGCTTGCTCGGCTTTGGCCTAGCGAACTCTTTGGCTTTTGCTTATGGATCTTATTGATCTTATTTATTCTTTAGTGCACAGTGAGGAGTAATTGATTCCAGGACGAGCATTCTGCACACGATTGTATAGGGCCACCAAAGGGGTATCTGCTCCGCATCATCATATAAGGATCACCAAGGGGATTTGTGAGGACTTGAAGGTTTGGGAGTCCTTTTTGGAACAATTCAATGGTATTTCATTTTGGAGATCTGAAATGTTGCTCAGGGCAGATTTTCAGGTACACTCCAATGCAGCTGGTGCCCACGACTTTGGAGTTTATTGGAATGGTCAGTATGCTGCAGAGGCGTGGCCTCCTCTTTGGACAGAATGTGGTCTGACTAGAGACCTGACATTTTTGGAACTTTTTCCCATAGTTGCGGCTGTGCACCTATGAGCAAACCAATTTGCAGATAAGTTTATCTGTTTTTGGTGTGACAACCAGACAGTTGTTCAGGTAGTAAACTCCCAGTCCTCTAAGTCCTCCAGAGTGATGTGTTTGTTTAGGGCTATGGTGACTCAGTGTTTGAAATTTAATATTTTGTTTCAAGCTCAACATGTACCTGGCTTGCTTATCCCTTTGGCGGATTCCCTCTCTCATTTTCAGTTCTCCAGGTTCTGGCAGCTGACTCCTGAGGCTTCGTCACACCAATTGGAGGTACCAGCACTTCTATGGAGCCTTGGAGACTAGAAATCGACAGGGCGATCCTACATCCTATCGCCCCATCTACACCCAAGTCTTATCAGACAGCTGTGAATGCATTTAGACTATTTTTGTCTGAAATTGGGGAGGGGGAGGTCTGGCCTATTAGGGTAGATCTTGTTCTTCATTTCATAGTTCATCTTAGGCAAATGGGCTTGTCGACTGTTACCATTAGGGGCAGGTTGGCTGCCCTGGCATTTTACTCCAGGGCCAGTGAAATTTATGATCCTACGACTGATTTTAGGGTTAGGAGAGCTTTGGAGGGTTGGACCAGAGAATCATCTGTGGTCAAAGACACTCGTTTGCCAATAACTGGCCCAGTCTTGTTTAAATTGTGGCAACCCTTAGCCAATACTTGTTTTTCACCCGAGGAATTGGCTTTGTTTAAGGCTGGATTTGCCTTACCTTGCTTTGCGGCCTTGAGAATTAGCGAGATTGTCCTTTGCTTTCACAATGACCAATCTGGTAGGGCACTTCTTTCTGATATCGTAATGTCAGATCATGGGATTCAGATTCCTATCAGGCAACAAAGACTGACCATTTAGCTAGATGTCAGTCTATCACTTTAGCTAAAGCACCTGAGGGACAGATTTGCCCTATGCTAGCACTGGCTGAATATATGAAGGTTAAGCCGAAGGTGCCAGGATATTTGTTAGTGCATGTGTCAGGCATGCCACTAACTCAGTTTCAATTCAGGGCAGTTTTGAAGGAGACTTTGAGGCGAGCCAATTTGCCTTCCACTCTTTTTTCCTCTCACTCTTTTCGTATTGGTGTGGTGACAGCTGCGGCTATACACGGTCTAAGTGATGCCGATATTTGCCAGATTGGCTGGTGGCCTTCTAAAGCATTCAAATCTTACATACGTACTTGAGGGAATTCCAGTTATGATTGGTTATACTAATCAGCATTATTTATATTTCCAGGTTTTTTCTCTGGGAAGATATGGATTGTGGGCCACAGTTTAGTGTTCTGGGTAGAGTGCCATTTGCTGGAACAGTGACGTGACCCCACCCTGGGACTGGCAAACATTGGCAGCCTGCAGTGGTTTGGTCACAGGGGCAGGCTTTGAGGAGCCTTGCTTCCATTGATTATTCAGCTTTCAAAGGCACATCCGCACCCCTGGGTTTTAGTAATACACCTGGTGGAGAACGACTTGGTGAAGGTCCCATGTCTCCAGTTAGCAAAACAAATGGTGAAGGATCTCCAGGAGATAAGGAAACACATCCCTGGGGCTGTTTTACTATGGACCAAATTGCTACCAAGGCGTAGCTGGCCTGGGGCATGTAAAGATGCTGCCATTAATGGCGCACGACGGTGACTCAATCGTTCTGTCTCTAAACAACTGACCAGACTGGGCATTTTTGTAATTGACCATGTTGGAATTAAGATATCTATGCCTCAGCTGTACAGGGGGGGATAGAGTGCACCTCTCTTCAGAAGGTTTGGATGTTTATGTACAGTCACTTTCTGACCATATCAGGAGAGTGGTTTGTGGGGGGAGGGAGAGGGGATGCCTAGCTAGACTGGCCCCCTCTTGTGGAGGGTAACAACCCCTTCCCCACAGGGAAATAATTGGCTAATGAAATTTAATTTGGGTGAATTTGGCTGAATTAAATTAAGGGAAGTGATGTAAGCTCTTAAGTGCATGACACCATTAAGTTAGTTAGGTCATACGACGAAATATGATGTCATTTCTGGTTGGGAGGGGTAAAATTTGTTTATTGTTATTTATTACATGCTTTGTCACATGATGTGAAGGACCACCCACTTGGGTTGGTTACACCTTCACATACACATGTGACAAAGTATTGTGTGTTTAATTGAAAAAGTTTGTAAATAGACCCTGTACAGCCAAATAAAAGTTGTGGCCTATTTATACCCACAAAGAAGCATCTCTTGTCCTTTGTGCCGGTGCAATAGCTTTTCATGTATTAATTTCCACTTCCTAGAGTTTCCTGCTAGTTGATATTAGGCATGCACCAATTCCCTTTTGCTTTCTATATTTGTTAACAATCCCAAACTAAAATACTTATATTAGTAAAACTATTTTTATATTTTTAATCTTTTAATTGTTTATGTGTGTTTTGATGCTTTTCATGCATCCCTGCTTCTTAGGGTTTTTCTTTCTTTGTTTTGTTTTGTTTTGTGTCTTAGATGTAGATCAGTTTATCAAAACTGTTTTATAATAATTATAATTCTTCAAGGGTGCCTTTTGCTCATTTATTCCAAAAAACAATATAACAAAGAAGCAAAAACTTCACATAAGCATAAGTCATTTTGAGATAGTGAAAGGAATTTTTGATTTGTTTTGTTTTGTTTGAGAGAATAGGATCAGAATCTCCTCTGAACAAGTGTTGCAATGAATTAAGCCATATATCTATCTTATATGCATTTTTGAGGTCTCCTTTTCTTTTTCCTGCCTTTGAATGGTTCCCTTCTTGGTTTTGTGCTATTCAAATTCTTCCTTTTAAGGAAGCAGCTAAGCAATATCTCTTGTTACTTCTGTTTCCCCAGCAGTGGGGTCAGGCCAAGCTGCAATTGAAGGGAACCTGTTTTCTGCATCTTTTGCTTTTGGAAGGCAACAAACAATCCTACACTGCAGTCAACAAATGCTGCACAGCAAAACATGACAACTGAATAGAAGGATTTTCCTTAGATTTGCTTTACTGTGAATATTTCTAAATTAATGTGCATATTTTTGTTGTACAAATAACCGAATCAGGGGAGTCTGAGGAATGAACTGGTCAGTGGAATGAAGTGAATTGTAACTTTTGTTCAGAACTGTCAGAAAAACAACATACCTTCTTCCAAACTCCTATTGCCCTTTTACAGAACTCACATTGGGGAAACCCCCTCCTTACCCCTTTGTGTTTGTTTCTTCACCAAGGCCCTCTCCAAAACAGAAGATGCTTTGGCTTCCCCTTAGCTACTACTTACATAACACAATATGCATGTTTGTTCTATTACACATTTCAAGTATTGTTTTTATATTACATCACACTTTCTATTTTTAATTGGGAGATGCCTAAACCTTTTTTGCATGTTAATTCTCAGTAGGGTGCTGTGACATAATGAGGATGGAAAATAAATTGCTGTTTCTCACCCCTGCAGTTAGAGGTCCTTTCAGATCAGAGTTTAGGTAGATTGGTGGTGCTGTATGGGAAAGCTTGAAGACTGTGGGCCCTCCCCCTATATACCTGGCCTGCATTTAAATACAGCAATTTTTTGCATTTAAGTTTCTGATTTTAAAATAGTGCATTTTTGTTCCAAACTCTTTAGTGCTATTAAACAAGCAGTGAGTGAAAAACACATACATTATTATAACTTTCTTTTTTCTATATAAACATATACAAATAAAAATACAATCTTCTGCTCAAAATTTTCTTACACACAATATGACATTATTACAGGAAGCATTTCCATTGGAGATCACTAGGCAAATTAATTTTAGTTTTGTCAGATGACTAGGACCCAACATACAGGTTACAGTATTTGTTGTTGTCATTGTGTATGATTAATTCACCAAGACTAAGATTCATGAAATCATTTTCCCAAAATATGCATAGTCAGTTACTACTTGTCAAGGAGATATTTTTACTTTGTGTGGGAATGCAAGGAGTACTTCATTTCATCTATTCAATTACAAAAGTATTTGTCTGTTTTGATGGCTGCTCACCTTTCAGGACTTTTGTGAATACTACACCATTGCCCCTCCCCCCCAAAAAATACATCAGTTTTAGACAAAACATGTTGTATTTGTACAAAACAGTTTTTTTTCTTCAAAAATAAATAAATCACAAAATGTGAAAACCTAACTGAAAAATATGCAGAAACTGTTCCAATTTTTACCACCAGGGAAAAGATTTTTGAAATTTTTCATTCTTGTGGCTAGGACTAAAATAAGCAAATACATCCCAAATTTTGTAGGAAACATTCTCTTAAAGGGCATTTAAAGAGGACTGGACTTTGGGACAACAGAGCAACTTCTTCTTTAGTAGCACCTTTGAAACTAACTGAGGGGGGTTGCAGACTGCTAGAAATAGTGCAAATTGAGTCCACTTTTGCACTATTTCTGGCAGTCTGCAACCCCCTTGAAAGAAAGAAATAGGTAGCATGAGCTTTCATAGACTTCACTCTACTTCCTCAGATGCAGAAGTAGACTGAAGTCTACAAAAGGTCCTGCTGCCAGTTTCTTTCTTTCAGTTAGCTTCAAAGGTGCTACAAGAACTCTCTACTTACTGATTCTACAGACTAACATGACTGAGGGCCTCAGCAGACGACTAATAGAGTCGTCTTCAAGGCCCGGAAGAGGAGGGGCAG
>CM034701.1:152895342-152906649 GCA_020142125.1 Phrynosoma platyrhinos
TTCCCCCCTGAATCTTTTAATTATTCTTTAGCAGTGGTGCTGCTAGGCTTAAGGGAGCCTGAGACTAGATGCCCTCTGTGTTCCCCAGTATTGCCAGCCCTTTCCCTCACACCATCTCTCTCTTGTTTTTTTGGCTTAAACAAAAAAAGAAAATAACAAGGAAGATTGGAGTGGGGGGGAGGGAAGAATTTTTAAGCAAATAAAATGCACTAGTTTCATCCAACTCAGGGGGGTTGCAGACTGCCAGAAATAGTGCAAATTGAGTCCACTTTTAGGGTTAGGGTTAGAGTTAGGGAATCATGGGAACTGTAGTTTATTGTGGCACCAGAGCCCTCTGACAGAGAAGGCTCAATGTCTCAGAAAAAAAAAATCAATTCCCATGATTCCCTAGCACTAACCCTAACCCTAAAAGTGGACTCAATTTGCACTATTTCTGGCAGTTTGCAACCCTCCTCAATTGTATTTGTGGTAGGCAGGGAAGAAAGGGATTCTTTTTCCACCCATTTTATGCTAAGGTTTTTAAACATACTGGCTCCAGACTGCAGTAGTCATACTTGACAGTACATGTAAAATGTTTTTGTACAAATGTAATGTAGGTCAATTTGTTCCTTTCCTGCAGTACCACCTGAAAAGCACTCTCCTGCTCCCTGTGACAGTGCAATGGAGGCAGTTCCCATATCTTTTGACAGGCTTTTTAAAGTTTGCTGCTTACTGTGCAACAATGCCCCAGACAGTCATACCTGCCATCTTCATTCCCAGAGTACTACTGCTGCTTGGGAGCACCTAAGATGTGGGGTCTGGATTTATGCCTGATAGTCCCATTTAATGGCACTGCTGCTTTTTTTTTTTTTGTACTATGGAAGTTCTACAAAAGGCTGCATAAATCATTTTCTTGGTAACAAGTGGGAAACTGCCTACAGTTTGGATCACATGCCCAAAGAAAATTCTTGCTGTACACTTTACTCCATTATCAAGAAGGATATTATAAAAGTGAAAAAGTTACATAATAGAAAAAACAAAACGATCAGGGCATTTTTCACTTTCCATACCAGGAAAGTCTAGAACACACTGACCTTCTTAAACTAGAAAAAAAATAATATGGTAGGAATTGATAAAAAAAAATCATGAAGTTATACAGAGAGGGTAATGTTTCATCTTTTCCAATTATCCTAAAACAGAAAATCACCCGCTGTATTTGATTTACAGGACATGTTTATCTTAAAGAATGTATATTCAAATGCATAATCAAGATGTTAAATATCACAAGACGTGAAGATAGCTGCTAACTCAGATAGGCTTACCATTTTTTATTTTTTTAAGAATTAGGTAAATTGGTGGTACAAAGATCTATCTGTGATTAGTGCCAATGTTAACTAAATAGAATTTGCTCATGGATTGTATGCTTCAAAGTATTACATTGTGGGGGGAAGTGAAAGTGAATGCTGCCAGCTTCATCCCTTGCTTGTGAATTTCCTGGGGCATCAGTTGACTACTGCCAAAAGCAGAATGTTTGGATGGATGGGCTGTTAACACAGTGACTACTATTTTTTTAAATAAAATTTCCACCTTTCCTAAAGTTTAATGCAGTATGTTTTTATATGGTACTGTACCGTCTTCTTGCTATAACATCATTGTTGCCAATTAAGAACAAACAACCTATGATGGTACAATGCTAATTAAATAAAAGGGGAAATGAGAAAGCCTCCATCACAGATCTTGTTCAAAATTTGTTAAGTAAAAGAGCATATTAGTGAAGATTACAAATACTTCTGTTTATAAAGAAACATGTATAAGGCAGCAAGGTCCTTCATTTAAAATAATATACATTAGAAGCAATTCACAATTCACAAGTGTGAAGTATACTAATTGAATTTTCAGTATTTACAACATATAAATAATTTGAACATGCAAGTTCATCACTTGAGGAATGCAACATTAAGTGCTAGTTTGCATATGAGAAGGAGCCATCATGGATAAGCACTAGAACAATAATGCATTGAATCTGAAAGAGTACTTCCAGAAAAGGCTGTTATCCAACAACGACTTCTAGAAACAGAAGTGGGTGACATATTTTCACTGATTCCCCTCTTCTCTCTCCAAATGGTAAGGATGGAAAAGAAGCTGAATGGTGTGTGCACTTGTGGGAGGGGTGAATCAGCAGAAAACTGCTATGTACTTTCATTGATAGGAACCTCCATTGAATCAAAGCCTTTTTCACAAGTGGAATGGCATTCTTTTATCTAAGGATAATACTTAACTATTATTCAACAGATCATAATTATTAGAATGAGAAAGTAAAGTAAATATTCAGTGTTACCTTTTCTGGGTTTAATGTAAAATCTGAAAGACCCCTTTCACTGTGATTATGGCCCACCTCATACATATTGTATGATGGGTTTCCAATTTCTACATTGATTCCTCCGTTTATTATTGGTTGTCGTCGAATTGTTTTTGTCCTACAATATGTCAAGAAAAACATAGTGAATAGATATCTCTGTGGCACAATCTGTGATTCTAGGAATTGTTTATCTGTGTGCATATGTCAGTGAGTGTGTGAAGATCTTGCCAAAGTAAACTTTCTAAGGACTTGTAATGGCATTTAATTTATACTTACAAGTAAAAGAAACATACACACGTGTGTCTACACACATGCACACAGAAACTATCAGACTGCTTATTAAGTGCTTGTGAGGATGCTCTTCTACTACTCCTGCCCCCCCCCCATACTCTTCACATAATGGCATGTGAATTGCCATGTTGGATCAGACCTTTTAAAGTCCTATCAGAATTCTGTTCTTTGATCAACCAGATGCCTATGGAAAGCCCACAACATAACATGAAGGTCTACCAGGATTCTATCCTCAGCTTCCTTTTATTCTCTCTCTTGACCAGTGGTTCCCAGCCTTTGGTCCTCCATTTGCTTTGGACTTCAGCCCACAGTAGCTCCAGCCAACTTGGTTGACAGTCAGCAATTGTGAGAGTTTTAGTCCAAATCATCTGGGGAACCAAAGATTGGGAACCATTGCTATAGATGCTCTGCCTAGGTAACAAGGAGCATTACCTTGGGCAAGCAAATAGCTTTCAGTTCACCCTACATGCTACCAGCATCTGGTGAACTTGCATCTCCAGATGCTAGCTTGACATATCTATTTGGATGCCTATTGACATATAAATTTCAACATAGTTAAAAATTCAACAACTTCTCTTTTTTCCCATGCCACCTTCTCCTCAGTCCCTTTCCAAATCTTCCAACAACACTAGCAAAGAACGATGTTATTTTTCTCAGTCTTCTGTGCTGTACATTCAATCAATAATCAGATATAATCTTATAATCAGATATAATCTTATTGTCCTCTTAAATAAAATCAGATGCATGCACAAACAGTCTTTCATCTGAGTGACTCATCCTGTGTTTCACCTTTCCTTCTCATATTTAAGTCCTCTCATCATTGCTCAAAATACCATCATACTCAAATCATTCAGATAATTGTCTGTAACTCAGACTATAAAAATTTCCTCTTCACATTCCCTCACTAGTTTTCTGTCTCTTTTCATACCTAGCACATCTCCTTGAAAGGCCATTCATGGCTGTGCCCTAATTTGTCTCTTGTTGTTTGCTTTTGTATTGCTATGCATTTTTCTCCACTCTTGTAGCCTCCATCATCTCTTTTCAATTGGCAAGTCCCTCAAGTCAGGAGTCTGCCAATTTTTTTCTGTGACAGTATGAGATGCCATGCACATGTGTCTAGGAGCTGAATGTCACATTCATTCAATACTGTCTAGAATCATTAAAATAAACTAATTTTGGGTTTTTTAAAAGCTATTTATTATACTTCCAAATAAGGCATTTTAAATTACTTTGATGAAAATATTCATTGGTGGTTTGTGGATTAAGAAGGAAGGT
The DNA here is from genome assembly GCA_020142125.1 of Phrynosoma platyrhinos. NCBI lineage: Eukaryota > Metazoa > Chordata > Lepidosauria > Squamata > Phrynosomatidae > Phrynosoma > Phrynosoma platyrhinos. The sequence continues at coordinate 152,899,247 of CM034701.1, forward strand.
GTCTCACCCCCACTCATCCCCACTGATTCTCAATAATTATATTATCTAGAAAGATACCATAGTGTACAACCTGTTAGAGTTATAAAAAAACAATATAGCCATATGTGTTTTCTTGTTTTTCTCATGAAGTAAAATGAACAGCAACAGCCACTTCTTCCCCCTTTCCAGCCACTTCTCTCTGGAAGCAGGTTTGTTTGTAAGATCCCCTAGTGCCTGGGATAGAGAACATGGCTATTTGATGTTGCTGAATTGTAAAACCTGCTATCTTTGGCAGGAAAATTTGTGCCTCTTATTGAGAAGACCAATTTGGTATTTCCACTAAGAATGAATCTAAGCATCATCTCAGTGTATTAATTAATTAATTAAATCATACATACGGTGGGCCCTTACCAGCCCAGCTGTTTTTCTGTTGAAAATAGCCCTGCATTTTGGAACAGACTGAGGATGGGGGTATTTGTGAAAACTGTTTATCTTATTTCTCTTTGCTGTTAGTTTTGAGGGGGAGAGTTCCCGCAAAATATTAAATAAAGACAAACACAAAAGAGAATCATAAAGAGGCAAGATTTTTCATCAGGAACACAGCTTGAGTGGTCATAGTTAAATCTTTCTTCTCTGTGTTCTTATTTTCCACCTTGTATACAATATTACATTTTTTAAAAAACACAATTCTGATATGCTTTCAAGGAAAGTATTTAACTTCATGTGTAGCTTATACTTGAATTAAGCTTTCAGTTTAGTTCCACACTGCATAATAAAGAAAGTAATATTCACAGTTAAATCCATTCTTTCCTCTTTGTCTTCAAAGCTGTATGTAAGATAACTTTTTCACAGCACCTTCACTATATTTAATTAGTCTCATGCATAGTTTTCTATCCTAGACCATGCAAGGAAGAAAAGTCTTACCTTCGCTTCCTTTTACAAAGGAATAAGCCTATTACCAAAGTAGTTACCAATGTCACCAACAGGATCAGTGGAACGATGATTGCAATGCTTCCTGCAACAAACCGAAGCACCACTGATTAACTGCAATACTAGTAACTGACAAGGTAACGTTGAGACATATCTCGGCAATTATGCTGGCATGCAACACATGTTCTATTGTATATTCAATTTTAACAATCAGATATGACTTACATAGACAGATAGGCCAGAATATTATAGGGTATCTCCACTAATGGAACTTCATCCAAACTGGGAAGGAGCCACACTCCCTGTTGTAACTTTCCTTGAATCTTCAAATACTTTTTCAGATAGCTGGGAAATCTCCTCAAGCTGTTTTGTATGTCTGTGTTGTGTATGTGTGTGTGTGTGTGGGGGGGAGTATCACAAAATAATGCAATGGATATGAGAGCCCTAGAAAGTTCTGTCATGTCTGCTTGGTACAATGCTACATATGGCCTATGAGTTATATCTCAGATTTTTAATAAAAATGGCTCAAGACATCTAGGATTAAAACTGTTCAAATAAAAAAAATACAGTTATAGATGAAAAACACATTTAAAACACATATGTGCAAGGAAATAACAGCGAAACTAATACAACCCTTGAAAAGCAATACAATTTATAGCCCTCTCCGATCAAGTAAAAATGTTTTGTTTTTTTAACTACAGATAGAAGGACAGCAGAAAGAGAGATAATCTAACTTTCCCTCCGGGTTGGACTGAAACTCAAGAAAGCTAGGCTTAGTTTCTGCACAAATTTCACTAGGTGAATTTGAACCATTCTAATTTTCTGCATAAGTTTGTATTTGGGATTAAATGGAGAGGAGGAGGAATATTGTGTAAACTGTCTTGGATTCATTGGAGGAAAAGAAAAAGGAGGGATATAAATGAAAAGTCTTAAGTATGGGAGGGGGGGTTGCTACCAATAGCATTGCCTTGGCTAAAATAATCTTGCTTGTTGTCCTACCAAAAGGACACTAGTATCTTCAGTAGAATCTGTTTTGTGATTTTCTCCATTAGGTTTGAGGAGCTCAAGTAATTGAGTTTCTGAGGGCAATGAACTGGCAACAATGGGATGCCTACTTTATATTGTTGTCCTCCCTTTCCCCCTCAGTTTCCCCTGTTAATTTCCCATTTTTTCACAGAAGAGCTGTTCACTTACATGCAGGATCTGGAAAGAGACCTTCAAAATGATTGAAATACACATTATACATTTAAATACTAGCTAAAATGCTGTTCTCTTTATTTAAAAAAAACCTCTTACTTGTGCTGATATTGTCTGATTTGCTGCTTTTAGGAGCTGGACGTTCACACTGTGTACCTGACCAGTTGGTGGAGCATCTAAAAGAACCCAGTGAAGATAAGAAGATTAACTCTTGTTCACAAATCATAAATATATTTGTCAAATCAGTTAGAAACAGCTCACATGAATGATAAGGAAGCTGTGTTCTAGAGTGAATAGGATTTGCCGTTGTTATAGGATAATGATATTCTGAGTATTAATGTTTTATAATGATATAATTATATCTGTGTTTATTAGTTTTTATTTATTTTAAATAACTACTTTTATTTGAATAGTAATTCAACAATGACAGTCAGCTTTAGGAATGATAAAACTACAATAAAGCCAAATAAGCTACATAAAATAGTTTTTAATATCAGGGACTAGTACCATTAAATGTTCACAAACTAGGAGGAATCAATATTAATCATTCATCAACTTACATATTAATTCTGCAGTTCCTTTCATATTAGTATGATCTTCATATACTTTTACAAAAACATACGGATTTAAAGGATTGGCTTTTGATTAATGTCAAAATCTGAGTACTGACCACTCATTCAATAGTCACAGAATATAATCTGATTATACTACCAGTAATTTGTGTTGATTATACTGGCAGCTCCATGCAATAATTCTGTTCCTTTAAACAGTCCAGAAGTAAAAATAAACGTTTTATTTAATGAAAAAAAATATAATGTGGAAAACATTATGTCATTCAGATTAGCTGATATGAACTGTTTTAGTTCATTGTTAATCATTTTAAAACCTTTGGTTAAAAAATAAAGTTTCCAATCCATTGGGAATCATATTTTTAAATAAAATCTTAGTTTTTAATTAATGAGTTTATTAAAAAAAATAAATCACATAGCACTACCTTTTCAGAAAAGGCAGAAGCTTGCCTGCATGCATTAATTCTTATTCTAAAATGGACCCTACTGAGGCACATACACAAAGCATCATACCAAAACAAATGTAAAGTTTTCTCTAAAACATGTATGGATTTCTTTCTAAAACTTGTTTACTTACTTCAAAGTAAATCTCATTAATTTGTATGAAACTTTGGTTAGGTAACTATTATTAGACTTACAGACTTTAGGACAAATCTGATCCCTACTCTCTCTCTCTATCTCTCTCTCTCTCTCTCCCCCCCTTACAATTATGTCTGATCCAAAGAATGAAAACATGTCTGCTGCCTACAATAGTGCTTATGTTTTAATATTTATGAAACACAGCAATTCTGTACCATTAATTTTGTTGTTCAAGATTATTATATACTTTCATTGCATATGATTCCCACTTAAGATCATACAGAGTGTGAAAGCAAAGGAGGCTCAAGCATGAACCCAGAAAACCCAGCTGAAATAACCTAATAAAATATTTCCCATGTTGCCCCAAGGTTTCCTGTTTTCCTGCTTCTTTGGAAATATGACCCTTTCCATTTAGGATAGTGTTGAAAGTTTTATTTTATAACCCAGAATCATTTCCACTAATGGTAGTGAGTAAAGGCAAAACCAAAGCCAAAACAGAGCCACACAAAATCAAGAAGAATCAAGATGCTTGTGGAAAGTACATAGTTTTAGAAGTACCAAAAAAAAAAAAAAAATCCAAAAACCTTTATGGTGGAACCCTAAATTTACTGAATACTGACCACTCATTTAGCATGAAAAGAAGTCTCAAGGCCTAGAACTGGGAATGGAAGTCCCTCTCCCTTCCCAGCTCCTTTATGCACAGTAGATCTGCACTGATGGAAATATCTGGAAATTTAAAGTGGTGCCCTGGGCATCACCATAAAATGACTGCTGTGTCTGTGTGTGCAATTGTGTATATTTGTGCTTTTTTTCTCCTTTCCCTTCCTCTCTTTTCCCTTGACTCTCTTTTTCATACACAGGGTCTATTTGGAGTTCTTTAGAGTCTGGAAAAGTTACTTTGTTAGACTGCAACTCCCAGAGTCTTCCAGATTGTATAATTAGCATGATATCTCAAAAAATCTTTCAACAACCACTTCTTTGCTCAAAATTAGGGAGACCTAGGGATTGTTTTGCTGATGCCACAGCACCAGAAAGCATTACAATGGAGATTGCCAGTTTACAGTATCCTAGAGGAAAGTAAAGATGTCCAGCAGAAATCCTAAAGAGGAAGAATTCATGAAGGTGACAATACATTGCAACATTTTATTGACATGACTTCATTACAGTTGCAGACTAGCCTCTAGAGTTAGAAAATTAGCAAATATGAAATTAATAGGTATAAATTACAAGTCTAGGAAAATTCCAGCATATGTGTAATCAATGAAACACACACACACACACATATGAGATTTCATTAAGGAACCCATTGGGGCCTGCTACTTCAAATGAGATTAGTAAGAGTTTGACCAGCTGATTCCTAGTAGAAGAAGCTAAAAGATAACATTTTGTCACCTTAAATGTACTTTCCATAAATGTAATTTTATTGATAGAATCTGAAAGTAAAGCTACTAAAACCAGTATAAATACCCTTGTAGTACAGTATATTTCAAATATGTTTATAGAGGCAGAGTTTTTTGAAGCCACTTGTGAGAATTTCCCCTTTAAGAAGGCTGATTGTAGCACATTAAAGTGAGTCAAATGAAGACTCCACTGTAGGTAGGGGCCTCTGGAATAGTAAATCCCAAACTTTGGTCCACTGATGTTTTGGACTTCAGCTCCCATTGTTGTACAAACTGGCTAAGGCTTCAGGAAACTGATGTCCAAAAAACCTGGAGGACCAGAGTTTGGGCAACACTGCTCTAGAATATAAAGATAAATGGCAGGGGCAAAATAAGTAGTAGCAAGATTGTACTGTAGTTTCCACTCATGAGTTTCATATTTCCATTCAATAAATGAAAATAGAAGGAAGGCTGAATTGACACAGAAAAATATGACAATCTAATTACTCTCTTACTTTTTGATAGTTTACCCATTATATACAAATCGTGTCAAAACATCTTGCTATCTGAAATTCTAGCTTTTAAATGGAATTGCATGTTACGTACAAAAACAATTTCATTATATGAATCTACTCTGTGTAGTAATACATTCTGGTCAGAAATTAATCAAAATTTCAAAAGATTACCTTAAAAACATTGCACTTTTTACCTCAGCTCTTTGAAATTGTAGCATGTGAACAAGAACAACGCGATTTTCTCTACTAAAAAAATCTGTAAGCAGTTGTTAGAATAATGGAATCTCATGTTCAGAATTGGTGCTTCCATTATCCTAATGATTCTGTGATGAGATACTATTATGATACAGTTCTGCATTGCTCCAGCCTCATGGTCTTTGTGCATAGGGCTGTAGAAATAGGACAGTAAGGCACAGACCCTTTAGTTTAAGGTCTGTGGTGAGGAGGGAAATCTGCCACTCACAATCCATGCAGATCAGGAATAGTTACAGATTAGTAAAAGAACAGCATAGGTATCTTAGAAACAGCCAAATATAACCATTTCCACAGAACTAGTGACACAGATGATAAGAAGTAAAAGCTAATTCCAACACTAAGATGTCTGAAAATGTGAAAAAGAAATTAGAAGGACGTCTGAAGGGAACTGGAAGAGAGACATTATAGTATTTTTCAGAACATGCACGAGCACATATATCTTTGATACAGAGCTGAGGAGCAATCTGGTTAACTATTCTCTTTAACTGAGTGAGAGAAGGGAGACAAGAGATAACTTGCATCAAGTACTAATTTATGTGTCAGGACTGATGGAGGACAGGCATTTTATCTGGAACCACTGGAACCCTTTTTATGGAAAAGGATAAAGTTCAGTTATGGAGCTTTGATATTCACTTTCCTAGGAAAACAAAAACTGATGATCATGAAGCATTAAACAGAGCGGAATTGGGTGATGCATTACCTCCACATATGTTGAACTGCAATTTCTAACCAGTATGGCCAATGGTGAAGTACAAGGGGATGTTCTAATTCATTTTAATTCTGGAACACCAGATGGTCGCTACCGGTTCTGCAGAGGTATTCACCTTAATATTTGGTTTGAATATATATGAACATATAGAATTTATCTATTTTTAGTGTCACTGCTTGATTATGTACATAAAAGAAAAAAAATGTATAAGATACCCATATTTCTTCCCATGTACAACACAGTTTATAATTGTTGATGAGAAATATAAATTTCCATAGGGAATGAAAATTAACTGAAGCCAAATCAGTAGTAATGTATTATTAAATATAATGTTCAAATCAATCAGACTGTTCCTAGCACATTGTGAATACTTGAGCCATTAAGCATTAAACACAATGTAGATCTCTCTTATGTTTGAATCAAAGTTGCCATTAATGTAGCTAGTCAAGAAAAAATTGTCAAAGTTTAATTCAAATTTAAAGTGAAGTTATTTGCAGTTATGAGTCATACAGTAACTGCAGGGTTTCAATGCTGTATTTCTTCTTCAGGCATGACATCTGTGAAGGAACAGTGCTTCATGTTATTTTATAATGATTGAAGGGCAAAACAGATGGGCAGGAAAAGACAGGCTTGAAGCAGTCTTTTCTGAAGCTGCATTTAAACCCCACCAACCGCACTGCCCATTCACAAGGTGGCTTCAGTGTGCATGCCATGACTACATGGCACGGCTTCAAGCTGCGCTGCTGGGTACTTTTTTTTTTTTTTAACTTTTTCACCCACCATCCCTGTGAAGGTGCATAGGAGTGTTATATTCATCTCCATGAGAGGTATCATGGTTTCTCTTTTGGGCATTGCCAGTCTCTCCACTTGTGTACAGCAGCTCCGTCCCTTTTCAGTGCACTCCTGCAATGGGGCATTAACATACACAATTAGCATTAGGGTTTGGAAAAAGCACCCGTTTAGAGCCACTCTGGCATTGCAGCATTCAAATGTACATGTGGAGGTGTGCATTTTTCAGGAAGACAGAAAAATGCAGTTCCTTTTTAGCCTGGCTTTTCTCCCCATAGTACGGCTTGGGTGTGCTTTCTGGCCAGCTTCAAGGTATGCATTATTTAAATGCCCCACCTCAATGCCAACCAGAAACCTGCTTATTTTGCCCATCTGTTCCCCCCCCATAGATGGGGTTAATAGTGCTTAATGTTATTTTGTATTGGCACATATGTGGTTAATGATCAATGGCTAAGTTTTATTTCTTCAGAAATATAAAGATGTGTTTGTATAGAGAAGAGAA
>CM034701.1:152911107-152941214 GCA_020142125.1 Phrynosoma platyrhinos
GGATCAAATCAAAGGCCTAAGTAGTTACCATTCTGTTCACATAGGGCCAGAACTGATGGGCAGGAAAAAGCAGCTTGATCCTGCTTTTTCCAAAAACAGGTTGAAACCCCACTCTCAAGGAGAGCCGACTACGCATAGCCCAACTGTATGGTGCGTCATTAAGCTACGCCACTGAGTAATTTTTTTGTTGCCTCTCCACCATACATGTGCACTGTCACATAAACACACTGCCTGCAATCTCCAACTACCTCCTATGTCTACCTAGATGTAATCTCATTGCATTGCCACCCCTTTGATTAACCACACAGTTGCATGTGCTATGCTCTGCTAAACAGAATATTGGTGCATCAATGTGTGAGTGGCAAAGCACAATCACAGAGCTCCCCTTTCCCATGCCCCCTTCACCCCAGGCTGGACTATCTGGTTTGTATATATTGTAATTACATATATTGAAGTTGTTGCACTTTCATTTATTTGCTTTGCTGAAGTCCAGTTTTTAGCCCTTTAGTCCAGCTTCCATCCACTTTCGAGGTGTGTCTAAATGCCCCACCTTCAAATGAGCTGGAAACTATTCTATTTTTCCTGTTTCACTCCATAGTGGCCAAACACCTGCCTAAGGGAAGCTGACAAAGTAGACTGTGACTGATTGAAGAAAGATTTCCTTTTAACTATCCTGAATTTCCCATCATTCAGTTTCAGTGGATGGCTTCAGGTGATTCTAGTATTATGGGAAATGGAGAAAATATTCTTCCTACATGCTTTCACTATACCAATTAAAGTGATCTAAACGTCTATCACATTCTTTCTAATTAAATCCTTTCTTCATAGGGGAGTTGTCATTGTCCTCTTTCCCCTTTCTGGTCTAGGGTACTGTTTTTCACTGATGTGACTAGAATTGTATACAGTATTCCAGCTTGGAGAGGAGTAACCAGCGAGATGTCTCAGGATTTTGTCCTTGGCCTGGTGCTGTTCAATATCTTAAGAAACAATTTGGATTATGGAAGAATGGGTACAGTTTTCAAATTTGCAACTACCACCAAATTGGAAAGTGTAGCTAATGCCTTGGAGGACAAAATCAGGACAACTGACTATCTGTTCCTCATCTCTTATAAATATTTTATTTTTAATATTTTAAAATTATTTAAAGTTATATTGGTTACTATTCTGAGAGAAAAGCAGGCTATAATAAATCCAATGAATAAATAAATAAAAATAAAAATAAAACATCTTCTTGCTCTTCTTTAATGTGTGTGTGTTTACAATTAATAAAAGGACACTTCTCTTATCCTATGGCTAATATTTTTTTTGTTAGACTTTGCATAAGTCTTTTAGAAGACCAAGTACACTCGTCCCTCGCTGTTCATGGACTTTCTGACTGTGGTCTCAGTCTTTCACAACAGCAAGCGGTGAAGGACAAAATGGTGTGCATACCCAAAGCACACACACAGTACTATGCACAGTAGTACATGGCCATTCTAACCAATGGGGCTCTAGTATTTGTGATATTTCTGATTTGTGGAAGGGATGACTGTACATAGGACCTTATCACACACGGGGCTCAAAGCAGCAAGAAAGTGATATAAGAATCAATCCAGAACTATACCGGTAGAAACCCCACAATACGGAAATGGCTATCAGACGCAACTAGCATCATCGCGCAATTAACGAAAGCACGATGAAGCGCCCCCCGGGAACCATATTTGCTGTTCACACACAAGTGAGAAGATCCCATACAGAACCCAGCAAGGATGTTCTTGCACATACGTATTTGGTGATCAGACATACAGCGAAAGCGCAATGATTGCACTATCATTCCAATCGCGCAATTGCAATTCCCCAAGAAAGCGGCATTCAAAAGAACGGGGATGATGCCTCATTGGGACGGGGTTGTGACAGGGTTCTGTGCGATGTTGTGTGAACACACAGAAAAATAAAGCACAATAGGACGGGATTTAGTGTGGATTCTGTCTGCTTTAGACCCCGTGTGATAACGTCCATAGTATCTACTGGATCACTCTATTCCATGTGTTTATTGGTAAAGAACTATAAAATTAAGTAAGACAGGATTTATCTTTACAGAAGCCATATTCATATTTTTTCACTATGGATTTGCCTCTATACATATGTCCCCCCTTTAATTTCACCAATTTATATGGAACAGCATATAATTTCCTCACTCCCCTATATATCTTGAATGCAAACTAAACCTAATGATATACTGACCAATCTTCAGTTCTCTGGTTTAAAGGGTAATCATAGAGACATAGAAATCCATGTTTCGGTTAGTAGATCAGTTACTGTATTTCACATTTGAATTTTTTGAGAACCTCTGGATGGATTTTATCTTGGTCTGTTGATTTTACTGTAATCTATCAATATAGTCTAAAACCATAGACTCCCAGATCTGTTTCACATGTCCTGTTGTTAAGCCAATTATCACCCTTCTTATATTTCTTCATTTTTAAAATTCCAAATGTGTCTTTTGGGCCATTTTGCAGCAGGGGTGAGGAAGCACGGCAAGTACAATGTTTTTGTGGAAGCTTTTATCACTTCCCCCACCCCAAAACTGTAGAATTTTCTGTCTGTGTTAGTTGGGTGTGGGAAATGGGAGCTAGCATATTAAGACCACAACAATGTGGTATAAATTGCAAAAATCTGGCCTGGCTACTGGTACAAAAATAAGGACAAATGTTAGATCTTCCCCCCATAGTTGATGCCTATATTCACAAACTGCAGATGAGACCACAAGAGATGGGACCAATGAAGGTCCTTTCATTATAAAGATAAGAGGACAATTAAGATTTAGAAATATTGAATTGCAACTGCTCAGATTCTTGTGAATGTGTGCTATCTATACTATATCATTAGTAGTTTTTTTGTTTTTGAGCACAATGTAAATACTTGCAGTTACAGTTAAATTACAAATGGCTTGGAACCAGTTTATCTGAGGGACTGTTTTTGCTTATATGAAACTCTACAGGGTTTAAGATCACCTGATAGGCATTGTTGAGTTGTCTGCCATAAAAACCTCTCCGAAAATGTTTAATATAAATTGATAAATTTGCAATTCCATACATATGAGCACAGAAAAAGGTATATATTAGGGAAAATTATTTCCCCAAAAAGATTTATTTATTTGTTTATTTATTTATTTATTTATTTATTTATTTATTTATTTTATACCCCCTCCTTCCCCTCAGGATGAGATATTGGGGTTAATATATACAAACATATATAAAATTTTCAGTGTGAATGAAAATATACACATTGAATATTAATATGTTACAGCAAACAAAAGAGAGTGATTTGTCCATCCCTATCACAAGGCATGTTTTGTGCAAGTAAGTGGCACTTAGTAGAATAAGGGGCAAAAATAGATCCAATTTATTGGATCTGACTATGGCCCAAAACAGATGAGCTGAAAAATGTGGTCCGTGGCTGCACCACTGCCATTCACACTGGGGTTGCAGCAACCACATGTGCCCAGCCCTAATCTGGGCTGCTGCTTCAGTTTTAAACAGGGTTGGCAAAAGGAGCAGTATTTTGGGCAAGACACAGACCCAGCATGGTTTCCTTCTGCATTTGGGGCATGCATCATCTAATAGCTATGCCCCCAAAATGGCCGGAAATTATGTTTTTCGGCCCATCTGTTTTGGGCCTATGTTGCATATATATATATTGGTGAGTGAGATATATTTTCCAATATCTTTAGTTGTTGCATAGTTCATAGAGCATGCTTTTGGAATCAGTGTATGCATGTAATTGTGCATATAGGTTTATGTGCATACGCACACAAACACACACACACATAACAAAGCCATGCTCCTGCAATATACACACACATACGTATATTCCAGAGTGATTGAATGGAATAACACAACTTTGCCAAATGGAATACAGGTACACTGCCTGCCTTTAGCCAAAATCCATAGCAAATATAATGGTACTAATGTAGATGTCTGTTTTGGGGGTGGGGGGTGGGGGGATATCCCTTGTTTATTTTCCATCCAGTCCTTTAAATCTATCAGTCTTCAGCTTATTTTCCATCCAGTCTCTTAAATCTATCACACTTCATTTTCTAATAAGGGGGAATATACTACTGCAAATATGAGAACATTACCACTATGAAATAAAAAAAATCTATAGGGTGGCATCTGTTTATGAATAGATGTGAGTCTAAAAGCAGCAGCAACTAACAGCCACAATGTTTTGTGCTTAAACAACTAAACGAGAATAAAATAGTTCATGGAAATCCTAATATTCAGGAGATCACATACTATGAAAGAATGCAAGGTTAGTGCTGGCCAAATATATCTTAAATAACTGAAGTAACAGAAGATGTTCCATGAACCTTTCCCATGAATACACGTTCACAAATACAATCTTATATAAGGAAAGATAAAGCTTACATGTCACTTTTCTAAAAGGTTGCTTGTGGAATTAACATCTGAACTCTTTTGGAGAAGTGACAAGAGCTGATCCCAATGTTATAATTCTTCCTCTGAAAATGTTTTTGTGCAACAGCAACTCTGTAATATACTCAAAATGTGCACATAGGCACATGTATACAGGTTGGAGATATGTTAAGAATCTGTTCATTCTGTTTTTTGTTTTCTTTAGTTTCAGTTTTGTAAGTGAGAGAGATAAAATTTCTCACTCTGTGTCACTTGGAAACAGATGCAGACTTTTTACATTTTCACATTTTACATGTGGAAATCCACACATTGCTGGACAGGTAAAACTTATCTGTTAAAATGCACATATTTGAAAAGTGCACATAGAAAAATTGCAACCCTTCAAAATGCTTAGAAATATATATTAGTCAATGGACAGCTGCATTTAAAATGTGCATGTTAAAAATATGCACAGTAAATTTGTTAATGGATAAAAGAGCAAGTCTGCAGAAAGAGACTTGACAGATATATATATGCCTAATATTGTCATTGTCATGCCTATATCAGGCAGTAATGTCATACTGTTTGTACGTTCTTTAGTCTACATAGTGAGAGATTTCAAATTTTAAGGGCCAGATGCATGCCATCACAAAGTAGGACTAATAATCACCATATGGTAGATAAAAGCTTGGAATCATCTCCAAGTTACTAGTATTGCTGCAATGCAACACACAGTTAAATGTGTTCATTTATTTCAGTGGGTTTGGATGAATTTTGAATGGGATTTTATGCCCCGTAGTCAGTAAAAGAATTAAAGAATGTAGCTCCAATAATTTTAATTTATGGCATCATTCATTTTCAGAATGTTGCCTCACAAGTGATGGACACTGTTTTCTCTTCTTCTGGAGAGCATATATAAATTGTGCTTGAAAGATACCATAAAATAAAAACAAATTGTGCATAGTCAGTGAAGTAGTGAGAAAGTTAAGATAGCTCTTCTAATCTGCTGTTGTTTGTGATAATTGCTTTAAAAATTACTTTCATATTCCATTTATGAAGTTTTTTTTTGTTTTTTTTTCTTCAGCAACTGACAATTAACTTACACATTCCAGAATTAGATTGTCAGGTTTTAGACTACCAAATGATGAATTTATGCATAGTTTACTAAAAAAAAACTTTGATAAACTTTGTGTTGTGTAGAGATAGGGTTTTATAGCAAACCTCTTTGCATGCCACATTATTTTCATTATGTAGTACTATAATATTTCTTTTAATAATATGAGAAAATATATCCAGTGCTCTATATTTTAATATCCCCATTAGCATGACTACGAAAAAGGCTACATTTTATTACACAAATGAACCCTGAGATTAAGTATAAATTGTGAAATGTATATGGATATGCATGATGTGAACCAATGAACTATGGCCTGAAATGATGTCACAAAATGCGCAGCATTAAGTGGAAGGTTAAACCTACTTGCATCTCGGTTCATTAAACGCAGTTAAAGTGCAAATTCCCTCATTCTGACAGTAGTAATCACAAGGGTTCACTTTCTGGTCACAGCGCTGACTTTTAAACCCCAAAGAGCATCTGCAGAATTTCAGTAAAATACAACTAAATAAATAAATATTCTGCCTTTTTAAAATGCATATATACAATGATGATAAAATTAACAATAAGGAAATAGGCTCTAATATCTCATATTTTGTATATCCTGTTTTTAGCGAGACAACTCCTGCTGAAAGCTATGGTCACAATAATTGTGAAAAGAGGATCAGCATAACAAAATTCTGTTTCTCTCCCCCTCCTCCCCTTTATTTCATGCTTATGCTTACAGCTTTAGAATTATTGCAAAAAGAAGATATATGCATTTAGCCTTCCTGCACTCCTGGATGCTTGTTTCTCAGTTCTGAACTTAGTTGTCTTATAGCTGAGAACAGGAATGGGTGAGACTGGCAATTTCTGTAATGGCTCAATTTGTTGACCCATTTCTTAAAAGGAAGGAGGAAGGAGAAGTGAGGCAACAGGCTACTTCTTCTTCATCCATTCACTATGCCTAGTGTAGGATGATGGATCATATCCAATGAATGCAGACATAATTTCTTGAACACAAAGGGCATTTTGTATTCCTTGATTGTAGGACAAAATGCTTTTTTTTTTCTAGAAATTTGGAGAGTTCCGGAAAATATTACAAACAAAATATGCTATAAGTGAGATATGGCTATATTTTGCATAACAAAATGATGTTGTTCAGTTATCCTCGGAATAGCATCAAAATCAATGCTTTTGCATAGGTTGAAAATACAATCTTTAGGCATAATTTACATATGCTGAACCATTTGAAAGACTGAAGTGTGCAGGTAAAATCTTATGCTGACTAAAAAGAGATATCAACTGCTGGGTTACATGGGTATGAGATTCCAATGTAAATGGCAATCCATTATTGAAGAACATATATAGCTTTTAAATTCTTTATAAGGATTATCCTTGCAGTAGTATCATGAAGTATCATTGATGGTAGCATACATCTAAAACATGTGTCTAACACATGACTTACAAGTTAATATTATAAAGGTTAACCCTAATTTAAGGATTCACATTAAAATCCCACCTTTAAAATGTAAAAATATGGCTTCTGTAACATGGGAAACTTTATTCATTAGAATTAAAATATCTACATTTCATTTATTATAGAACAATATGGGTAATATTTCATCATCTCAGAGTGATTGAAATCTGTGAGTTCAAATAAATAAAGGAGGCCCAAAAATAATGTAGGTATTTAAGGATGCCAAACATTCTTCTGCTAAACACAACACTGTTGCAACAAAATAAAATAAAGTAACAGGAACAGCATGAGGTTCTTTTATTACAAAGTCTCTTGGAAAATAAATGTTTACACTTGAAATTGATTTGATATAAAGTATGACTGTCAGATATAGCAGCATACTCACAGACAGAGAGGTATATTTGTCTCTGGGTCCAACTGGCAGGTACCACCATTGTAGCAATAGCCATCACATAATTGACAGCTGGATGCAATCTTTCCATTTGTGCAACTATGATTTGTGGGGGGAAAAATCAGTGTTAGCCATGCCATTACTTTTGAATGCTAGTATTAAAATATATTTAATTAAATTACAGGATATAGATGTCCTCCCAGGTTTCAGAAATGCTGTTGCAAAAAGCCTATCCTACTACAACATGGCTGTATTGTTAGTGAATCAATTATAAGTTCAAAGTAGAAAACAAATACGTCATAGTAAAGTCAGAGGTCTTTGGATAATTTCTTTCTTTTTTATCACAAGATAAATTGGCATTAACCTCTGATGGTGAATTTTATTTGCTATGCATTTTTAAGTAAGCTGGCTTAATTTATACTTTCTGGATGAAAAAGTGTATTGGATAATAATTAATAATTAATAATAACAACAACAACAACAACAACAACAACAATATAGTTTATTTATATATCCCGCCTCTCCCAGCGGATCGAGGCAGGAGTACAAGATAAAACATGATAGTTGTCTTTTGGATTTCACCCACTTTTGTGATTATATTATTGGCTGCAGTATGGACTATAAGAATGTGTGTATTAGGAAAAATTGCATATGAAAATACAATGAGCCAGTCATATCATGCAGATGTCTCAGCCCATTATTATCAATAATGGCATGTGCAAGTGGCCACATAATCACAGCTGCACACGCACTGCTGCCCATTGACCATAATGGGGCTTGAGGATGGACATTTGTTCCTCATTTGTGGATGATGCTTAACTATAGGGGGATGCAGACCAGGGCGTCTGGGACGCCCTAGGACGGTGCGCCGCAGGACTGCAGCATCCGCACCGCGGCGCACCGACAGCGTCCCTGAAAGGAGTGCAAAAATAGCGCTTTCCCTGGCTTTTCCGCCGCAGCATGTGAGGACGCTGTGGCGGGAGGTTGCCCCCAGAGCGCCGGCCATGCGGACGGCCAGCAGCTCCGAGTTCCTTGCCTCGGAGACGACTTTTTTAGTTGTCTGCCGAGGCCCTAAATCCCCACAGTTGGGAAGGGCACAATGTAAATGCAATTTTTATGGTTGCTATTGTTAATTGTCATCAAGTTGAATTTGATTTATAGTGACTCTATGAATGAGAGATTTCTAAGGCACCCTATGTTCAATAGCCCTGCTCAGGTCTAGCAGATTCGGGATCTTGGCTTCTTTAATTGAGTCCATCCACCTGTAACAATTGGCTTCTGTAGAGAGTTCAGCCTTGATTTGCTCTCAGTCCCATTTATTTGTCTTTTTTGCTGTCCATGGTATCCACAGGACTCTCCTACACCATCACATTTCAGTTTTTCTTCTTGTCAACTTGCTTCACTGTACAACTTTCATCACCATATATAGAAATAAGAAATACGATGGCATGAATACTCCTAACTTTCACATTCAATGCATGTTTTGAAATAATTGCTGACCATTGTTAAACATGTATATGGAGTGGAATTATGGTTAAATGCATGAAAAACTGATAGCAGCCATTTACAAGTCTGTCTTATCAATTCAAAATGATAAGGCTAGCATCTACCAGCCCTTCTTCCAAATCATATGATATTCAAATAATGAATGCATTAATGCTCAGGTTTGTGTCCAGAGATTAACTCTTGGAGCAATTAATTTAAGCACATGTTAGCAATTATGTTGCAGTATGAGAAGAGAAGCAGAGGCATGATGGTGCAATTTGCTTTAGAAAAAAGTAAACTCCATATGTCTGTTGGTAACCTGTATTGACTGGAGTAATATTTCTACTAGATTTTGATGTAGCACCCTGCACCTTTTCTCTTTCACAGATTGAATTGACCCTTTAGTTGAATTGCCACAAAATGTACACTCACTTCTTAGAAATGGCATCACAGTTCTACTCCTTTTGGAATTAGTTCACCATTCAAAATTTAGGGACTGTGTATTGTGTTACATTTAAAATTATTCTAATGTATTTAAAATTATGGTTATTAGGGTTTTTTTTTTAAATTATGATTTTTTTAAAAAAAATAGGGCAGGCATTCTATTGTATTCAGTAAGACAGGCATTCTATTGTAGTCTGAAATGGTTCATCTAGATATTTTCTCTTGTAAAATGTGGAGATGATTTATTTTTCTGTGAAAAACTCTGTAACAATAACATCTTAAAGGGCACTGGCCTAATTATAAAAGGTTTGCAGCTGTGCTGTTCATTAGGGTTTTTTGTTGTTTTTTTTTAAAAAAAGCAAAATATTAATGGTCATTAGAGGATAGAACCAATAAAAAAATTAAAATTAGTCATCATGATTAGCAAGCTTTCTAGCACTCTTCCTCAAGCTGGATGTTATATTACAAAGGCAAAAATGTGGAGACATAATAGAAAAGTTTTTGTGTGGGCCACAATGGAACTGAGAATTCAAGAAAATATAATTTCAGAATTAAAATAGAAAATTTTCTTTAATAGTAACATAATATTTTATGTATGGTATACAATTGTGTAATGTGTGTCAAAGGCAGCCTGTGTTACTTGTTTAAATTATGTTTGAAAAACTGGTGTTTTGATCCTGTACATATATACAAATATTGTTTTTGCTTTGCAAATTCTTGTCCTCTGTTTCAGTGAACACACTAGGTAAGGGTAAGGTGGGATAGATGCTTGAAACCTATCTATTCTTCCCTCATTCACCAAGATCAGGGTTACTCTGGTATGCTGGTACTGCTGCTGCTGCCAGTCTACAATAAAATAATCATCCCTGATTATGCTGTAGGTGAAGGGGCCAACCTGATATGCATTTCAGACTTGGCTGAATGAGCAAATCAGAGTGGACCTGTGTTATATTTGTGCATTTTGATATTCAGTACAGCAATAACACAGGTTGGAGACCTTATGGTGGGAAGGAGTAACCATAATTCATAGGAATTCTGTGTCCTTCATGAGTCAGCTGATTCAGGTTAGTTTTAAGGGTTTATGTCTTGTCAGAAGAGATAGAATATGGATGTTGCTGGTGTGCTGTCCAACCTGCTGCCTAGCAGTCTCTCTACAGGATGAGGTAATCTCTTGATAGTGATGGAGAACTTCAGGACTATGGTGTAGATGGACTTGAACAGCCACATCAAGGTTGACATAATGGGGCAAGTTTGCCAATCATGGGTATGACTGGCCCAATGCATATTCCACAGTGTACTCTGGATGTGGTTTTAGCTTTGGGGTAGATATAGGATCATCTTGGCCTGGGAAGGGGATTCAACAGTTACAGATCCCATTGCTTAGATTGGTTTGTAAGGAATAGATGATCCCTGGGAAGTTGATTAAGATATTGTGCTCTCCTGAGACTTATGGAATCTTAATGATTCCTAAATACTCTGTAGGATTTTCTGGCTGAAAGGACTCTCAGTTCAATCAAGGTATTGGTTTTGTTATGGAATTATGAGAGGGAAAGGACTATTGATACAGTTGCTCTGATGCTGTGAAGCTGATAATTTACACTGGTACACACAGAGTAAATAGCACTGGAACAGGCTTCTTTACAAATGGGGTGCAAGTGCTATAAATCATTGAGTGAATATGATTGAATATCAGTAAGGAGTCTTCATCATTCTCCTATCTGTTGAGTAAGTTCCATAAAGTTGCATTGGGAGACTTCAGCTCAGCCCCATGACTATTAAGCTGTAGATGTCACAAGGTTTCATGTTATCTATGATATTCAATATCTATATGAAGCTGCTGAGTCAAAGTAACAAGGCGTTTGGAACATGAGTTCTATTATACATGTTCTAAATTATTATCCATTATTATTCAGTTTTTCTGTACCCAATGTTGGCTTCCCTACATCTAGACTTAGGGCCTTTACAGACCCACCATTTGGGGCAGCATGCCGCAGCCCCGATTCTCCCTTTTACCACCCCCGAAAGAATGGCAAAATGCTGCTCCTTTTAGGGGTGGCAAAAGGCCACCCTAAGAGCTGGCACTGCAGCTCTTCCACACCCTTTTGACACAGCATGTGTACACGCTGTGCAAGGAGGGGAGGGTGTCCTGATGCCATGCACCATGCAGATGGGCAGATGGCATCAGGACAGCATCAGGTTGGAGTTGGGGCAGCTGACATGCAGCTGTCCCGCCTCAACTCTACCCCCAAGCCAGCCCTTCAGGCTGGTCTGTAAAGGTCCTTAGGCTTCTGTATACCTCATTTATTGAGCACCAGTTATTAGTGGTACAAATTTGATTTTGCTTGTCATTGATATATGCCATGTGCCATATGTATCAATACCGGTATATAGTGACCTAGTGAAAAATCTCTAAGAGATCCTGTTATTAACCTTGCTGCTCCATGCTTTGCAGAATCAGAGTCATGGCTTCCTTTATTGTGCCAATCCACCTGATTCTGTCAGATTCATTTATTTTCTTCAGAATGAAAATGAAATGAAATGAAAATGTTGAGCCAGAATTATGGATTTTGATATGACCTGTGGATAAATCAAGGGTAAAACCTAGTGGCATGTAACAAAAGATCTAAAGGATGAAACAAAGGAAAACAATGCCAAAGAACTTGTGGTCAGGCTAAAGACTGAATGGATGAGAGAGTAGAATGCTTTCAGGACAGATTATTCTCTTGCTTTTCACCAGGGGATGTTTTCCTTTTATTTAAAAGTACAGTACTTACATTGACCCATGGATAAGTAAACTCAGAGTTTTTCTTGGGGGGGGGGGATTTTTTAAACTAAGGGCCTTTGCAGACTGCCAGTAGTAATGCAGATTGAGGCCACTTTAACTGTCCTGGCTCAATGCTAGGAAATCATGGGAATTGTAATTTTTTTCTGGGACATTGAGCCTTTTCTGTCAGAGAGCTCTGGTACTACAGTTTCCATGATTCCTTAGCACTGAGCCAGGACAGTTAAAGTAGTCTCAAGCTGCATTATTTCTGGCAGTCTGCAAAGGCCCTATAGCATCTGAGGAAGTAGACTAAAGTCTATGAAAGCTCATGCTGCCAACTTCTTTCTTTCAGTTAGTCTCAAAAGTACTACAAGATCTCTCTACAAACAGATTCTACAGACTAACATGGCTATATCTTTGAATTCTAAAACTTCTAGAGTTATACATGAGTATATACAATAATTAAAAACATTAAATTGGTTTTAAATTATGATATGAATGTGCAAAACCTTTTCCAGTGATATTATGTTGTCTGGTTCTAAATTTCAGTTCAGATGTAGCTAATATGCTGTATACCCATATTTTGAAATCATCTACATTTGCTTTAAAAAAAAAATAGAATCAACATAAATGGGAAGTTGGAAAGTCAACATCTATGTAAATTCCATTAATTCAATGGGTCTACATATTTTCAATTAATAATTGGATTTAAGCGCAAGTATTTGCATAAAGCCTATTGGCTTGATTTATAAACAATTATATAACTGCCTAATAGTGGCACTTGGATAGCGATTTAGGTCTCGAATCCTGTGCAAGGAGAAAGGTGGCATATGAAGAAAGAAATAAAATACATAGTTTGGCCTAAAACAAATTACCAGTCCTGTTTAATAAATGGGATTTACATTCATCCCTCCACATTTACTGGGGTTAGGGGCACAGGACCCTTGTAAATGGGGAAAAACCACGAATAACAAAAACACTATGTTTTTACCTGAGAGAACAGCTCTCTAGGAATCTCTAGGTCCTCCAGTGCAACTCTGTGGTCAACATCTGTCAGACATTGACCACAGAGTTGTACTGGAGGAGCTACAAATTTCTAGTGGAGTGTTCTCTCTACGAACCTCTAGGTTATTCAGTGCGACTTTTGGTTAAAGTTGACCACAGAGTTGCACTGCAGAATGTAGATATACTAGAGAGAACATATTAATAAAATCTATGAATAATCAAATTGGCAAAAGTCAAAGCTGTCAATGTGTAGGAATGAGCATACTTATGTAATAATTTACCATTCAGTAATTTATTCAATGGATCTTCTCTAGTTTTGGATCCCACCTAAAGTTCCCACTTTAGGAGAAAGGTGGGCTATAGGATTTAGGAGATATTAGAGTTGAATACTTTTTGGCTAATTATTTTATTTATCATAACATTGACTTACTTGCACATTATGTCATCACTCTCCTTGTCTATGATACACTGTCCACCATGACATTTTATACATTTGTCTATTTCACACTTTAGACCTTCATATCGTAGAGAACAGACACATTCTACGTTGCCATCATCAGCAATGATACAGGATTCAGAATTAACACAATAATGATGGCAAACATCTGGAACAAATCAAGATATATTACTAATAATAGAATATGTTTTTAAAAGAAGAATACATATACAGTTTGATTAAAACATCAACTTTTCTTACTAGCTATCTGTCAACTTATTAAAGTGAAGTGAAATAGAATATAACAGTTAACGTGTCTATTATAAGTATTTCTTTGTCTATCAGTTTATTAGTTTCAGGGTAAAATATCCACAGTATCCACAAAACTTCAGAAGATATTAATCTATACCTATCTTGTAGTGTGTTGGTTAGGAATGTGGCAGTACTCTGAAAATTCACATCCATGACTCCAGTCATGTGTTATGATTTTAATATTTGTTCTGTTCCTCTTTATGAGATAATATCGCTGGTTTAAACAACAAAATTATTATAGAATAATTTTGATTGTGTGTATGGTTAATTTATGGTGTCATATTTATTAGTGTTGTGATTATTGTTATAATAATATACTCAAGTATAGACCAAACAATGCAATATATGTATGAAAGACTACTGTTCACTATTTAAAAGTCTCAAATTCTTTGAAGGAAATAGACAACACCCACATTTTTATTTGTTCATTAATGGGTTTCATTCATCTGAAATATTCTGTTATTTTAGACTATGTCAGCAGACTTTAAAATCTGATAATCAACAAACAGTGCAGCATGCACACTTGAATTTACATTTAAATGAATTTCTTTTTTTAAAAAAACAAACAAAAACAAAAAACATGTTTGCAGAAGCAGTCAGCT
This sequence comes from Phrynosoma platyrhinos, assembly GCA_020142125.1. Taxonomy (NCBI): domain Eukaryota; kingdom Metazoa; phylum Chordata; class Lepidosauria; order Squamata; family Phrynosomatidae; genus Phrynosoma; species Phrynosoma platyrhinos. Next base: position 152,925,514 of record CM034701.1, read on the forward strand.
AGAAACAATTTGTCTGGCTTTGTGTAAGCCTCAAGTAAATATTTTCCCCCTTAATCTGTAGGTCTGTCTATGCATGATTTATGTACTATATAGTTTTTAAATACCCAACTGCAGTTATTTTAGGATCCATGCAGTTTATTTAATACCAGGAAGGACAGAAGCACGATTACTACTTTTTCTTTATTTCTTTTTTTTTAAAATCCAAAGATCTGTAGCTATTTACTACTCTTCCAACTGAAAATGAAGTCTGTGGAATTCACTGAAAATGTCATTTAACATGCAGGCAAATCTTCTTACTGTTTAACAGAGCTTGTTATTAATCTTAATAGTGCAGTGTAATCACAACCTGTGTATAAGAATCTTTCAGATCCTTTTTAAAAGAAGATATTCACATTCTAGAATATTTCTAAGAAAAGTAAATCAGCAAGAATGTGTTCCCCTACATTAGACTGTTTTCTGGGAAAAAGGAGAATTCTTGTTACAAAGCTCATATCACAACAATGTAATTAGCCGTAATGGAAGCCTCAGACCTTATATTTATGTTGATAGGACAAAATGTGTACATATTTAATGACTCTGTTCCTGACCATCTTAGCCTTATTGTGAACAGAGGTTTTTCAGCTCCAACATCCCATTCCCTGACCTCCAAGCCACAGAGGAATGGCTTGGAATGAGCGATGAAACTGAGCAATTCCCCCTGGCCAGTCTCACATGCCTTAATAGTCTTCTATTAAGATTATGTGATATGAGTTGCAAACATAGCTTAAAGGAAATGGTGGCCAAGATCCTAGATCTGTGTTGTGTATGACAAATCTATTTATGCAGACTTATGTTTTGATGGTGGTATGTGATCCGTCTGTTGAATTACAGTGTTCCACAATTAAATGTGCACTTGAATTCATAATAACTGCGGCATTATCAGCACATCCAAAACTTCAAACTGAATCTGGGTACAAATGCAACTTCTTCTGTAAAGGAAGTCAATGCATGCTTAAGTCATTGACAAGATTCTTGCCTTTATGTGTCCCAAATAATCAGATTTTCTTCTCTGTATATTAACTATCCTACTAATGATTCAAGGCACCTAAGGAACTTGTTATTGGTATGCAGTTGAGAAAAAGGCTTGGGCTTCTATTGTCATTGTAGCTCACAGAGGCTCTAACCCAGTGCTACTCAAACTGGCAAATTGGTGCCAGTCTATTTGCCATTGGCTACTGGTTCCTGGTGAGTTTTCAGGAAAGAAAAAAAAAAACAATGGTAGCCAATGGGCACAAATATGATCCCTAGGGAATGGCGCATCTCACTGTTGGTATTTGGTAAAATTTGATAAGTTAAGCATAATATCTTTCTCTAGTGACCAAAACATTTGTGTGTGCACACTATTAAGTTGAAAATAGGACATACTAAATTTAAACATGAAGGTGGTTCAATCTGTTCTTAATTTTTTATGTCTATAACATTTATGTTCCCTATTATCAATTGTACTTACAGTATTGGCATCTGTCACCTGTATATTCAGGCTGACAGTGACAGTGGGGCTGATTTCCAGCAGTGACCATGCAGGTTCCACCATTTTGACAGAAATGATCACAAACAGTTCTATTGCAGTTTGGACCGGTAAAACCTTGTGTGCAACTGCATGTCGGTCTTCCTATAAGACAAAAATACGGTAAAAACTAACATACTTTCATAAGAAAAATGTATACTTGAGAGAAAAAAAAACCTTTCCATTATCATATTTATGCATTATAAATAAATCATTTTTAATGTAAAGTACAACTAAATATTTTAAATAGTTCCTAAAATGCATTTTAGTTCATAAATTTAGCAGAAGAAATAGCACTAGCAAGAAAAATGGGTGAACCGCCTATGTATCTGACCCCTTTTTGTAATAGTAAAAATCTAGCCTACTAGAATTCATGTGACATGAAAGGAATATTTTTTTTTAAATTGTTTAAACCTATGAATGCAATATATAAAGCCGTAGGAGAGATATTTCTCTACCAAACATTCACTGTTTAATGATAAAACATTCATTTTTATATAATGAGAAATTGGACCTGCATTAGAATTTTGTGATCTGTTCCATCCCCCACAAGAAGAGTGATTGTATCTATGGCACTAGCACTGAATCGGAAGTCACTATATCAGGAGTCTTGTCCAGATGTTCATGTGGACAATTGGAGCCATAGTTTGTAGGCCCTTGTGTAAAATATAATGATGGCTTACATTTTAAATATCTCACCACTGACTTTTGAGGCACATCTGTTTTTGTGAATTTAATCTCTGATTTACAGAGCAGAAGTTAAGATACAAGTCAATGTTGATGAAGAAATTTAACTATATGAAAATGATATGGTGATGTAATCATATTTGTCTGAAATGACAAAGGAAAAGCAAATGGATATTATTATCTGTAATATCAATTCTGATTGACCAGACATTGTTCAGGACTCTTGGAAAAACAGCAAAAGGTAAGGTAAGATCCTTACAGCATGTACTTGCATGAGTAAATATGTTTCCAACATAATGCCTGAAGGAGGTGTAACTGTTCAAATTATTTTTGTTTATGACCCTTATTGAAATATTTGATGTTTTCTCCTAATTACAGGAAAATAACATTTTTCATTAATTCCTTTTATCTATCACCTCACTTTAATGAGTTCTATTCCACCTGACCAACTTATTTCAAAGAACAGTGTTTGGGTGTTTTTGCTGTTTTCACCCCTGTCCCCTGCTTATCCTTGTTTTCATTGATCTCAAATGTTTCAACAATAATGTGGCTAAAAAATCTGGTCAAACTGCATTTTAAAACATATATGAAGTAATGGGTTAAATTCAATTTAAAATCCCAGTTATAGTAGGGCCATTCAATGGGCATTATATAAGGATTTAGAAAGTTTCCTTTAATTCAGTGGGTCTATTCTAGTTGACATTGACACACTTTCATCAGCATAAGCTTTTGTGGCTGCACTTCACTCAGTTTATCATGAATATTATAAAATAGTTTATTCAGAGACAATGTATGAAATATTTCTTAAATATTCAATGTGGATTGTTTGGTCTTAGGTCCACGTTTAAGACATTTAAGGTTTTAAGATTATATTCTTAAACCTTAAATGTGGAGTGAACAAAAATGAATAATCAAAGGCCTAGCATGATTTAACATTTTGTTGGATTATTAAATTTAACTTATATTCTACCTTTCCATCCTACATGTCATGCTGAATATATTACTTCAAGTTTCAGTGCCCCTATACTGCAAATTTATGTTTACCTGTTGAGAAATACTAGTTTGTTTAAGGCTGTTAATTTATTTCATGAATGGCCAAAAACTAGCAACCTTACTTTAGCACAACCTGATTCTGAGACTTCAGTCAATATTATTCCAGCATCCAACATCTCCCAAGATCTCATCTGGATTTAGCTTGAATTTTAAAGGTGCTATCTATGAAGATGAACCCTTTCCTCAAAATAGACTCAGGAGTGAAACAGATGGTGTGTGTGTGTGTGTAGCAGATAGGGCAAAAGGAGTGGCCAGAGGCTACTTGTATTTTTTTCTGGGACATTGAGCCTTCTCTGTGAGAGAGCTCTGGTGCCACAATAAATTACAGTTCCCATGATTCCCTAGCACTGAGCCAGGGCAGTGCCTCAATTTAATGTGCACTATTTCTGACAGTCTGCTTAGGCCCAAAGCTGTCCATTGCCGTAGTACCAAATGAGCTGCTAGCGGGAATGTTTTTTTTGCCGTAGATGGCCTTGGAGCAACTTCTAGGTGGTTACGGGATGTTTGCCATTTGAATGTCATGCACCCTAAAGGTGCTTTATTTGTTTTGTGTGTTTTGAGTCCCTGATCTTGAGCCACTCTTCCATTTTGGCCTAAAATCTGGTGCTAACTCATAAATCCAATATGTTGGAGCCACCATCTGACATTGTCCATGTGTTTGGAGAAAGAAAGGTAGTTATGTGTCTAGCATGCCCCTGGGCAAATCAAGAGTTTGCTTGCTTCATGGAGGTGGGCATATTCCATGTGGAACTTAGCAATATGTTCTTGCCTTGACCAGTCAATCAAGCATTTAATCCAAGAATGAGCCTGTTCCAAAGACAGCTAGTGGATTTGAGCTACAGAGGGTCACATTTGCTATTTTGGCAAATATGTGGATCTAATGCTTAACTTTGGGATTATAGTGGAGGGGGCTCCCTTGCTGTTTTCAGTGGGATATAAAAATAATGTTTTTATAGGCTTTTAAAAAAGGGTTTGGTGGCAAAAAAATGGGTTTGGGCCAATAAAAATTACATGGGAGGGGAGGTTAAGGGTCTTACTTCCTCCTTCCAACAAACTGAAATATTTAGACCCAATGTTGTTTACCTTTTGGATAGGAACAACATCTGAGGCTACATTATTTATGCCATGTTCTCCTTGGTGAGTTACAGCTACAGTGGATATGCCTGTATGACAAAGACTTTCAGCACGGAGTAGGTTTACCTGCTTCCTGATGGAGATCCTTGGAGACCTCCAAGGCCTGACCCAGATTGGGTCTGAGATGCGGACTTCAGACTAGATGGCAAGAGCACTTTATGCATTATTCTCTTGCCAGGTGGGCCCTAGTTTCTGACACTTTTATTGCAACAGTTGGGGAAGGGAGAAGTAAGGTTGGGAAGCAAGTCCATCAGCTTGTTCGCAGATCATCAATGTCTGGATCATTGTTGCATGCTGCATTAGACATTTACCACTTCCAAGCCATAAAAATATGTCTTTTTTTAAAAAAAAATCACTGTGAAAAAAGTACAAGTTCAGATTTTTTTTTTTTAAAAAAAAATAGAAACAGCTCTTTCATGGGATTGTAGTATGACATGGGATTGAAGTATGTGTGAGAGTGGACCTGTACTAAAATTTTATACTGCCACTCCCCCAAATAAGATGTGGTGACCCTGTCCATGGCCAGGAGGGGAATGGGTATATCCATTTTACAACACCGCACAATATTTATTTATTTATTTATTTATTTATTTATTTATTTATTTATTTACAGATTTATTTCCACATTGTCTAGGAAGACAAACTAAGATATCAAAAGATTTGTCCTCCACTTTTTTATGACCATGGGCAAAGTTCATCTCCACAGTCTGTCAACCCAGTTCTTTCATCAGTCAAGATTCCTATACCATTTTATTGATACAGAATGACATAAAAGAATGAAGATCCCCTCTATTTTAGGCCTGAGTTGGGCCTGTGCTGGCTTTTACTGCCTGATCAGGGCCTGTGCTGTCCTCTACCACCAGGCCAGGCCTCCCTCACCATTTTGGCTCTGGTGGTGCAGTGTGCTGCAGCCACTCACTCACAAACCACAAGATTGTGAATTCAATATCAGCCAGGCTCAGGATCAACTCAGGCTTGCATCCTTCCGAGGTTGCTAAAATGAGCACCCAGCTTGTTGGGAGCAATTACAGTTGTAAACTGCTTAGAGACTGCATAGCGTGGTATGAAGCGGTATATAAAAGAAGATGCTATTCCTATTGCTCTTGGTTGCACTCCCCATCACTGTTTTGAGGCCTGATCGGGGCCTGTGCCAATTGTTGCTGCCCCACATTTTTTTGTCAGCATATTGTAATGCAAAATTAAGATCTGTAGAACTGAACAGTCATGAAGTGTGTTTGGTATGTGTAACAAGGCCAGGACATCTGGTGATAAATGTCCTTGACATTTGGGCCAGACACCTAAATGTATATTGAGCACTGCATCCATGACTATGTATGACCCAGCAATATGATGTAATGCATTGTGACATGTATTGGAGAATTGTATCAGCCAAGTGTATATAAGGCTGTGACTAATGTAAACTATCATGGGCTATTGAAGAGTGGGTTATTGAAGAGTGGTTAGAATTGTGGAGAGTGCAGTTGTAGTTTGTCAGTGAGTATTCAGAGAGTTCTAATTTAGCTCTGTATGCTGTGAGCTACTAAGTAGGAAGTGAGTGTGTCCTTCCATCTTGGAACTCTGTTCTGTTCCTGCTTCTGTAAATAGCATCTCTTTATCACCTGTAAATAGATATCTTTGCTGTGAGCAGTCCAGTTCCACTTCCTGATTTCTTCAAGTTATCTCAAGGTCTGGCTGAGATACTGAAAGTCACATTCACATCTCATTCCCAGGGTGAGAAAGGTTATGGGCCCAGCAAATGGTATTCTGTGCCACATGTGAAGGTATCTACCATCAAGAGTGTTTGGGTGCCTGCAAGCTTCACATGTGTTGTGGTGAGTTTGAGCTTGGCACAGAGAAACCTGCTGTGACAAGTTCCTGTAGAGAAACAACAGAGATAGCAGTTGGAAGACAGTTTCATTGAGTCCCTTTAGAAGGGCTGAATGGCAGTAATTATTTGGCCTAGGCACAGAAAATTGAATTCTTCCTGAATAAGGAAGGTCTGTAGCAGTATGTGACTAATCTACCCCAGAATCCTGATGAAGATGAAGTTAGACAAGTGGAGATTGCCCATTTGTGGATTGGGCTAGCTGTGGAATATTCCCAACTATTGTTGATTTGTAATTTATCCTCTACAAAACACAGCTGGTGGGTTTTGAGAGAAACATATTTGAGAGACACTGCCATATTGAAAATTGCTCTTAACGGGCAGTTGTACAGATCCGGGCTTGAGAAGGGATGCAATATAACTGTGAACTTGCAAAGAATGGAAGCCCTGTTTACTGATTTGGCTGAGTGGGGAGAAGAATTTACTCCCACACAATAGTGCTTCATTGTGTTAAGTTCACTGGGAGAAGAATGGGATATTTTCTCCCAAAGCCTTGAAAACTTTTTAGAGAGTAGCTTGAGCATGAGCTATCTCACTGGACAACTTCAAGAAGAGTCTGCAAGAGAACAGCACAGAATGGTGGAGGCTGCAGAACAGAATGCTGTTCATGAAAGGCTGTCCAGTAACTTGGAAGCTTCAAACAGCGTGTCTGATTTGGAAGCAGTCTTCAACATCTGGAGATGTTTTTCCTATGGCCAGCCAGGACATCTGCAAATGTCTTGCCCTCAGAAAAGATAAAACTTCCAGAAGGGGACCACATGACAGTAAGAAGATGTCGAGAGAGGACACTGGCATGATGTCCATTCTCTTCCAGCCAGAGAAGAACAAGGACTTTATATTGGACATTGGTGCTTGTGTTCATATATGTAGAAACAAGGAACTGTTTCAGAGCCTCAAACCATTTCCTGTGCCATGGTTATTAGTGGCAAATGGAGAAAAGATAAATGTTGAGGGCTATGGACACTGCTTTGTTCCATGTATAAGTGAGGTTGTAGAAGATGTATATTTTGCACCAGAAATGTCCTTGAATGTAATTTCTGTCAGTGGGATCACAAAACAGAAATATGATATAAAGTTTACTGGTACTGACTGTGAAATAAGCAAAGGTGGGGTGATGTTTGCTAGTGGAGAGGGAAGAAATGATTTGTATTTCTTAAAGGGCACTGCACAAGCCACAGTGGGTGCTGTGCAGAATAACAGATATCTAATACATGAAAAAGTATACACCTGTTGCATAGAAGAATGGGGCACATGGTTTTTGATGTGTTAAAGAATGTACTGAAATTATATGATAACCATGGTGTGATAAGATATGACAAATTCCTGAAATGTGATATATGCAGCCAAGTCAAAAGCAAAGTGAAACCATTTTCTGAAAAGGGTCCAAGGCTGACAAAGAGGCTTTGCAGACTGGCCTAAAGGTCTGGCTTGGGAGGTGGAGTTGGGGTGGGGCAGCCTAACTCCATCCCAACACTGTCCTGATGTCGTGCATCTGTTTGCATGGAACGCAGTGTCAGAATGCCCTCCTGGCACAGTGTGTACACACACTGCACGAAAAGGGCACGCAAGAGCTGTGGCACTGGCTCTTAGAGTGTTTTTTTGCTGCTCTTTTGGGGGCGGCCAAAGGGAGGATTGAATTTAAAAAGAATTATGGAATTACAAGGCAAAGCAATACAAAGCAGAACTAAAACAGAGGTTATTGAGTTGTTTATTGAAGAATTATGGGTGTATTTAGAGAATTTATGGCTAAAATTTTATTTTAATTCGTATGTGATGATTTTGGAGGAGGAAAGTAGGAGAGATGGTAAGAAAAGAATGGTTAAATAGAGATAAGTAAAAGTAATAATAATGGAGACATGCTTACTTTCGAAGAACTAGAGAAGTATTATTTTCATATAAATGTATCTTAATGATAAGTTGTAATATTTATTTGTGTGTAAATTAATAAAATATTCAAATTGAAAAAAAAGGAGGATTGGGGTCACGGTGTGTGGTTGCTGTGGCCCCGATCTCTTGCTCTCAGGAGCAGCTCTGTGTCACCCCAATTACTTAGCTTGAACTAGTGAGACCTCTGGATAGCAGTGTTGGAAGGGCTCAATGTTTCCTAGACATTGGGGCTATGCAGATGGGTGGCTCTGCGCTGCTCCTGCTAGCAGTGGATTGGGGCCATGGCAATCCCACACTATGGCTCTGATCCTTCCTTTTGCAGCCCCTAAAAGAGTGGCAAAATGCCACTCCTTTTAGGGGTGGCAAAAGGCTGTCCTAAGAGCCAGCATCATGGCTCTTCTGCACCCTTTCAGTGCAGCATGTCTGTACGCTGTGCTGGGAGGTCATTCTGATGTTACGTGCCATGCAAATGAGTGCGTGGTGTCAGGACAGCATCAGGATGGGGTTGGGGCAGCCAGCATGTGGCTGCCTCACCCCAAATCCACCCCCAGGGTGGCCCTTTAAGCCGGTCTGCAACACCCCATTGTCAATAATTTCAACAGGTACAGCTAGGTGTATTTTTTGAAAAACAAATCTGAAGCATTTGCAATGATCAAGAAATTGATAGCCTTCATGCAAAGGCAAACTGGAAAGAAAGTGTCTAAAATCCTGAATGTAAAGGGTGGCTGATATATAAAGGGATAAGTGTAATTCCTTATCAACTGATGGAGCACTCTGAGAGATGGAGCAAGGAGAGGAAGCAGATGGTGCAATGTTTGCTTAAGGATGCTGATATGAATGAGAAATTCTGGGGTGAGGCACTGATAACAGCTAATCACACATTGAATAGACTGTTGACACCTTGAATAGATAATACCCCTTACTGAAAGCTGTTTGGTCACCATCCTTCATTGAAATATATGAGGATTTTTGGCAACTTTGCATGGTTAAATATCCCCAAAGGTCAGAGGAGGAAAGGAGATGTTTCTGCACAAAACATGAGATTCTTAGGGTATTCAGGTAGTGGGTACAGATTTTTGGCTGAAAATAATAATGTGGTAATATCTAGAAGTTCAGATTTCTCAGAAATGTCATGGGAAAGGATCCATAGTCACACAGAAATTGTCCTGCATGGAAGTTGTGATGAGAATGTTCCATCTGGTGGTGAAAGTGGAGTCAAACAGGGAAAATGGAATCTGAACAATCTGTTAAGGAGGAGTCAGTTTCTGATATTTCACCCCTTAGTCCACTGAAAGTAGAGCCTGCCAATGGTTAATGGATGTGTCTGAAAGTCTGGTCATACCCAGATGCTAAAAGAGCCAATAAAGGGAAATTGTCCAAGAGGTTCATTATACAGAACATGATTTGCAGTGTGCAAAGGGAACCTGATAGTTCCAGGAATGTTATTTCTCTGTCTGAGTCTGAGAGATAAGTGGATTGGTGCCATGAGGGAGGAAATAAAAGCTATCAAACAGAGGGTTCATGAATTGCTTGATAGTTCTCCCAAGAATGTGAAGGCAATTGGTTTCCAGTGGGTCTTCCAAACCAAAGAGAATCAAGATGGCACAACTAAGTACACAGCAAGGTTGGTGAGCCTGTAAAAAGGTAAACACACAGGGATAATAAGAGATCACACTGTCTGCAGTTCATATAGATTCAATTTTCGAGGGGATTGCCAGCATATTGTAATGTAAAATTAAGATTTGTAGAACTGCACAGTCATGACATGTGTGTGGTATGTGTGATAAGGCCAGGACATCTGGTGATAAATGTCCTTGAGGTGCCCAGACACCTAAATATGTATTGAGCATTTCAACGGTGACTATGTATGACTCAGCAATATTATGTAATGCATTATGCCATGTACTGGAGTGTTGCATCAGCCAAGTGTATATAAAGTTATGACTAATATAAACTAAAATGGGTTATTGGAGAGTGGGTTATTGAAGAGTGGTTGGAGTTGTGGAGAGTGCAATTGCAGTTTGTCAGTGAGTATTCAGAGAGTTCTAGTTTAGCTCTGTATGCTGTGAGCTACTAAGGAGGAAGAGAATGTGTCCTTCCATCTTGGAACTTTCTTCTGTTCCTGCTTCTGTAAATAGCATCTCCTTATCACCTGTAAATAGATATCCTCACCATTAGTAGTTCGTAAGGGTAATGATAAGATGCAGGTATTGAAGCTGTCCAAGAGGCCCTTGGTGGATTATTCCTCTGAGTCTGATTTGGATGGAATCCCTTATGATGAGATTATTGGTTGCATTCAGGTGGTGGAGGGGGCAAGATGCTGGTGGCAAAGGGGCAAAACAAACATGTAGGAAAAAGTGGCTTGAAGCTGCCTTTTCCAAAGCCATATTGAAACCCCACCAACCACACCACCAGCTCCCAAGTTGGCTGGTGTGTGCATGTCATGACCACGTGGCACAGCTTCAAGCTGCACTGCTGGGTACTTTTATTTTACTGTCCCCACCACCATCCCTGTGTACCTTCACAAGAGTGAACTGCAGCAACTGCCATCCCCATTCATGACTGTCCCTGTGAACCTGCACACATTTGCATGTGCAGCACTTCACTGGGACAGGGCATCAGAGCAGAGGTGTGTCTATGCAGATGGCAGCAAGGTACAATCATGCCTCCCTTCATCTCCCCTTCACCCTATGCCCCCCTTTGACTGTCTGTTTTGTGTATGTTGTACTCATCTCTATAGAAGTTCCATGGGTTCTCTTTTGGGCATTGCCACCTCCACCACTCATGTACAGCAGCACTGTTCCATTTAAATGCACTTCTACAACAGGCTGTTTACACACACAATTAGAGTTAGGGTTTGGAAGAGTGCCGCTTTAGAGCAGCACTGGCATTGGTGCATTTATATGCACATGTAAAGGTATGCACTTTCTAGAAAGAAGCAGAAAAAAGCAACTTCTTTTTGAAGTGGCTTTTCTCCCCTTAAGATAGCTAGAGGGCACTTTCAGGCTGGCTTCAAAGTGTGCATCATCTAAATGCCTCACCTTGAAGCTGGCCTGAAACCTGCTTATTTTGCCTGTCTGTTTCACCCTTCAGTCTTTTCAGCGGGTTCATAAGAAAGCTAGGCTTTCTAAGGGTAAGCTATTTGTTATTGAAGTTTGTTCTCATCTTAAAGCAACAGTGTGCTCAACAGGTGGAGGCAGAAGCATCTGCTCCTGTGGCTGAATTGGCTTTGATTCCTTCAGCTGAGGCTTCAAGTGGTGCTGATGCTCCAGAGATGCTGAATCAGCCAAGTGAGACTTCAGACTCTCAGATAGTTCCACAATATGGTTATAATTGGCCATGGGGTAATTATAATATATATGGGCCTCCTGGTACTTTGCATGGGATGCCCTTAACTCCCAATAATTCATCTTCCCCACATCCACGATAGGTTTGGCCTCCACAAGCTTTTATGCCTTGGAGTGGTGGTCCTGTGGTTAACACACACTCTTTTTCAGGTTGGGATCTGGCATCCTTTCATTCTCCTAGTGCCTTGTCTTATGCATTGGTATCTCCTTCAGCTATTCCCTTTGAGGAGCTAACACTCCCGTTGGGGGATCATTTGTTGCAATCTGCCAAAGACAAGGTACTCCGAGGGGAATATGTGGATATGTTTACATTGCTGTACAAGGCACTTGAGAAGAAGAATAAAGATGGGCTAGGTGAGAAGGGGAAGAAGATAATAAAGAAGAGGAAAGTGGATTGTAACTGGATGAATTGGCTTTTTCGGTATTGCATTTTTGCCAGAGTTGTGACTAAGGCCAATCCATTGTGGGACTCTGCTGTGATTCAATATTTAGATATTATTCATAGGGCATATGTGGACTATGCAGGCCTGGCTTGGCTTCTTTATGATGAAGCCTTTAGGATGCATGCTGCTCTCTACTCAAACGTCAGGTAAGATATGCTGCATTCACAGTTGTGGATGCAGCTATGACAGCAGCTCGCCCAATGCAGGGGGAGCGGTCTGACAGTGGACACTTAGTTCAGAGAGTATCCAATTCCACCTCCTGATCTCAAAGGTCTCAAGGTCAGCAGCAGAGGTTGCTATGCTTTGAGCTAAAAATTTGAAGTCAGTGTGGGGGATGGAGCATGTGATTAGGAACTATGTTACATGAGTTTCAGGTTTTGATTGGCCATTTAAATTTTGTTGCAAGGTGGTCACACCTATACATGCCTTTTTGAGGCATCTATGTGATGTTCCGTCAGGTGTGTCCCACCCACATCAAAGAATTTGTCTCACATCTGGAATGAAGGAAGGTTTAGGGGCGTTGCAGACCAGCCTAATGGGCTGTAGTGGAGGTGGAATTGGGGTGGGGCAGCTGCACACCGGCCGCCCCAACCTCACCCCGATGCACGGCATCAGGACGCCCTCCTGGAGCAGTGTGTAGACATGCTGCACCAAAAGGGCATGGAAGAGCTGCGGCACCAGCTCTTAGGGCAGCCTTTTGCTGCCCCTAAAAGGAGAGGCATTTTGCCGTTCTTTTAGGGTTGACAAAAGGAAGGATCGGGGCTGTGGCATGGGGTTGCTATGGCCCCAATCCATCGCTAGCAAGGACTGCCTAGAGCCACCCATCTGCATAGCCCCTTAGACATTTAGGGGGGTTGCAGACTGTCAAAAATAGTGTGAATTCAGTCCACTTTTAGGGTTAGGGTTAAGGTTAGGGAATCATGGGAACTGAATTTTATTGTGGCGCTAGAGTTCTCTGACAAAGAAGGTTCAATGTCTCAGAAAAATAACAATTCCCATGATTCCCTAGCACTAACCCTAACCCTAAAAGTGGACTGAATTCACACTATTTTTGACAGTCTGCAACCCCCTTTAGTTACAGTTTTTGGAAAGTTTTAATGGTATTTTGTTCTGGTGGGAGGAGCTGAAGCTTAAGGATGTCTTGCAGGTCTCTTCAGGTGCTTCAGGTTCCATATGTTTCAGGGTCTATTTTAGGGGATGTTGGTGTGCTCAGCATTGGCTGCCAGAGTGGAGTAGTTTAGGAACAACATCAGATTTGACATTTTAAGAGGTTTTTCCCCCTATTTTGTTGGCAGTCACTATGGGGCTATGCAGATTAACAAAAAGAGGTGCTTTCAGGGTGACTTGTAGGCATGGTATTTAGATTACACATGCTTAAAAGTTGCCAGGAAAGCACCCTCTAACCATCATATGCTGAGAAAAGCCGCTCCAAAAAGGAGCCACTTTTTTCTGCTCCTTCAGCGAAGATGTGCACCCTCATATGTTTGTATGTATGCAGCAACACTGGTGCACCAGAAAACAGCTGTATAAATGCACTACCGCACATGCAGCAGAAACTGAGTTGGTGATCCAGAGCATGTGCCCTACGATGCAGGCTTTAATTTAAAGCATCCTATGCTTCCAGATTTGAACGCACTGGTGCAGGTGCACTTGAATATTAGAACCCTAACCCTAATTGTAACCCTATGCATGTGCCTTAGCAACTGTCCTTTATTATGACAATAAATGCATTCTGTTGCATGTATGCTTGCTCTCAGCATACACAGCAGTTTGCATGAAAGAGGCTTTTGTGACCTCTTCTGTGCAGCTGTGCAGGTGTGCATAAGATCTGCACACCACTTCCTGGCATGATGGGGGAGGGGGCTCCTGGAGTAATGTTTGTCTGTGTGTCCTGTTGACCATGTCCCTTCCATGACCACCAGCTACAGGTATCCTGTCTGTCCACACAAACCTTCCTCGCATGTACCTCTCCCCTCCCCCCTGATCTGTGTGGGACATGCTTTGTGGAGGACGAAAGAGTAGGTGTCTTTTCAGTTGATAAGGGTGGCACAATCAGACAGTGGCACCTGTCTCCAGCACCCACTACTTGGTGGAAGCCAAGGTCAGTGAATCCTTGCATGATCTGTGGGTGTATGAGAGGTCTTGCACAGGTGCACAGGGATGCTCAACATCAGTCGCCTTTGTACAGACAAAATGACAGATTGTATAGTAGCCTATGACAGGTCCTACGCAGGTGTGGTTGCTGGGGCTTCAATACAGCCTCAGAAATGCTGCATTGATTTAATAATAACTTTATTTTTGTCTTCTCCCAGTGCGGTTGCTCTGGTCCCATATAGGGCATCATCGGGTCAGGCGGTACGGTTGCTGCAGCTTACAGAAAAGGCAGCTTCAGGTCACCTTTTCCTGCCCTTCTGCATAGCCCCTATTTGGGTGGAGGAACTTACCAATTCCTCTATTCATTTTTGGTGTGACAATATGTCCGTGGTTCAGGTAATTAATTCCTTGACATCTAAGTTTCCCTGGGTTATGAAACTGGTTCAGGCCTTTACTCTCCACTGTCTGATATTTAATATATTGTTCACTGCTTCCCATATGATGGGCCTAGAAAATTCTGTTGCTGATGCCCTTTCTTATATGCAGATATATGATATAAGTGCCATTCTTTAAGTATTTTTACTGAATGTGAGTGTTCTGCACTCATAGCAGTATGTGTGTGTGGAGAGGTTTCTACACATGAAAAACCAATTTTTGTGAAAATATCTCCTTTCACTATGGGCCTTTGCAGACTGCTAGAAATAGTGCAAATTCAGTCCACTTTAACTGCCCTGGTTCAGTGCTAGAGAATCATGGGAATTGTAGTTTTTTTCTGAGACATTGAGCCTTCTCTGTCAGAGAGCTTTGGTGCCACAATAAACTACAGTTCCCATGATTCCCTAGCACTGAGCCAGGGCAGTTAAAGTGGACTCAATTTGCACTATTTCTGGCAGTCTGCAAAGGCCCTATATCAGGATAATTTCATTTCTGCAAATATGTTCACCTTCTCATTTCCTTTTCACATTTCTCTCATGAATCTCAGTCTAAGTATTTGCCACATTATAACAGGGATTCAGTGGGTTTCCCCCAAAAAAATCTGTAAACTAAACAAAAATATGCCTTATTGTAACAATAGTAATGACAAAAATATAACTATATCATCTTATATTATTTCAGTTACTGATATTTTAACCCCCACCCCCACCAAGAATGCTTTAAATACATACCCAGAATTGAAGCTACGCAGGTTCCTCCATTCTGACAGTAATTATTACAGTGGTTAGTTTCACATCTTTCACCTGAATAACTTGGCCAACAGTAACATCGTGGATCACCTTTTTCATTTATAACACATCGTCCTCCATTTTCACAGGTTAGCTTACATGTGTCATCTGTACTTAATGCATAAACATATATATCAAATTCCTATAAGTGTTAATCCAGGCCTTGAAATAAAATGAACTAAGTAATTGCCAAGTTCATACAATGCTAAAATACAGGGAACTGCTAACATAATGGAAGTTCTAATGAATTGCTAGATTTGTGGCTATCCAGGAAAGAATGTTGTATGGATTCATATGGAGTACACTTTCATTTCCATTCACTATCCCATTATTAGATGTTGCATCATTTTCTCCAAGGCACAAAAATCTAGGGAAAAAATAAAATGGATCAAAAAAACTCAA
>CM034701.1:153006212-153045732 GCA_020142125.1 Phrynosoma platyrhinos
AGGGATCATATTACACCGATTCTGAAATCCCTTCACTAGCTGCCTATTGGTTTCCAACACAGTATAAGGTGTTGGTGATTACCTTTAAAGCCCTACATGGCCTAGGTCCAACTTATCTAAGGGATCACCTCCTTCCGTATAATCCGCCCCACACCCTCAGATCCTCTGGAAGGAACCTACTGCAACTGAGGAATTCTAGATTAGCAGTAACCTCCCAGAGGTCCTTCTCTGTCGCTGTTCCCAAATTATGGAATGTCTTGCTGGAGGAGATCCATCAATTAACCAACTTGGACAATTTTTAAAAAACCATCAAGACGGATCTTTTTCGGCAGGCCTTCCCCGAATAGACTTTCTATTTGAAACTGTGCCTCTCCCTCGTTTTATATATCTATCGGTGTCAGAACACCAGTCATTTTAAATTTTAGTATTGTATTTAATTTTTTAAAGGGGGAATAATTTGTTTTTATCATGTTATTAATGTTCAATCTAGGGTTTGTTTTATCCATGTTAACTATGTGAGCCGCCTTGATTGCCTTGGCAAAAGGCAGGATACAAAAATAACGATGATGATGATGATGATGATGATGATTAATTATTATTATTATTATTTTCATCCCAAATTCACACCAATATTATCTTTGAGTCTTCTTGGCAAAACTTGTTGCCATTGCTTTCTTCTGAGGCTGAGAGTATGTGACTGGAGAGTCTGGCTTAGCTCAAGTAAGCTAGCCAAGCAAGAAAGAAGATTTGGGGTGAGGAGTGTGTGACTTGTCATTACTGCCTTCCTCTGAGGCTGAGAGAGTATGACTTGTCCAATCACCCAGTGGGTTTCCATGGCTCTGCTGGGATTCCAGCTCTAGAATTCCCTGTATATTCCCATTGATTTCCCTTAAGACTGAGAGAGTGTGATTTGCCCAAGGGGGTTGTCATTGCCATTCCCTGAGGCTGAGAGCATGTGACCTGCCCCGGGTCACAAACATAGGATCACAGAGTTGGAAGGGTTGGAAGGGGTTGTGGCATGTGTTTGCCATAGCCCTGAGGCAATCTGGCTGGGAGCTGCTTCTGCTGCTCCTAGATGACCATCTGTTTTGTCCCTAACACTTTGAAAAGAAGGAATGGAGAGAGGAGGAATGTAACAACACCTTTGAGACTAGCTGATTTTTATTTTGGTATGTGCTTTCATGGATTTAAACCCACTTCATATGCAATACAGAATGATATCCAGGCTTGGGTAGTCTTGTAAAATTCTCCCTTAACTCATCTTGTTCCTGAAGGGACAGGTAAGAAATTTTATGATTCCTCTCTTTTCACAGGATTACATATTTCAAGTTAAGAAAAGGTGACACATTCCTGACAAATTTCCTCAGGATCAAAAGTGAACATTTGCTCAAATTACATGTGTGGGCGCAAGTGCTGTTTAAATTATCCTGTGCCTGCAGATTTGATCTCCCCCAGTCTCTTTATAAGCTCTCATTCAAATCAAAATGTATTAGAGAAGCACAGAAAATGACAGATAAAATAAAACACATGTAAAATCCAGACATATAATACAAATAAGGAGGAAGAAACTATTCTTTTATTGCTTTCCATCAGCAATTATAAAAAGTTACATTTTTTTATAACAACTATCTGAATCTCAAAGCCAGCATGCCCAGTGTAGGCTTCTTACAGCTGCAAATAACATACTGTATATAATATACTGGATAGAATATGCTGCTGACAAGTGTGCCAGGTAAAAAACTGTGGCACCTTCTAGCTGGGTTGGACTATGACTCCATCCTGAACCACCAAGCTATTTGAGGATGAAGGGAGTTGTAGTTCAACACAACTGGGAGTCCCTGTACTGGGGAAGATGTTAGGATTTTTTTGTGGTACAAGTATATTGGATTTTAATAGACCATTCAAAATTCTTCTTTCTGTGTTGTTACCACATCACACAAAAATAGATAGACAGATTTATACCAGATTTCACCCACTCATCTTGCATCATTTTCTCTGAATTTAGCTGTAATTATCAAGGTGGTTATGGAGAAATGTTTTTTTCCAGCACCAGTATATTCCTGAGAGGTTTGTCTCTTGTAATACAACTTTGAAATGTAATGTTACTCTACACTAACAAAGGACTTGAGCAGATGGGGCAAAAGGAGTGGCCAGAAGCTGCTCCCAGCCTGATCACTGCAGAATCATGGTGGCTGTACACACCTGGCACTGATCCAAGCCATTGCCATGTCCCTGAACTGGCCACTAAAAAGGAGCAGATTTTTTCTGTTCCTTTTGTGACTGGATTTAGGGTCGCTTAGGCAGCCATAGCATGACTTAAACTCAATACAGGGGCATGTGTCATCTGAATGTCACATCCCTGGATCAGGCTGAAGGTAGCACTTTTGGCTCATCTGTTTTGGGCCCAAGTTTGAAATGGGCAAGTAGAATCATAGAATCATAGAGTTGGAAGAGACCACAAGGGCCATCCAGTCCAACCCCCTACTATGCAGGAACTCCCAATCAAAGCATCCCCGACAGATGGACATCCAGCCTCTGCTTAAAGACCAAGTAAGAGCCATGAAGTTTACAAAACACCTGCTTTCAGCAAAAAAGTGAAAAGAACTGCACAAACTATACATGAAGGTCCATGACAAAAGGAATATGAGAAAGCAACAATTTGATTCCTGTTCTTTTCATGAAAGGTACATTAGAAAGTAACACAGTGGTCCAAACATTGCTCAAAATGAGTCCATTTGGCTTTAAAAAGGAAAAGCAGAATACTTAATATTGTCTCTGGGAGACCAGAGTTCAAATTCCTACTCAGCCATTGAAACCCCCTAGGTGTCCCATTCTCTTAGTGCCAGAGGAAGGCAATGGAAAAGAAAACCCATGCTGGCTGGGGGATAGTTATAGTCGAAAGAGTACATTTTCAGAGCACTGCCAAGGCCAATTACTCAGTAAACAGCCAAACATCAGCATCCCCTTTGTTCTATGTTTAATAATTAAACAACACTATGTGAAGATATGCTGCACATATTTGGTGAACATGGGGGGGGGGGATGACACACAAATTCTTCATGAGATTTCTATGATACTCTTATGACCTCTACCACAACTACCAAGTGGGATCAAACCCCACACCAGCATCCTGTTATGTACAAGAGCATTAAAACAGTCTAATGGCCTTGCATGTGATCCAGCATTCAGAACATGCCAATATCCTGCAGTGCCATTGCCCAATCTTCTTGGCTAAGGATGGATTGTGTGACCATTAGAATGTTGGGAGAGTGCAACTCCCAGCAGCCTTAGCTATCATGGCCAATGATAAAGCATACTGAGAGTTATAGTCCAACAATGTTTGGAGGGCCACACAGTTCCCATGTCTTTTGAGTTGGATTAATGGACATGTCTAGCTTTTTTTTTTAAGTTAAGTTATAAGAAAAGATGGGGAAAGTATACATAATTATATATGAGGGGGAAAAGATGAGATTAAGAATTTCTCCCCCTGCATTTAGTAGGAAGAGACCTCTGAGTGCTTTCCCCATTTAAACCAGTGAAGTATTTGGAAGAAAGGGGCTTTAAAATTTAAACCAAACACATCTTGTCAGCAGCAACCCAGGTGATAAGTGTTTGATCTAAAAGCCTCTCAGAATGACTGCTGCTTGCTAAGAGTCACTGTTGAGGTAAAGTATGTAAGCAATGAAAATCACATTTTAAATTGAATTCTTACATTACTTCATTTGCAGATGACCATATCTGAAAATTCACACACTTCAATGAAGAGCTGAAATATTTCTCAGCTCATAAAGAGAAATATATAGGGAGAGAGAGGGAAAAAAAGCCCCATATATTTAGCTAACAGCAAGGAATAATCATCACATCCCTAACCTCAGGATATAAAGTATATTAACACAGGGGGGATGCAGACGGCAAAAAGTGTCATCTTCAATCCTAGGAAGAGGAGTGGCAGCTGGACGGCGGGCGCCCCAACCCCTTCCTGAGGACGTCATTGGAGCGCCCACCATTGCATACAGCAGGCACTCCAATGACGTTCTTCTGG
This sequence comes from Phrynosoma platyrhinos, assembly GCA_020142125.1. Taxonomy (NCBI): domain Eukaryota; kingdom Metazoa; phylum Chordata; class Lepidosauria; order Squamata; family Phrynosomatidae; genus Phrynosoma; species Phrynosoma platyrhinos. Next base: position 153,010,255 of record CM034701.1, read on the forward strand.
CTCAGCATCCAGACATGTTGAGCCGGAAGAAGTGCAGAAGAAGCACTCAGCACCTCTTCTGGCACCCCTTTTAGCTCCTTTGAAAGGAGCACTATTTTAGCGCTCCTTTTCAGAGGCGCTATAAGGGTGGATTGGGGCTGAGATGTGGGGCAGCCTTGGTCCCAATCCATGGCTTTTTGAGGTGGCCCACGGCTGCCTGTCTGTAGAGGTCCACAATTGGGAGAGCAGTTAGGGAAGCAGAAGTGGGATGGAGTGTAATAGGACCAAGAGAGGTGAAAATCTTTCCCTAAATTTTCCCTAAATTTGCAAAGGGCTGAATAAGGTGATACATGTCATTCACATCTTTACAGTGGATATTTAGTGTTGATGTGTGAAAGCAATAAATCTGCTTACCAAAAGTCAAGTTTCTCAGGGTTCAAAACTTTCTCTGAGAAGATTTATCTTGTATGTGTAGCATAGGCTTATATTAATACATGTAGTGCATTGTAATGCCATTGTCTTTCTTCATGTGTCTACTAATGGACTGGAATTTGTGAATATAATTCAATTCAATAGTTTCTCTTTCTAATCTTCCTTTTAAATTTCCTTGTTCAAGGAAGGCGACCTTTAAATCCCATGTTTTATGTCCAGGGAATTTCAAATGTTCTGCAACTGGTTTTTTACTTCTAATGTCAGATTTGTGTCCATTTATACTCTTGCATACAGACAGTCCTGTTTGTCCATTGTAGTTTAGAGGGGTATTGTCAGCATAGGAAGGTGTATATAAGTTTGGAGGAAAAACTAGTGAATGCACATCTGAAGTTGTGGGTGATATTATTGGCCCCTCTAATATTGCTCTCAGAATAGATGTGGGAACAGAGTTGGTATCTGGATTTGTGGCAAAGTTTTGTCCCTGTAGTATCATCCATCCTATTGTGAGTATTTATTTCAGATTTTGAGGCTGTCTGTAGGCCAATAAAAGTCTGTCTCCCAGAGCTTGTGAGAGGGCTGTGTTATTCTCCAGAACTGGTTGCATCTTTTGGATGACACATTCAAGCAGTCTTAAGTGGGGCCTACATGTGAGCACTACAGACTTCTATCACTTTGTGCTATTGGTCTGTCTTGTAATAGATTGTTCCTGGGAACCAATCTTACCTTGTTAAATTGTTTCTTCACCTCCTGCCTGTGGTAAATCCAAGAGTTTTGAGTCTCTGTTTTGTGGGTCTGAGCAGAGGCAATTGTATCAAGGCTTGGCTGTAAAGAGTAGATTTCTTAGTGTGTTCTGGATGGAAACTGGAGGCATGTAGTTATGTGTAGTAATCAATGGGTTTTCAATAGAGTGGCACTTAAAAGTCCATTGTGCATTAGTGTCAAAAAAACAAATTTTCTGGGAGCATTGTTCCAGACTCAGGCTGATGATAGGGAGGAAGTTGAAGTCCTGGCAAAATTATTCAAATGATCACTCCCCATGTGTCCAAATAATAAAGATGTCATCATGATATTGTGGGTAGATAAGTTTCTGGGTGCGTGCGCTGAGAAAGCCGTGTTCTAGGTCAGCCATGAAGATGTTTTTATACATATTATTCCCAAAAGTGAAATAATTATGTGAGTGTACAAATTGACAAAAGCTTACCTCATCTGAACCATCTGCACAGTCATAATCACCATCGCACCAAAATTTCGCAGATAGGCAATCTCCATTTGAGCAGTGAAAGTCTTTCTGAGCACAAGTTTGTGGTTCTGAAAAAAGAAACAAAGCTTTTCAAACTCAAAATTTTTCAAATTATAATAGCCCCCACTTTCAATGACTTCACACTAAAATCTATTTGTCTAAAAAGCTTGTGTGTATGTATGTATTTTCAGTCACGTGTTGACTTATGGCAACCCCTTGAATTTTATAGTTTTTTCTTAAGGAATACTCAGAGGTGTTTTTTCCAATTCTTTTCTTTGAAATATATAGCACCTGTTATTAGTTGGTAGTCTCTCATCAAAGTACTAACCACAGCTCACCCTGCTTTAGCTTCCAAGATCAGATGAGATTTTTAAGAATGATATATTAAGAATTGTAATCAATGAATTTATTCCTAGCCATAACAAATGATTGTTTATTTCTGTGTATGTACTTCTTTTGTAGTCTTACTTTTAACTTTATTTAAAAAGTATAATTTCATATTTATTTTTTTTAAAAAAATGTTCTATCACATTTAAAAACAATGCACTTCAAATTCACCAACCATTGATAGTAGTTACTACACTTTGATGTACTGATGCATAGAATAGTACATCAATACAGGCTTTTCACTTATTTAAAGGCATAGAGAGGGAGAGAAGGAGGGAGGAAGAGAGAGAGAGAGAGATTATTTATTTATCAAAATGTTACTAGAATCTAGGTGCTTTATTTCTTTGAAAAATAAAGTTCTTTTTTTCCCAAATTCTCTAATATGCTGTTTGAAGTAAGTATCTTGTAGTTGTAAAGGGCTACTGAAAATTAATAAGTTTTATTTCACTTTCATAGCGTATACAAGAATTTCAAATAATCAGAATTTCTTATTCTAAATTTATGTCTTGCAAGTTTATTATTGCAGTAACAACCTATCTAATATTTTAAATGTTCCAATGAATGCTTTCCCCCTATAGCTAAGTATGTGCAGCAGTGTGACAACAATTATATCAGAATGAAAGATAGCACACATTTTCTTTATCCCATTGTCCTTTTCTTCTCAATCTATTCTGTCAGAATTTTTTTCTGTTTCACTATTATTAATGGGAGGGGAGGAGGGGTGCATTTTGACTCTAACAGTAATAATTATATTCAAAGACTGTGGGAAAATTTAGTAACAAAGCTATGCATATTACTTTGTACTCTCTGTCTCATGTGTATCCACATACAAACCATGCCTATGATTTACAATTTTAAATAACCAAGAGTCTTATGGCACCTTAAAAACTTTTAATACTATAATGGCATCCACATTTGCAGACTAAGGTTGCAATTCTGTATCAGCTTATATCTAAGTACATTTAGGCACCACTATTTAGTCACACTTTTGACACTATTCCTAAAATCAGGCCAGGATAAATTTGTTAAGTACTTAAGTTTGTTAAGTACTTAAATAAGTATAAGCTTCTATGGGAGTCCAGTCATCTCCCTTTGTTATTTAGCTTATACCACAGTATATTTGCTCATTATCTTTTTGCTACAGGAAGAAGCAAATTTAAGGGGTGGGGGGCTGTGGGATTGGATGGTATTTTAATATTTTATGATGTTTTTAAATTGTTGTGAGCCGCCTCGATTGCGTGACAGAGGGGCGGGATATAAATAAAAATTATTATTATTATTATTATTATTATTATTATTATTATTATTATTATTATCATCCCATGTATGGAAACTCAAATTTATATCCTTTTGCAATCCAGTAGTTTGTTTTCTTCTTGTACAAGGTGCTACACAATGTTTTCTACAAGATACTGCACAAATCATTCCACAGGATATGCATTTCAGCAGGTATTCTTTCACTAGCTGTCCTGATTATCCTGATCTTAGTTGTTCAATTGTTATTGTAACCCTAGCACTTGTAATACTTTCACTAATGTTCAATATTACCCATTGATCCTAGAATGTTTCTTCATATTTTTTAAAAAAATACAAGATCAAACTACAGGAAGAGATTTCACCCCAACATTAGGAAGAATTTTCTGACAGAAGAGCTATTTGACAGTGAAATATGTTTTCTAGGAATGTCTCCTTCTCTGAAGGTTTTTAAACAGAGGCTGGATGGACATCTGTTCAGAGTGCTTTGATTGTATGTTCCTGCACTGGACTGATGGTGCTTGTCAGTGGCATCCCACATGGGGTGCCAACTGGTGTGGGAGTGGGGCTTTGGGGATGGGGCCTCAGGGGCAGGTCCCAAAGGGCATGCTCTCACCTCCCTACCCAGTGCAGCTTTGTATGTGAGTAAAGCCATGCCAGGCAGGGAGGAAGGAGTGCCCCAGGCCTCTCTTTCCCTGCTGTGCACCATGGCACATGGCAGGGAGGTGGGGGGCACTGAGATGGGTGTCATCCCTCTTCTGGGATGTCACCTGGTGTGGTCCGAACCCCCTGCACCCCCCAGTGATGCCACTGGCTCTTGTGGTCTCTTCCAAACCTATGATTCTAAGATTCAATACAACTGATTTTGTTTTTAATATCAGTAGTCAATATTGGTCAATAATCCTCTATTCTAATGTGAGATAAATATCTTGTTAAAAAAGCAAAAAATATGTCTAGAAAAACATGTTTTTGCATAACACAAATCTCAGGCTCTAATAACAGAAATTACTTACTACAGTTTTCTTCATCAGAATTATCACCACAGTCATTTTGACTGTCACATCTCCAGTGATCTGGAATGCAGTTGCTGTTCTTACATTGGTATTCATGAGGTTCACAAGTCTTTTTATCTGTTAGATAAATGGATACTCCTTTTATTATCTAATGCAAATCAGCATTGTGAAAAATGCACCCTGGAGATTACAAGCTGTAGCATATTTTTTCTAAGAATATTATTACTGTTCAAACAGAGAATCAGTTATTGTTGGGAACAGAATGAATTGTTGGGGGACATCTAGACAATCTTGATGAATCTTGGAATCAGCTTTTGCACACTGAAACTGCATTGATATTTAAGAAAAAGTGAAGCAACATGCAAGCGTCCCTGACAGATTAGACATCCTCAGATGGCACTCATTCTTGCAAGTGAAGCATAGAGGCTTCAGGTCCATCATAGGATAATTTTTAATGAGACATGTTTGAGCTTTAATCAAACACCATAAAAGGTATAACATGAATTAACTGTTGCAAGATGGCATGACTAATTAGAAAAGACAATAATGCTCACTAAAGTTAAAAGTAGCAGTAAAAGGAGAAGAAAAGACCACAACACAGGGCTACTGACAATAAAGTAAGCCACAGTCCTGAGTATGCAAGTTATTAGCAGGGCTATGGATGTCTGGTACTTCTGGAGGTCTTTCATTCATAGGGTTTCCATAAGTCAAAGCTAATTTGACAGCCATTAACAACAGTAAAGCAAGAACAATGTCAAAAAAAGGGAGATAAAGACAGAAAAATATGACCCTAATTAATATTAATTGTCATGAACAAAATTATTCTCAATGGAACATTTAATATTTATTTTTACAAATGGGAACTTATCACTTTTTTTTTTTTTTTTTTGCATTTTGCAGTTATTTCAATTGGGTTACAGCCAGACATATCTAGATGTAAATAATATATATTATATTAATTAGATATTATATTGTCTATCATTTTGGAAGTGATGCCCTGATAGGCAGAAAAAGCTTCTATAAGTACTTGTAATAACAACAGGGCCTTTCCCTAAAAATATACATTCTATTGCACCTTCTTCCTATGTCAGCCAGAATTTATGGCCTCTGTGTGTGATCAGCCCTCATTGAACTGTTTCCTCATCTTGGACTTTCCCCAAGGTATTTTTCCCCCTGCACTTATACAAATTTTGGGAGCTCCAGTGTAAGTATGTATTTCCCTTGTGTTTGGATGGTGCCATTTCAGTTTAATTAGGTCTGGTATTTGGAGAATTACTAATGTGCAGAGTACTCACCACAGTTTGCTTCATCAGACCCATCTGCACAATCAGGATCCTCATCACATACCCACAATTTTGAAATGCAATGTTTTGTGGTTTTACACTGAAAATGGTCAGGAGAACAGCTGTTTTCCGCTTTAAAGAAAACAAGTTACTTTAAGTACTGAAATTGTTTTCTAACAACCAGAACATCTTGTTAAGCTAATCAGTGTTAATTTACATTTCTGTAATCTACAATACACTTTCTAATAAATGCTTTAGCTTTATTTCTATTTGTTTTCAACCAAAAGTACATTATTCAACTTAATTCCTGAAAATGATAGTGCACTGTATGTTTCACTGACAATAATTAATTTGATTCAGAAAATGCAGCATTATTTTGCAGTGTAATTCTGAGAATGTTTTTTTTTAATTGGGTAGTATGAAATATAAATAAATAAATAGCTAAACATGGATAGGCAAAAACCAAGACCTGCTCTAATTGTGCATACAATTACTGTTATAGAAATCCCATGTTTTAATCTTCTGAGAGAGTGAACTCTATAGATCCATTTTTTGCCATTATTTACAATTTGCAAGTAACTGCCATACTCCCTTTCAGTTCCCTTTGTATATAAGGAAAGAAAATGCTTTATTACTGTCTCTCACACTCTTTCTATAGTTCTCTTCCAAAGATAGAAACTATAATGATCTTAAAAATTATTTTATTATCCTGGACAACTTGTTTCATTTGTTATATGGCTATCACTCTCCCCCCATTTTTTGTAATTGATAAGGTAAAGGGGTTGTTAAAATAAAGGCCAAAGGTAATCAATGATAACAAGAGGGAAATTAAAGGTTCAGAGCTGATTTTACAAGAGATGGCTAGACTGCAATATTAAGGAAACATCTGTTTTGTGGTCAGGCAAAAGGGAAATGCATAAGGGAGGAGGGAGGTGAATGGCCACATATTAATCTGCTGATGCTAGCAATAAAGATCCTGCTGATATTGCATAGAGGTTGTAAATTTAAATTTGCTTAGATGGCGGTTTAAGCAGCAGACACTAGGAATATGAGACATGTAAATTGTCTATCTAAAAGTAAACAGGACCCTTGTGACATTTTGTGGTTTCTGTGAATAAAACTAAGATACCAGCCCATTTTGGGGGCTGCTCTCTCTTGAAGTGATTCAGAGAGCAGTCTTGCTAGCAAATAAACAGCATCTGAACTTCGAACTTCTGGTTTGTTGTCTCTGTCTTTGGAAATTTTATCATTTACTAATTTCTACTGTAACATAATGAACTAGATAGGACTAGTCTTGATATCCATCATTGAAGAACTACCCTAGTGTGTGTTTTCCTTACTTTTCAGAAGTGTGAAGACCTCCGCTTTCTGTTTTAGAAACAGTAAATTATTCATAAGTAAGCTGGTCCACTTTTACCATGACACATAGCTCTGAGAAGATGATTCTGAGTATCTGCATAAATAACAAAACTACTTACGACAGTCTCTTTCATCTTCTTCATCACCACAATCATCCTGTCCATTACACCTGAGATTTATTGGAATACATTTCTGAGTCTTGGTGCACTTGAACTGACCTGACAAGCAAACATGTGTGTCTAAGAAGGAAAATCAAAAACAAAACAAAACTAAGGAAACAAATTTTAAAATGGAAGAGATTCATTTTTAAAAAAAAAAAAAAATTAAGCCAGATAGATAGTTTCATATTCTGTTTATTTATTTATCTTCAGATATATTATCATTTAACTATTGCTGTTTTAAATTTTAAAAAGCAAAAACATTTTAAAAATATTCAAAATACAAGTTAAAATATCTATACAACTTCATACTAAAAGAAAAAAAAGAAGAAGTGATATTAGTCACTAGTTCTTCTGACTCTGCTAGCAATTGAACAAGTACTGGGAAAAGAAATAGCATAATAACTAACATAATGAAATTTTAATGAACTATGGAAGTACTTGCAGTTGCCTGTAAAAATCAGCAAAGTATTGTGTTTGACATTTGAACAAGATGTCTACATTTTCACTAGTAAACTAGCTTGGTGCTAGTACAATTAAATCATTGGAACCAAGCCATATTTGTTTGTATGGTTATTAATAATATCATATTATTAATATTCTTCCAGTTCCAAAGAATAACCAGTAAAATCTACCACAATATACATTCCTAGTTCTTTATAAAGAAGACCAACTTATGTTATGCTATTTGATAATTTCTGATACAGTGGGCTCTTCTTATTTACAGCTTGCTATTCATGGATTTGAGCTTCCATAGATGGCAAACCCCACTATTTTAAATGCACAGGCATGCCTGCAGCCACATGGCCATAGGAAAGATTGGGACTTTAGGTCTCACATTTTTTGTTTTCCGCAGGGGTGTGTGGAAAGGGTCCTACACCGATAAGAAGGGGTAACTGTACTTGACAGATTTTGTTTTAGTACTATATTCATTTCTCATAATTTCCCATGACTTCTTAATAGTAGTTCATTCATTCTAAACTTCATATGGTTTAGACACCTCTTTCACAATTATAATCAAGTATTTACTGGCTTTTCACTACATTTGATACTAAATTGCTTTTTCATGTTTTGTTTTAATTGTTTATAATAATAATAAATAATAATAAATTTTATTTATATACCGCCCTGTGGTAAGCCAATCTGGGCGGTGTACAGCACTAAAATAAATACAGCTTAAAACAATATAATTCCCTCCTCCCCCCCTTAAAAAGTTATTAAATCATGTCATAGTTAAAACAATTTACAATTAAAACTATAATTTTTTTATAAAAATGAAGTGCAGACTTCCTAATATTAATCTTATTAGATGAATTTGAGCATAATTGCTCAAGAATACCAAGTAAATTTTGAAATGATAAAGCACATCCTAGCAACAGATTATTATATGATCTCAATATGGTAATACCTTTAATTCTCTATGGGTTTTTACAGACTGCCAGAAATAATGCAGTTTGAGGCCACTTTAGCTGCCCTGGCTAAATGCTAGGGAATCATGGGAACTGTAGTTTATTGTGGCACCATAGCTCCCTGACAGAGAAGACTCAATGCCTCAAAAAACAAAACAAAACCTACAGTATCCATGATTCTCTAGCACTGAGCCAGGATTGCTAAAGGGGTATCAAGTTGCATTATTTCTGGCAGTCTGTAAAGGCCATATATCTCTCACTCCTTATATAGATTACATTCCTCAGTCTAATGTATACTAAAAAGGCATTTCTTTCACCAAGTGAAGAGGAATGGTGAAAGGAGGCATCCCTACCTCAACACTAGATTCCAAGAAAGCTGTACTGACAGATATCTATAAGGGGGTCCTAGATGTCTTCCATGCACAGTACTGAGCAGGAGGGATCCAGCATTTGATGAGCTCCAATGGATGAGACCAGGGGTTCATGTGAGTGGCACTGTGCTGTGATGCCACATGGGAGGGCAGAGTCACAGGCAACATAAGGCCAGTTTGGTCCTCCATGTGTCCTCTTGCAAGCTCCAGAAGGCCCTTATTCAACTCAATTGCCATTGTCTGGTCTCATTATTCCATAGTAGTCCATCAAATTCACCTTGTAATACATTAATGTACTATAGCACTTAAAGTGACAAAGAAATAGTGTTGTCCAGTTCCAGCATCCATCTACCGTCCTTTTACCATAGCTTTTGACTTTTGAAATTATTATTATTTTCATTTATATGCCACTTTTCTCCCCGAAGGGACCCAAGGGAGCTCACAGATTTAAAAAGCATTACAATAAAATTTTAAAACAGTTAGAATCACCTAAAAACAATATAAAATTGCATTAAAAATATAATGGAAGTTAAAAGACAATATACATGCTCAATATAAAAACCAGTCTGGTGTGCTTATATTTTAAATGCTTGCTTAAATAAAAACAGTGGGAGCAGCCACTGAGAAGGCTCTCTCTCTCTCTTGTCCTCACCAAATGAGCCAGGGATTGTGGTGGGACCCAGCAAAAGCCTTCCCCCACTGATCTTAGTGTTCTGACAGGTTCATATGGGGAGATACAGTTCTTCAAATAATCTGGACTTAAGCCATATAAGACTTTATAGGTCATGGCCAGCACTTTGAATTGTGCCCAGAAACATACCTGTAGCCAGTGAAGCTGTTCCAACAAGGGAGTTATATGCTCCCTATAACTGGCTCTGGTCAGCATTCTGTCTGAAACATTCTGGACCCGCTGAAGTTTCTGAACAGTTTCCAAAGGCAGCCTTATGGAGAGTGCATCACAGTAGTCCATATAGAATGTACTGTGTCACTGTAGCCAGATCTGGCTTCTCAAGAAACAGGTGCCGCTGGCACACAAGTTGCAGCTGTGCAAATGCACTCCTGGCCACTGCTGAAACCTGGGCATCCAGGGTCAGAGTGGAGTCCAGGAGCACACCCAAACTGCATCTCTAAGATTTCAGGGAAAGTGTAATCCCATCCAGCACAGGCAGAGTCCCTATTCCCTGATCTGCCTTACGACTAACCAGGAACACCTCTGTCCTGTCTAGATTAAGTTTAAATTTGTTTGCTCTCATCCAGTCCATTGCTGACAGCAGACATTTGTTCAGTACAAAGACAGCTTCCTTGGCATCAGATGGGAAGGAGAGATAGAGTTGGGTGTCATCCACATACTGGGATTTCTGTGACAGGTTGAATGTTGTTCTGGAATATTTGTGGCCTAAATGCAATTGCTGCTATCAGCAATTGCTAGTAGACCCACTAAAGCAACTGGAAAATACTAAGTCAACATTTATGTAAATGCTATCAATTCACTACCTATACTTGGAGTTAGCTACTGGATTTATGCCCATGCTTTCACTTCTTCCATGCCCTGATTTTTTTTTTTTTAATCACTTGAACACACATATGCCTCACACATAGACTGTCTTCATATTGGTGTAGTGGGCTGAAGGAAATATGAAGTACTCTCATGATCTCTATAGGAGAATAAAAAACTGAATGCATACATGACACTTTTCTTTGATGTCATTACACATGAGGCTATTGTGTCAGACTCTCAGGGCTACAATGCCCCCCCCTTCTACGTCACTTAAAACCTACCACAATTCATTTCATCAGAGTTGTCTCCACAATCATTTTCTCCATCACATATAAAAGCTGGTAAAACACAGAGTCCAGTTCCACACTGAAAACGGCCTGGTTGACACTTAAATTCAGCTGAAGAGAGAAACAGGTGTTGAACAGTTGCATATATTGCTAATAAAATGCAGTGAGTGCTTTTCTAATACTCATATTTCTAGACTATGAAAATGGGAAATGAGATATTATACATATATATGTATATATATATATATATATATATATATATATATATATATATATACATATATATATATATAAAACATTGCCTATGTCTACGAAGCCTATGCTGCCAACTTCTTTCTTTCAGTTAGTCTCAAAGGTGCTACATAATCTCATCCCAATTAAGTGAATGAAAATGCTCCCTTCTAAGATACAATGTTTTAAAATCAAATGCCTATCAAATGTTTTGCAATAAACAAGACAGAATGTCTTTACTCTGTAATTTTTAAAGCAAGAAAATAACTATCACTATTATCCAAGAGATTCTAAATTGCTAGTCTTTCTAATGAAGCAATTAAGTGTATTTCTTCTTAGTTATATTGAAATAAATGGCTTATGCCAGATTTCTTTTTGTTACAAATTCACATCTACACCTTTTCTCTGAAATTATATGATGCCTAAACACAAAGAGTAAGATCTAATTGCCATGAAAACTGAATGCCTGTTAACAGTAAATTGTGCAATTTTCTCCTTTTTAATATGCCATAGGCTGTTAGACTGAATGAACAGGCTACCAAAATTTCTGCATCTGATAATGGAATCATTCACACATTTATGGAGGAGTACACCCACTGAACTCAGTAGAATTCTTACTAAGTATGTACAAAACTGCACTATTCTTACATAATATACTATAATGATTCTCCTTCCCTCCCTCCCTCCCTCTCATTCTCTAGTAAGCAATACACAGTAGTCACACTAAAAAATAAAATAGTTTTCTACATCAAGACAGAAATACCAGCTGAAATTAGTATGTGTTTAGCTAAATATTTAACTAACATTCTTTAAATAGGACTAACTTTGGTAAACAGAATAGTTAACTCAAAAATTGTAGCAAGATTCTAGATGTCAAGAAGCAGATAATAATTTGGGTTACTATTATCAAAATTATTTTATACAACTGTTAAAATCTTATGCACATTTATTCAGAAATATGTCCTACCATTTTAATTATACCTTTTCTCAAGCATGTATTTTTAGGAATCCAGCCTTGGAATTCCTAATTGTATTGAACCATTTCAAAATGGTTTTATTTTTTAACAACAGACCTTTTTCACAAGAACTTGGAAACCAAAGGAAAGTTCAAACTAAGAACTGGGATGCTCTATGACAATAAAAATAACATAATTCAAGAAAAGATTTTGGATGTAATACACAGAAGAATTATACAAAAGAGATGACAAAATGAAGGTCATATAGAATGAAGGGTCATATGAAGATGAACCCCAATTTCTAAAAAGTGAGGGGAAAACTGCAGTAAGAGAATAGCAAATAAATAAATAAATAAATCACCAGGAACAGATGATTCCAATTGAACTGCTGCAATCCACATTAACAGAGTTAATTCATGTTAACCAACATATGAAAACATAGATGGAAAACAAAATGATGGCCAACAGATGGGTATTAATCAATATACATTCCCATCCACAAAAAGGTAGACACAAGAGACTGCAGCAACTATAGGACCAGAGCACTGATCTCTCATGCAAGCAAAATCATGCTCAAAATTCTGCAACATGAGACTCCAATCATACATGGAGAGAGAAATCCCAAAGGTCCAACTGGAGTTCAGGAAAGGAAGAGGCACTAGAGACCACTTTGCAAACATATGATGGCTAATAGAACACACCAAAGGATTCCAAAAGAAAATCAGCATGTGATATAGATTATAGCAAAGCCTTTGACTGCATAGATCATTAAAGACTATGGAATGCCCTTGAAGACATGGGAATCTGATAATCCTAAAGAGGAATCTGTCCTCAGGACAAGAGGCCACTTTCATAACAGAATATGGAGAAACAGAATGGTTCTCAATTGGCAAAGGGCTCAGACAAGGCTGCATCTTATCACCCTACCCGATCAACTTATATGCAGAACATATTGTAAGAAAGCAAGCTTAGACACAGAAGAAAGAGTGAAAATAGGTGGAAGGAATATCAACAATCTACACAGATTACACCATAACACTAGCAGAAAACCCAAAAGACCTGGAACTAAGGAAGACCTGGAACTAAAGAAGATCGAGGAAGAAAGTGCAAAGACAGGCTTACTATTGAACATAAAGAAAACAAAAATAATGACCATGGATTATTTTCACAAATTCAACCTAGACAATGTGGAACTAGAAACCATAAAATATTTTTTATACTTGGGATCAAACATTGAAAGCAATGGGAATTGCAATCAGGAAATTAGAAGAAGGTTAAGAATGACCTCCCCAGCTATGAAAGAACTAGAAAATATACTAAAAAGCAAAGATACTAAAATGCAACTGACCATAAAAGTTAGAATCATACAAACCATTTTATTCCCTATTACCATGTATAGATGTGAATGCTGGGCAATTAAGAAACAAGATAGGAAGAAAATCAATTTATTTTAGATGTGGTGCTGGAGCAGAGTGCTGATGATTCCATGGACAACCAAGAAGATAAACAAGTGGATCCTAGAACAGATGAAGCCAGAGAACTCCCTGGAAGTTTAGATGACAATAATGCTAGGAAAGGTAGAGGAAAGTAGAAACAGAGGAAGGCCACATGCTAGATGGATGGGCTTTATTATGGAGGTTACAAGTATGAATTTGCAAGAACTAAGCAAAACAGTAGAGAACAGGGAGTCTTGCAGATATCACATCCACAGGGTTACCATGGGTTGAGATCGACTCGAGGACAGTTAACAACAACAACAACAAACTAGATTGATGAATGCTTTATGAAAATATACTTTCAAAACTAATCCAAGGTGTGTCTGACAGTTCCTTGTACAGTGTGGATGTGTGAAGGCTCTTCGTACATAAACAACTCCTATTTTGGTTTTTGTATCAGTGGTATCAGAAGTTATTACTTTTCAAGGATTACCACTATTCATAGTTCCATTTCCTCTGCAGAATAAGAGGACACTTAGAGATTTATATCTCAGGTGTTTGACAAAAATATGAAGTATTTGTTCATCCTGTAGAATTAAAAGTAACTAGATTCCACCCAAGCAATGCAGTACCTGAAGAAAGGTAACATCAATCCACTGGTTTTACAATTGTACTAAGGACATTCAACAGTGTTGGGAAACAGCTTGTTAATTCAGAGATGGGAATGTCAACAGTGCTAAACTAAATCAATTAACCTGAAGGTCAACCTCTCCTTCCTCATATATGTTAAAAGAACTTAACCCTACTCCTAGCTGAGCACTCAAAGGAAAGAACTCAAAGTCAGACCATATATTATCAATAAGGCTTCAGGGTAAACCTATAAACATCACAATCATCCAGGTATAGGCACCAACCACAGATGCAGATGAAGAGGAAATTGAGAAATTCAGTGTTGCAGTCCAGGAAGAAATTGACAACATACCATCATAAGATTTCAAACTAATCATTGGAAACTTGAATGCTAAAGCTGCCAACAAAGAAGAATAAAAAACATTAGGAAGATTTGGATTAAGAACAAAAAATAAAACAGGAGAACATCTAATAGAATTATGTGAAGCAAATTGAGAGATTCTGTGATGCAGTCCAGGAAGAAATTGACAACATACCATCACAAGATTTCAAACTAATCATTGGAGACTTCAATGCTAAAATTGGCGATAAAGAAGAATCAAAAACAGTAGGAAGATTTGGATTACGAAAAAGAAATAAAGCAGGAGAATGTCTGATAGAATTCTATGAAGCCAGTAATGTATTAATTGCAAATACCTGCTTCATACAACCAGATAGGAGACTATACACCTGGACATCACCAGATACTAAACACAAAAACCAGATAGACCACATAATTGGAAGTAGAAGATGGAGAAACTCTATCCTTGTGGCCAAAGCCAGATCAGGAGCTGATTGTGGCACAGACCACAAACTGCTCATAACAAAAATCAGAGTTAAGCTGAAGAAGAAAGCAAAAAACATCATTATACCAAAATATGACTTGAATAACATTTCAGATGAATACAAGATACAAAAGACAGCAACTAGGAAACAGATACAAAAGACAGCAACTATTGACTATAATCGACCTGGAACCTGAAGAACTGTGGACAGAAGTCAAAAGCATTATTAAGGATGAATGCAAGAAAAGACTCACAATGGCCAAAAAGAAAGATAAGACACAATGGATGACAGATGAAACACTTCATGCAATAAAAGAAGAAAAGCAAAGGCAAAAGGAGATAGGAACAAAGTCAGAAGTATTAACACAACTTTCCAATGTCTGATATGAAGGAATAAGGAGAAATACTACAATGACCAATGCAGAAAAATAGAGGTCTCTCATCCTTCCCTTTTTGTTGTTGTTGTTTTTTTTATCAAAAAAGCCAATAAATTAAAGCCAAGTTCAAACGAAGGACAGAGATGCTCTATGGAGAAAAAAAGAACATAATACAGGAACAAGAAGAAATAAAAAGAGGCTGGAGGCAATACACAAAATAATTATACAAAAGAGATGAGAGAATGAGTGATATTTGGAATGAGGACCCATATGAAGATGAACCCCAAATTTTAAGATGTGAAGTGGAATCTGCAATAAAGAAAATTGTAAAAAAATAAATCACTGGGAACAGATGATATCCCAATTGAACTGCTACAGTGCCTACAGAAAGATGCAACTTTAGTGCTAACTGAAATATGCCAACAAATATGGAAAACAAAGCAGTGGCCAACAAATTGGAAGCACTCGATACCCATACCAATCCACAAGAAAGGAGATACAAAAGACAGCAACTATAGGACAATAGCACTAATCTCACAAGCTAGAAAAATAATGCTCAAAATTCTGCAGCATAGACTCCAACCATATATTGAGAGAGAAATTCCAGAGGTGCAAGCAGGATTCAGAAAAGGAAGGGGCACTAGGGACCACATTGTAAACATACAATGGCTAATGGAGCGCACCAAAGAATTCCAAAAAAGAATTAGCACGTGTTTGATAGACTACAGCAAAGCATTTGATTGTATAGATAATGAAAAACTATGGAATGCACTCAAAGACATGAGGATGCCACTACATCTAATAGTCCTGATGAGGAATCTGTAGCAAGGACAAGAGGCCACCATCAGAACAGAATTTGGGGAAAGAGTGGTTCCCAACAGGAAAAGGGGTCAGGCAAGGCTGCATCCTATCACCCTACTTTCAGAATATGCTGAAAACATCATAAGAAAAGCAGAATTAGAAACAGAAAAAGGAGGAGTTAAGATAGGAGGAAGCAACATTAACAACCTAAGATATGTGGATGACACCATAATATTAGCAAAAAATATTCAGGAATTGGAACAGTAAATAAGGAAGATTAAAGATGAACATGCAAAGGCAGGTCTGATGCTGAATATAAAGAAAACAAAAATAATGATCAAAGAAGAAATACATAAATTCAATCTAGACAATGAGGAAATTGAAATAGTTAAAGAATTTCCATATCTAGGATCAAACATTGACCAGAATGGAGACTGCGGTCAAGAAATAAGAAGAAGACTAGGAATGGGAAGGGCAGCTATGAAAGAAATGGAAAAGATACTGAAGAACAAAGATATACAACTGAGCACTAAAGTTAGAATCGTTCAGGCCATTATATTCCCAGTTACCATGTACGGATGTGAGAGCTGGACAGTGAAGGAAGCAGATAAAAAGAAAGTCAACTCATTTGAAATGTGGTGTTGGAGAAGAGTGCTTAGAATACCATGGACGGCCAAGAAGACAAACAAATGGGTCCTTGATGAGTCCAGGGCTCTCTTTGGAAGCAAAAATGACCAAGTTGAGACAATTGTACTTTGGCCACATGATAAGAAGGCATGGATCACCAGAAAAACCAATAATGTAGGAAAGGTAGAGGGTAGAAGAAAGATAGGAAGACCACAAACCAGGTGGATAGATTCAATCAGGGGGGTTATGGACAAGGGCTTGAAAGATCTGGACAAGGCAGTGGAAGATAGGGATTCTTGGAGATGTCTCATCCACAGGTCTCCATGAGTCAGAACCGACTCGAGGGCAGCTAACAACAACAACAAGCTGACTGGATTTCTTACCTTTAGGAAAGGGAATTACACACTCACCTCAGCATCCCAAGCTGCTGTTGATGCAACCACTGCAGACCTTTTACTGGTTCCAGGGGAGGGGTTGGGGAGAGCATTTGATAGTTGCCTAGTAATTGCCCGACATACTTCCAACATTACCTGTTAGTGGTTGGGGAATATGTTGAGTGGTTACTAAGCAGTCACCAAGTGCTTTTTTCCTCCCCTCCCTGGAGCAAGCAAAAAATCCAGTTGGGGAGCTCCTAATGTTGGGGATCCTCTTTTGATTATTTGGCTTGCACTTTAGCCCTAGAAAGCTCCTCTATTCACCAATAAAACATACTAGATCACTTTTCCATAAGCAAGAATAAAGAGATGGGGTGGGGGTGGGGAAATCACCAGTGCAGACCATGTACAAGCTGAAAAGGCACAGCCCTGAATCCAGGAAATGCAAGGCCATGCAGTGGTGTTTTTCATAAAGAATTTTGGGATATGTTCATGACTGCTGTCCACTGTAAGAGATATACTCAGTAATATCAGTGTATCTTTTTCACTTTATAATTAAATATATATGACTAAATCTAATGTCAGTTCAATTTAAAGCAGACCCATTTCAATGAATAGACTTCTTAGGATACATCCATGCTGTAGAAATTATGCAGTTTAACACCACTAAGTGGTACAGATCTATCCTATGGAATCCTAGGATTACTAGCTTTACAAGGAGTTTAGCCTTTTCTGTCAAAGAGTGCCTTACAAGAGTGCTGGTGCCTTACAGAACTACAAATCCTAGGATTCTTTCAGATGGAGCCATGACAGTTAAAGTAGTGCATTATTTCTACTGTGCAGCTGCACCCTTAGTCTCAACTAACCTGATTTCAATGAGTATATTCTACCTAGAATGAACCCTTGATTGAGCACATAGGAATGAAATTAATATGGGGAAAACCTCTCAATACCTAAAAATGATGCTGTGTTACTCTTCCAGTTTGGGAGTGATCAGTTAATACACTGCAGTTGTATCAGTTATAATATCTGCAACACTACATCTCAGACATAGTTTTTTTTATTTATACATACGGCATTCTTTGGGTTCATCTGATCCATCTCCACAGTCATCAACAGTGTCACATTTCCACCAGAATGGAATGCATTTGTCAGTCTTGCAGCGAAACTGCAGAAGAAAGATATAGCAAGAAATGTTAATAGTTTTTTGTTGGACAACTTAAATATTTTATAGAAATAACAATATAATCAGCATCTAGTATCATGGTTGGAACTTGCTGTTCCTTGAAATTTCTTTCTGGCTGCTATTTTTTCAGACATTTTAAAAAGTCAGGTTATCTTTTCAGAGTTCTTGAGTCAACCTTCCTTAAGGAATGCATTTTATTTATGCCAGTATGGTAACACTTTCTTGCTGTGTGCCTTTAAATTGTTACCAACTTATGGTAACACTAAAGTGAACCTGTCACAGGGTTCATCTTCCTCTGAGAATGAGAGTATTACTTGCCCAATGGGTTTCCATGGCCAAGTAAGGATTCAAAGCCTAATCTCCAGAGTCCAACATCAAACCGCTACACCACACTGGCTTTTAAACACTTTCCTATGATTATATAAATACAGATGAATTGCAATAATTTGTATTCAGAGGTGTACTTTCAAGAGTGTTTTATTGTACAGCAGGAGATCCAAATTTTAAACAATTCCCACTTAACCTAATTATGTTAAAAATAATTGATACAAACTATAACTACAGCCCAAGGCCCACTTTCCTTCCAGTAAATATTGCTGAACAGAGCAGAACTTCCTTCTCTTGTAAACATGAACAAGATTATGTTATAAGGTTCTAAACTCTGATACATTTCTTTCATTTCAAAATATCTAAATACATGAGAGAGGATTCTTACAAATGTTATGTTTACAAACATAATACGTACTTGGCTGGCTGTGCAATTTGATAAGCAGGTCTTATTATCAGCAGCAAGGTAAAAGTTGGTTGGACAAGCACAAGTATGTGATTTGGCAGGGGCTAGGAGACACAGGTGACTACATCCACCATTAGTTAATGTACATATATGTTTAAGCACTATGAATGCAAAAAAACAGTTGAAACATATCAGTAAGACTTATGGAAAAAACAACAATATAAAGCAACACTTCCCCCCTTAAATGTTTAGAGACACTGTTTCCAAATGAAGTGAAAAAGAAGTGGCATGGTGAAAAGTAATTTTTTATTTGTTTGCAATATATTTTTATATTTACATAAATATATTCATGCCAACTGGGTATAAAATATAGTTATTAAGAAATAAAACCATTTTTATAATTTCATACTATTTCAACCAATTCACAAATCTAGGGATTCTTTCAAAATATAGAAATACTTTGAAAAGGCAATACATTCTGAATTCTGCATGTGTCAACTCTTTTTAGATATCTAGAGAGAAGGCATTATGGAATACACTGCTATCCCACAGGGGGGATCTGCAAAATGTTATGTCCAGTACCAGTTCTGGGATGTTACAGTTTTCAATTCCATGTAAGATCTATTAACAGGACTGAGAAAGAATTGAAATTTACTAGGCTACGGGAAGCTGGTCATTAACGTGGTCCTACTCACAAACATCATATTTTCAATGAAACTAATATTTTCAATTACTTATTTTTAAGTTTTTTCTGTCTTTGTAAGAGTCTCAAGGATTATTGAAGTTTATTGATAATCAAAACTGTTAAAACTCTTAGCACATTTATTGACCATAATTGCTTGACTAAAAAAAAAATGTTAAAATTATATACCATTAGGTTGTCTATAGGAATGATAAACTTGGATATCAGTGATGGCATGCCATGAGTTAATCAATGCTACTTTATCTGCTCCAGAGGTTTTATGGGCACGGTTGACTGTCTTGGTTTTTCCATCAGTCCAGTATATGTAGTCTTCAAACAATGTGAGAGCAATCACCCCTAGAATATGTTGATTAGGGACTGCAACAGAATATAAAATGCATGTTAAATTTTGGTAGATTGCCAGTTAAAATATGTCATATTGCGAAAGCTGACAAAGACAACTACTATGTAACTTCTTCTGAATAATTGCTGTGACAACTTGACAAGCATGAAGGTTCTTTGTTACCATTTAAAAGTATCAGGCCATAATTAGATACATCAGTCCCATTTGATTAGGTTTTCTTGGCCTAGCCATCATGAGATGAGTACTATTTGTGCATAGCCTCCTACAGAATATGAGCTGCTACATACAGATGTGCCAACACACACACACACACAAAGGGGAAGTCTCTTCAGTAAGAAAAGGGTGATATCCTTTAACCAGCCTATATTCCCCAGCAGTTATGTCTCACTTTCAACTCTCTCTTTTCCCATATTTTGTAAAGAACTGAATCTTTATTTATGGTTGCTGTAAAATAATGTTATTTCTGAAATCTCATATTCTCCCTGGCTTGCCATTTACTGGAATGCAAACCAAGACTATTTCTCCTTCAAGTCTGAAGACTTTACAGGAGCAAGCAGCCAGCCCCGTTCAATCCAAACGGGAGGGCCTTCCCATGACCCCAGACTCCCAAGCCTATGGAGATGTTCTGGAGCTCAATCCTTCATGAAAAAGATGCCAAAGTTTACACTGAACTCAGATATCCTTCCCATATCCTGCTGATAACAACCTATTTACAGACACCACCTGAGGCAATTGACAGTGTCCCTCAAATACAATGTAGGGTAAGCCAAACAAACAAACAAGCAAACTGGAAAAAAAAAACCCACCACAGATAAATGGGAGAAAAATCCTACCTAGTTCCAAAGTTACCAACATAGCTTAACCTGCCACATTACCCTCAAGATGGGAGGTCCAGGAAGAAAATCCAAAAGCAGCTTGTGAAGAGGTGGCCAGGCCATAAAACTCCTCTTGCTCTACCTAGCTCATAAGCTACATCCTGGCCTCTATTAGGCACCTGGTTTCAGGCATGCATCCTGTTTTGTGTTATGAAGTGACTAATAAATGTAATGCATAGAGTAATACATTATATGATAAGCCATAATTTAATGAAACCAGTAATGCATGTGGCCTGAGGCCTAAATTTAGCTGTTGTTGCTGCTGTTGTGTGCCTTCAAGTCATTTCGATTTATGATGACTTTAAGATGTACCTATCATGGGGCCTTCTTGGCAAGTCTCTTCAGATGTGGTTTACTATTGCCATCTTCTGAAGCTGAGAAAGTGTGACTTGCCCAAGGTCACCTAGTGGGTTTCATGGCTCAGCCGGGATTTAAACCCTAGTCTCCAGGATCATAGCCCAGTGCTCAAACCTCTACACCACACAGGCTAATGCTGGCTAAAATAGTCCCACTAGATCAGAGGTAGGCAACCTTTCCCCTTTAAGGGCTGAGGGACTTCAGCTCCCAGAAGCCTCAGCCATGTTGGTCAATAGTCCCATGTTGGCCAATAGCTCCTGGGATTCTGGGAGCTGAAGTCCCTCGGCCCTTAAAGGGGAAAGGTTGCCTACCCCTGCACTAGATCAATAGCATTTACTTTAGTGTTGACATCAAAATTCAGCAATTGATTCAATATTTCTGTTGTAACTGGGATTACCAACAGCATATAGATCTTTGTGTCATATTTCCAATTTATAGCTTAGGGGTGCATAACTTGGGGATGCATGACTATCATCATTGTTCAGTAGCCAAAAAGAAAACAATGAGCAAACCCTGGTACTCTCTGCCTTTCACACTTGCATTGTTCTCTGTATATCAGTTAAACATTTTTAGATCACATTTCTTCACTCTCATATCTTTTTAGAGACACTTAGGACTCAAAATTGCCTTTGCTTTGCACAAAAACTGTTTTAAAGCCCACATTATTGTCTTGCCACCATTAGAAAGCCAGGTCATTGGACATTTCATTCTGTCTTTCCTGGTTGATGTTTATTATTGATGTTTTATTTCCCATCTTTCTATTGGTTATTGAACATGTTGCCATCTGCCTGTTTTGCTCTGTTGTGAAACATTTTGAGCCTATTACTCATGGAAATGAGATATACAAAAAGGTGGGATACAAATCTAGCAAATAGAGATACCAGAAAGGGGTTTGCCTTTGCCCTCCTTTTGCCTTTCCAAGGTCAAGCAGGGATTCATACCCTAGTCTCCAGAGTCATAGTTCAATGTTCAAATAACTATATCATGCTTTATGTGGATTTGACAGCCAGTATGTTATAGTCACTTGAACATTGGACTATGACTTTGGAGATCATTAAGGAAATGCCTCCTTAAAGTTTATGTCTTAAGGTATCTATGATTCTCTATAGATTAAGGCTTTTCTGGAAATCATTACAGATGATTTCCAGCTACCTCAAATTTACCATTATGAGATAAAATCAATAAGGATATAGTGGCATCTCATCACTAGAGGCTTTTGCATGAAATAGAGAGAAGGATAAAGGCTAGGTCATCTTATTTGAGTTTACACCTAATTTGGAAGGGATTTCTGCCACTGAAATTCAGTGACTATGCCTTCACAATAACTATTAGTAGAATGTTACTTTTCTATATGTGATGAGGCTGTAGATGATCAATATCACTATTTAATATATTTCTCTTTATATTCTGAACCAAGATGAACATTTTGGTAAATGATATCTCTAAATATGATGATCAAGCTAAAATTATTTATCATTTAATTTTGAACAATGTGTGATAGAGTTGTGCAATTAGTTGTGGTGGCCCCAAAGCTGTGGAAACATTTTGTGGAAGGTAATTTGATAAAATACAATGATGGATTTATTTTCAAGCTCAAAAAGCAAAACAAAACACACCCTGTGATTTTAATGTAGCATTTTTGGTGTGTAATATTGTTTAAACAGCATCTCTTAGTACATTTTGATGGAGTTTTAAGTGCATTTTTCTGAATTTTGGTGTGTGCATGAATTCCACATGACTCCAGATGTACACTGCAATGAACTTCAAGTGCCACCAAGGCAAGACAGGCAGGTCATGCCTAGGTCACTTGGAAGATTGGAAAAACTTCAGTCGCCAAAGCCAGGCAGATAAGTGTGGGAGTTGCAATTTTTATTAGGCTGGGACCATCATCACCTCCATAATCAGAGGAATGGGTGATAATGGCCTAGATGTCTCACCTGATGGGCCAGCTAATGACTTAATCCTTTCTCATTCACCTTGAATATTGCCAGACCGGATTACCTCACCCAGGCAATCTCACACTTTTGCCCTGCAGCTAGTTTTAGTCCTTAAAAACCCCTAGTGTTGCTAGTTGGAGTTCATGGGGACCCTGTGTCACTGTGTTCTCTGATCTAGTTACCAGCACCTCTGTTCAAATCCATGCTCTCAGTTCTGCCTCAACATATTTTTCAAGCTAACCCCTGATTTCCTGAGCCTTGAATAAGTGCTTATGTGTATGTGAATTGCTCTGTGATTTTCCCCTTTAATAAATAATACTTTAATTGGAGAATTCTGTCTCTGCATCAATTCTTAGATCCCCCGAACTCTTGGTATACATGTGGGAGACGGTCTTACAGAGTTCTGGTAGCTGACCCCTTCTCAATTTGAGCTAAATAAAGTTCCTCTTAGTAGACTTTTGGCTACAATTCTCAGGTTTTTCACATTTATGGCTGATATGACCAGAATGGTTGACATAATAATAAAGTACAAATAGTATCTGTGAGATTGTAAAAGCAGAAAAAGAGAAAGAACAAAGTACAACACAGTTTGAGATGTACTCACAACTTTAAAAAAAAAAGTTCTAATCATAATAGTAAACTATAGTTATTGTAAAATTTGCTCAGAATCCTGTTGCTACATGATGTTAGCATAATGGTTCATCACACTGATATAGTGCACTTTCTGTAGGATTGCACAATGGCAGGTGGAAAAAGGGCAAAGGACACTTCATTGTTGCTGTGGAGAAAGAAAAAAAAAATCTGCCAGTTATTGCAATGGCTGGTTCTTGTGTGGGTCCTTGAAGTAGGCACACTGTTTTAAAGTATTCATTCACAAGGGAAGGAAATAAAATTAAAAATTTGTACTTATGTGAGGTACAGTGGACCCTTGGTATCTCTTGGTGTTTGGTTCCAGGACTCACCCCCCATGGATACCAAAATCCGTGGATGCCCAAGTCATATTAAGTATGAAGATGTAGTGGAATGGTGTCCCTGATATAAAATAACAAAATCAAGGTTTGCTGTTTGGAATACATACATATATAGATATAATATTTTCAAGCCATGGATGGCTGAATCCATAAATATAGAATCTGTGGATATGGAAGGGTGACTGTATGTGTACTGATTTCTTTTCCCCATTATATTACTTTTACAAATGCTGGCTGGAAACCCCCATGGCAGTTACAAATGTGTAACCGGGAGTTACACATGTGATGCATAACTACTTCAATTAAGTGGTTTTCAATATATTTTATTGAGAGTAGAAATTGATGAATTCAATTATTAATTTTTGAAAACATTTTTCTATGAGGATATATTATCCATTCTTCAGTTCATACTTCTTGGCACATAAGATTGTTTAAAATGTTCATAGGAACATTCTTTTTCACAGTGAGTATAATACATTTAGATGAACAGAATGCCTTCATTTTATTGTGTTTTTGAATGCAACTCACCTTTATTTCTATGAGAGCCATCCATGTTGGAAAATTCAATATGGTTTTCATCAGCCCAGTAGAGTCTTCTGTTGACATAATCTATTGTCAGAGCCATTGGTCTAGATATCTGTGTTTCTATCACAACTGTCTGATTAGAGCCATCCATACCAGCACGGCCAATGTGAGGATACTCACAGCAATCAATCCAGAACAAATATCTAGGAAACAAAATGAATAGCTATTCTGTTTGTTGGTTTTAAAAAGTAATCATTTTTAAATGTTTGTAAGTTTAGAACCAAGAACTGCTCTATTACTACAATACTAAGAAAGTGTTTAAGATATTTACCTTTAGGTAAATGTGCTTAGGTTAAATAAATGTGCTTTAGGATTGCTCATTAGTGTTTAGTACGTTGCTTAATTTGGAACTCACTGACTGTCAAAGTAGTGGGAAATGGCACATTGTGGACCAAACCACTCCTCAAGATTGCAAACATGTCCTGCCTCAAATCTTCACATCATATCACATCATCACATCATACAAAGCAGATAGTAAAAAAAAGAGTGCTCATCAGAGTGCTGAACACACACACACACACACACACACAAATACACATACATACAACTCCTTTCATTACTCCCAACACTGTTCTAGTTCACTTACAGTGGACGTTTTCACACGGGGCTCTGGTGGAGGCAGTCCTACCTCCCACCGGCCCCATTCCGGAATGGCTCCAGCGGCGGCAGGCTAATTCCTTTTAAAAGTCGGAATTACCTTTCCGCCGCTGAAGCCGGAGTTGGAGGTGCTGAGGCTGGAGGGACACTGGAAGGACGCCGGACTTAAGGCTCCGTGCGTTTGAACACACGGAGCTAGAAGCTGGACGTACGCAGGGATGGCACCGGAAAGGGCGGGGTTTTCTGCAACGTGCGTCTGAACAAGCTGGAAGAAGAGCCGGAGTGGGGCCGGAGGGAGGCCGGCTAGCGTCCTCAAAAAGCCGCATGTGAAAACGTCCAAGTGTTGATGCCGGTAGTGGGAAAAGTACTTAAAGAAATATCTAAAGGTAGGTACACTGAGGGAGAGAAAAGAAGGTCCATTGCCACTCTCCTGTGTGCTTCTTCTATTCTTGTAAGATTTTCCTCATCATTGTGCACTTTATACAAATGGGACAGGCATGCAAACTGGATTTTGAATAAAATTAATTATAAATATACTATTGGAATTTTGAAGTAAAACTAAGGCTGCATCCACACTTCAGAAATAATCAGGTTTGACACCACTTTAACTGCTATGGCTCCATGCTATGGAATCCTGAGATTTGTAGTTTGTTGTGGCATCAGAGCTCTGTGACACAGAAGACTAAATACCCTATAAAACTACAAATCCCAGGATTCCATAGCATGGAGCCATTACACTTAAACTGCATAGATTCTGCAGTGCAGATGCAGCCTAATAAAAATCTCTTACTAGACAATCCTAAGACACAAAAATTGCATATTTAACTTATGTAGTTCTATGGATTTAGGGAATTAAAGGCAGGAGGAGGAGGAGGCAATCTACAACAAATCTGACAGCCTACTAGTTTCTAACTAGCCCCTCTTTTAATAAAACAAGATGTGGGGTGCATCTTGTTTTGGAGGGGATCTGCGCTTCTGAACATTTTTCAGTCTTGGTGGGGAGAAATGGTGATAGCGGTAGCTTCTGGAGAATGAAGAGAAGAGCTGCACAGAGCACACATGTTGTCCATCTCTGATATATTAAAGATATATTATGAAACTCCTTTTATAGATCCATGAACATGAAGCACCACATTGTTCTCTTGTAGCAACTTTATTGCTATTAAGTAGCATAATTTCTCCTGGAATTACTCGCCTTCAGCAATATATAGAAGCAGGACTTCAAGTACACAAAAGAAAGGTATGTCCCCCAATTTTCCTTTACACAATTTTCAAACATTAAATCAAACTTTGAACCGTTGGAACTATTTATTTTAGCAACATTTGGAGTATGGATTTTCCCATTTATAAAGTTTGAATCAATAGACATCCTGAGTTTACAGCTGTCAGGCCTGTTAGGGATGTAATTCTTCACTAACTTTTTTCTCAAAGGAAGCAACAAGTAATTTTAATTATTTTCTTCCTGCTGTGAGCAAGTCTTCCAAAACCACAGTTTTCAAAACATATTTGCAGTTTTGGACTTATTCTTCATAAAATCTCTACACAATTGCTTTGCACAGACAACAGATTTTTCTGCACACAAAAAGCTGTTTATTATGCAAATCAACCATGTGAGAATTTTGTGTAAAATGAATCCCAAATTACATGATACCCTGAACATGAAAAAAAAAGTGTATTAAGTAATATTATTTTCTGTGCAGAAATTGCTGTTTTCTGTGCAAAACATCTGCATGCTAGTTTAATAGAATTATTGCAATGCAGGAATACACAATCAAGCACCCCAACAGATGACCATCCAGTCTCTGTTTAAGTACCTCCAAAGAAGGAGTTTATACTACATCCCAAGGCAGTATATTCCTATGTCCAACTGCTCTTACTATAAGAAAGTTGCTCTTAACGTTAAGTGGAATCTCTTTTCCTGTTGTTCTAATCCATTGCTCTAGATTATCTTCTCTGGAGCTACAGAAATCTAACTTGCTCCATTTTCAGTATGACATCCTTTCAAATATTTAAACAAGGCTATCATATCACCTCTTAACCTTCTCTTCTCTAAGCTAAACATACCCAGTTTTTGTATGGAATAAGTCTTAAACTGTGAAAAATCTGAGATTCTTCTAGTCAGGGTTTCTCATCACTCAAAAAATATCATTTTTAACCATCTGTGGATTTTTTTTTAAAAAAAAATTGTCTTTCTATCCCTAATCTCTGTGCCCTGTTCTGTAATGGTGTGGTGTTTTTGGTTTTTACAAGAAGTAATTAATCAATCCTTTCTTTCTTTTTCAGTTATTTTAAGTGTATCAAAGTAGTTACGCATTTTTTACCTTATGGACTGCTTAATTTATTTCCCATGTTGATTAAACTCCTTTTAACTAGTACTTTGTGCATGTCTGATTTCTTCATATTTTTCTGTGCACATTATTCAATTATGTGCACTTACTTCTACATGTAGTCAATCAATGTGTAAATTCTAGAACACAAATTGCATCTCACTTGGAGACAGTCCAGGAAGTGCAGAGTGGGTGAAATCTGACAAAATATTACATGAGAATGGATTCCTCAAACATCCCTAATCTGAAGCTCCACATATTCTCAGTCCCTGCAATAGATTATATAAATTTCTTTGTCTTTCACATTAGTTGCATACAAAATTGTAAAACCAACTAAACCACAACATTGTTGTTCATTAAGGACAGGTTATGATAACAAAGATACATCATTACTAGATATGATCAATTAACACCATTACATTGTATTAATATTGCCTACCCAAATTGAGGATCCAAACAGAGATCTCTGGGAAACTTCACCTTTTTGCTCACAACAACAGTAGGGTATAAGCCATTAAGTTTTGATACTTCAATAACCCTTTTTTCTGTATCAGACCAGTAGAGATTTTTTCCAACCCAGTCAACAGCTAATGCATTAGGAACAGCTGTGTTATGAACTACCTAGAGAAATTAAAATTGTATAAGTAGTAGAATATAAAGAACAAGAATATGTTTAAAATATACTATAAAAGCTTCTTTTGAAATGAAATAAAATGATATATTGCACTGGCAAATGCAATTTTGTAACTAGTAACTACCCTATGTCTATCCACTCGGACATAAGTCTCACTGATTTCCAAGTGCATAGGATGTAGCCTAACACTTACAATGCATAAATTATTAGAGAGAAAAGGATGTAATTCTTACAGAGTACAAAACAACAATAAAAAGGAACCAAATCTATAAGTTAACTAGGGGCCTTTACAGACTGCCAGAAATAATGCAGCTTGAGACCAGTTTAACTGTCCTGGGTCAGTGCTAAGGAATCATGGGAACTGTAGTTTATTGTGGCACCAGAGCTCTCTGACAGAGAAGGCTCAATGTCCCAGGGCCTTTGCAGACTGCCAGAAATAGCGCACATTAAATTGAGGCACTGTCCTGGCTCAGTGCTAGGGAATCATGGGAAATGTATTTTTTTTCTGAGACATTGAGCCTTCTCTGTCAGAGAGCTCTGGTGCCACAATAAATTACAGTTCCCATGATTGGCAAGCACTGAGCCAGGGCAGTGCCTCAATTTAATGTGCACTATTTCTGGCAGTCTGCAAAGGCCCCCAGAAAAAAAAACCTACAATTGCCATGATTCCCTAGCATGAGCCAGGACAGTTAAAGTAGCCTCAGGCTGCATTATTTCTGGTAGTCTCTAAAGGCCCTAGGTCTTATAAAGTTGTTTTGTATAGTAATTGTATTAACTATTTTGTTCATCTTTTTCACAGGAATGGCTAGGACAAAAAGTACCACCATTCCTAATGTACCACCCTGGAGACAGCTCATTTTATTTAATTTTTAAAGCTAAACAGGCTCAGTGTTGGTTAGTACTTAGGTAAGATATCACTATTGAATGCCTGTGATCTCCAGATAAGGCTAAGAAAAAATCATGTCTGAAATCCTGCAGACTCACTGCCAATCAGAGGGAACAATATTGGGCTAGAACAACCAATAATTTGACTAACCCCCTAAGCAGACGGGCGGCCATGGGCCACCCTGGGAAGGTGCGCTGTGGGACCGAGGCATCCCCATGCCTCGATCCAGCAGCACACCGTCGGCGCCCCTAGAAAGGAGCACTAAAATAGCACTCCTTTCATATGTCGCTGAAAGTGCGCCACAAAAGGTTGCAGAGGGCCGGCGGCTCCAAGGACGACCTTGGGAGGGGGAGGGGGCACCGAGCGTGTGGCTGCCCCTCCCCTTCCCTGTGCCTAGGATGGCCTATTAAGCCATCTGCTTAGGCCCTAAGTATACGGCAGTATCCTATGTTAGACTACCAGTGGGTTGTTTTTTCTTCATTATTCATATAATGAGAAAAATTCCTTGCTATCTTATTGTCTTTTCTCAGAGGTTCAGTTTGCCTTAAGTGAAGAAAGCGTCAATGTTTGTCCCTTTGGTAAATAGAGAGGGAACTTTCTTAGCTGTCGGAAGAAGTCACTTCCTCCCTCTTCCCCACTTCTCTCAGAAAAGATGAGGGTTAGTGTTTTACACCATTTTGACCCCTCTCTATCTTTGGGGTCATTCAGATGTCCTCTTTTTTTACTGGGATGATGCGAATATGCCAACTCATGCATTCTGGGTTTGTTATTCACATAATTTTTTTTCATCTGAACTTCATCTGTTAGCATCTCTCCATGTTCATGCCCTGTGCCTCCCCTCTAAGGGTGCCAGCGACCCCTGGCAGCCAGGCATCTCAAGGCAATGGCAGCTGTGGCAATGTCTCCCACTGCTCCCTGAATCTGTCAGCTGCCAAGAGATGGTGGGGGCAGGGGGGAAATGAGAGAGGGAGAGTCTTCCTCTCCCCTCATTGGATGGGAAAGACTCAGCCAGGCATGCAGTGTTAAATCCCGGGTCTATTGGCTCTTTATTCACACTACCTATGATGCAAATCTTTTTTTCAAAACTCGGGGGGGGGGGGGCGGTACCAATTATCTGAGGTTTAGTGGGGTGGTTTGCAGCTCCCCCCACCAAACTGAATTGAGTGCATTTGGGATGCATGTGAACAATAAAGATTTAACTTGGATTCATCCTGGATTATTTTTGCAGTGTGAATAACCCCTTTGTCTCCAAGAAAGAAACAGCCGTAATGCCTATCTTCTGCCTCAGGATGATTGCTTTTACCCATATGGATGGGAGTCAGCTTTAGGGATTCTTCTACTAAGTTGATGTTTTAAACACACACACCCCATTGACTATTTTCCTACTTTATATGGATTTATTTGTAACAATAAAATAATCTTGGGTTTTTTTTAATACCTTACCAGAGTTTCTTGTTTTATACCAGAAGCTCAGATGTACTGGGGTAGACTGCACACTCTGCATAATTACATACCAATAAATTCCTACACTATTACATTCAAATGTCTATGGCATTTTGCCTGATAAGTTGATTTTTTTTTTTTTTGAAAACACAGCATCATCATAAGATTGTTCATTAGGCAAAACCTCTAGCAGTGATGTTTAAAGAGGGTGGGCAACAACTGCCACCTTTAGCTTTAGGAGGTAGGAGGCAAGTACACAGCTGCTAAGTGAATAATTGTCCCATCGTAGGCACATGCTGATGTCAGCAGATTAGAGATAAATATGGTGAATTCTTCTCCCTACCTTTAAGTGATGGCAGGCAATGGGTGCAATTGGTAGGAAGTATACTGTCATCACTTAAAGGATAAAAATCTCCACATCTATGTCTACACATATTATCAATTTTACTTAGGGGCTATACAGATTGACACTAACTGGCATGGGACCATAGTGACCACACGCCACATGCTCCAACTCCGTTCTCATGCCAGCATCATGCTGCCCACCCAACCAGACAGCAGGCAGTGCCACACAATTTCTGTGGCAAAACGTTTTAACATCCGAAGAAACAGTGAAAAGCCACTGCAGCAGCAAGGGCAGCTTTTTACCAGTTCTAAAAGGAGCAGCATTTTGCTGCTTCTTTTAGAGCTGGCAAATTGCTGGATTGGGGCTGTGGCCAGGAGTTGCTGCAGTCCCGATCTAGCACTCAAAGGGTCAATGGCAAGCCACTCCTTTGGGGTTGTCTGCTTAGTTCCTGTGTGCACAATCTCACTGGACACTAAACAAAACTACAAATCCTGTTTGAGCATGCAAAACCAGTTGTAGAGTTGTTCAGACATGGGCTCATAGTAGCTACATTTAGAAAAATTAGTTTGTGGAAGGAACAAGGCAACAGCTACTGTATATATTAAAAATTTCACTATACAAAAATGTATATAATTTTCTCAGGTGTTCTATGTAACAAATATTACAGTTCATCATACTGGTTTTCCAGCAGAACCACTTGGAATGCTCATTATCAACTAACAAAAGTTCAGCTAAAGCTTAAATTATAAGTTTGCTGAACTTCTAAATTAACAATGCACATGAAAGTGCATTGTAAACTGATGGGGTTTCGTGGGGTTTCCTTGGCAAGATTTGCTCAGAGGAGCCATTGCATTCTCTCTCTCTCTCTCTCTCTCTCTCTCTATATATATATATATATATATGTTTGTACTTGTGCAACCAGAGTTCAGTTGACCTGTAGATTTATATTTTTCAAAATGCTAGATCCAAACATATAGTCATATGCACAGAAGACACAAAGAAATCAATTAAACAAGATGACTTCAATGTTCCTTTTCCAAGTATGATTAAGTTTTGATAAACTGACTTTTATTCTGTAGTTATAATTTTTATTGCCTTTAACTTTGCAAATATGTCATACAACAATATTTACTAGGCATCCAAATAATGTTAATGCTTCCAATTTTACTTCCCAATCACCTTGACATCACTTCCATTGAGATTCATTCTGTTTATTCTGCTACCATTTGGTCTGCTAGAATCAATCCAATAGATGAATTCTTCTCTGTAATCAAAGTCTATTGCTATTACATTGTTTAGACCCTAAAAAAAAAAAAAAAGGAGAAGGAAAAGAAGAAGAAACAGTTAACCTTGCTTTTTCTATACATGATTCAGCATTAGCATTACAATGTGCACAGGTATAATAATTGAATATTAATAAAAATGACATAATTAGGGTAGCATATATCTAGCATATTTCCACAAAGCTGCACAATTTGTTCATCCTGTTATGGGTATATTATGGGTAAAAACTGGAAATGAACTATGGCATCCAATTTCAGGCCAGTGTTTCAGCAAAGATGAGTTAGAGGTACTTACAGCATAGCTGAGATATGATAACAGCTGGTAAACTGGCTGCCTTTCGGGACATTTGTACTAACTTCCAATACAGGGTACACCTGGGATAGATGCCACCATCAGTGACATGCTGGTTGACATCAGAGGTACAAATGCCTGTTATAGCAGTACATGCTAAGTAATCCAGGAAATATGACTAGTGCTGGTGGTGTAATGTCAATACGTAATACTTCAGAAGGGAAACATTTCTCTGGGCAGGTAGCCTGGTACACTATGGAAACCTCAATGTCATCTGCCTACAGCCCACAGTCTGTCAGCCAAACTGAACACACCAATAAACTTTGAATCAGTACCTGTCATGCACTCACGTTATCAACAGGAGGATTGGGTGGACCTGCTACCTTTGGCTGAGTTTGCTTACAGCAACTTGGTAAATGCCTCAACACAGCAAACACCCTTTTTTTTCAACAGGAGGCTACCATCCTCAGGGGTTCCCAGTGGTTACTGCTGCCTCAGTGATCCCTGCAGCAGATCAGTGGCTTTAGGAAATGCAGGCTGCTCAGTTTTTGTTGTGTATACAACTGGATGTGGCCAATGAGGCATACAAGTGGAGGGTGTGTTGCAAGTGGGAAGAAGGTCTTCCTATGCAGGTGAGAGATTGGGTTTGGCTGTCAACACATAATCTCCCTCTCCATCAGCCATGTCAGAAGCTGGACACCCAGTTTGTGGGGCCTTATTGCAAAAGCAGCTTCATTCATATATCACTTCCTAAGACTATGCAGTCTCTAAGTGGTTTACAACTGTAAGCTAATTGCCCCCAACAAGCTGGGTACTGCATCACAAAGCAGGTTAATCTGGTGGCCTTCCAGCTCTAGTTTCCCCAGATCTAGTAGATTCATCTTGTGTTCTACCACTCTCTGTTGGTTCCGACCACTGGGGTTCTGCCTGACATCAGTCTGGCAACCCCTCCTGCTCTGGTTTTGGTTGATAGGGAACAGGAGTTTGAGGTGGAGCAGATTTTATATTCTTGGCACCATTGGGGTTGCCTCCAGTACTTGATCGACTGGGTGGGCTATGGACTGGAGGAGTGTTCTTGGGAGGGTGTTGCAGATGTGCATGTTCTGCTCCTGGTCCAGGACTTTCACCTCCACTTCACTGTGTCCCCCTCAGTTGGGAGGGAGAGGATGATGGAGGGCGGAGTAGTGGCATGCCCTGTGTAGAAGCTTGAGACTCAGAGGAGGAAACAGAGGAATCCAGCCTTATGCCTGGCCACAGTTCCTCAGTGCCTATGCCAGCAGAGACTGATGCCAATGAGGATAGGAACCTGGCACCAATGCAGCAGAGGTTCCTGCCAGCCTGAGCACCAAGGAGAATGAGGAAGCAAACTTATCTGTGCCTTCGTTCAGCCAGAGGTCAGAAAGAGAGAACATGTATCACTCCCAAAAAAATTATGCAATACGCCAAGCAATCAAGGAACAGTTGAACAAGTGAGGGCCAGGAAGTGAGAGCTAGGGAAGAATGCCAGAACCTTGTCAGAGGTTAACTGATGTTTCTAGTGAAACACTTTTGCCTTGAACTCTTGTGTTGCTTGACTCTCTGGACTAGACCTTTGGACCTTTGTCTGATGATTTTGCTTGCTGAAACCCTGGATTCTTGGACTGTCTGACAATTCTGCTTGCTTGAACTCCTTAGGCAGGAGTGATCATGTTCTCTTGGAATTTGCTATATAGTAGAAAGGAGAAGCTAGGCATAGTCAGACACACATTCTAGAGCTGATTTCAGTAAACATAGAGAAGTACCGGGGGTGACACCCCCCCGGGGTCAGGAATATTAAAAGAGAAGGGATTCAGGGCAGATGGGGGTTTCTCAAAAGGAAGATACTGAAGGCACAATATCAAACTGTTCAAATGAGGAGGAAAAATGGGAGGTGTCTCAAGAAACCAGGATGGATGACTAAGGAACTTTCATCTGAGCTAAATTTTAAATGGGGCATATATAAGAAATGGAAAAAGGGCAAAATAACCAAGGAGAAATTCAAGCAAGAAGCTAGCATGTGCAAGGGGAAAATCAGAAAAGCAAAAGCACAGAATGAGCTCAGGCTTGCTAAAGATGTTAAGAACAACAAAAAGAGTTTTTTTGGGTATGTCTGTAGCAAAAGGAAGAAAAAGGAAATGGTAGGGCCACTACGTGGAGAAGATGTTAAGTGTTAACTGGGGACAGAGAAAAGGCAGAACTACTCAACACCTTTTTTGCCTCAGTGTTCTCCGAAAAAGAAAAGGGTGCTCAACCTGACGATAATGGAGCAAAGGAGACAACAGGGAAAATGCAGCACAGAATAAGTAAAGAGGAAGTACAGGAATACCTGGTTAACCTAAATGAATTTAAGTCTCCAGGACCAGATTGCCTACATCCAAAGGTATTAAAAGAACTGGCAAATGTAATCTCAGAGTCACTGGCAATAATTTTTGAGAACTCCTGGAGAACAGGAGTAGTCCCAGCAGACTGGAGGAGGGCAAACATTGTCCCCATCTTCAAAAAGGGAAAAAAAGAGGTTCCCAACAATTATCATCCAGTTAGTCTGACATCAATACCGGGGAAGATTCTAGAGCAGATCATTAAACAGAGAGTCTGTGAACATTTAGAAAGCAATGCCATTATCACAAAAAGCCAACATGAGTTTCTGAGAAACAAGTCATGCCAGACTAATCTGATCTCCTTTTTTTGATAAAATTACCAGCTTGGTAGATGAAGGGAATGTGGTAGACATAGCATATTTTGATTTCAGTAAGGCTTTTGACAAGGTCCCCAATGATATTCTTGCAAAGAAGATAATAAAATGTGGGCTACAGGCGACTGTTACCTGGATTTGTAATTGGTTGACCAACTGAACCCAAAGGGTGCTCAGCAATGGTTCCTCTTCATCATGGAAAGAAGTGACCAGTGGGGTGCCACAGGGCCCTGTCCTGGGCCCAGTTCTATTCAACATTTTTATCAATGATTTGGATGGAATTATAGGAGGCATACTTATCAAATTTGCAGATGACACCATATTAGGAGGAGTAGCTAATACCC
>CM034701.1:153088641-153099267 GCA_020142125.1 Phrynosoma platyrhinos
CTTATACGAAGGAAAATACGGTACTGATTGAACTCCTGTGCTGAACAGGGGAATGTTAGCATATTATTGTATCCAGTTCTTCTGCATCCATATACTAAGTGGTAAACTTCTACCTTCATCCAAATCTACCTGCCTGCCTCTACTTTAGTGAAAGTTATTGGAACAGATAACTTCAACAGTTAACTACTATGTTCCCATCAACTGGGAGCATACTCTAGATCAGGGGTAGGCAACCTTTCCCCTTTAAGGGCCGAGGGACTTCAGCTCCCAGAATCCCAGGAGCTATTGGCCAACATGGGACTATTGGCCAACATGGCTGAGGCTTCTGGGAGCTGAAGTCCCTCAGCCCTTAAAGGGGAAAGGTTGCCTACCCCTGCTCTAGATGACCACATGAAAGGTTTTAGTGAGATAGAAAGATAGATGGATGGATGGATAGATAGATAGATAGATAGATAGATAGATAGATAGATAGAGTAGAGGTGGGATATATATATATTCACCATGCAATGCCACCTCTACTATATTTGTCAACAGATTAAAAAATGTGACTAGATTATCTCTTTGAATATTTTAAGCCAATTATAGTTGGTTTATTTCAAAACCTGAAATATACAGCTTGGAAAAAATAGTGAAATAATTTGAATACATATCAGATTTAAGAGATTTTTTTTTTTTACAAAATTTACACTTTATTAATCAAGTGATTGACCAATGTGCAATGTTCATGATTGCAGTACTTCCATATTTCAGTTCTTGCTTATTGTAGGAGAACAATTTTAAGCTGTGATTGAACTGTGTGTGTGTGTGTGTTTGCCCCAAGCCTGATGATTGGTTAACATGGAAAAGGTTTACATTGCTAACAAGTGCATGCCCAGGTTAGAAATAATAAAATTCATTTTAGTAGAAAATATCTGATGAGCAGTATTTCTCTGTAGTAGCAATACAAGAAGAATCAAGCAAACTGAAGTAGGTGGTACTATTGTCCTCATGAAGAATACATACAGTGTATTCTTCGTATTTATGGGGATCTGTTCCAAACCCACCCACCCCCCATAAGGGAAAAAATGTGGGACCTCAAGTCCCATTGTTTTCTATGGCGCCATGCTGCCTGTGCACTGCAGGTACGCATGCCATTAAAAAAGTGCCGGGGCTCACCATCTGTGTGACCTTGAGTCCTCATATGGTGAGCCCATATGTGGTTTGGGCACACTGTATAATCCCATAATAATGGTACTGTAATATGGAAAATGAAGGATACCATAGAGAAGCATTTTAACACCTTGTGACACACTTTCTTGAAGATTAACATTAGAGGAGACCTCAACTAAAAGATTGTCATAACCCCATTAGGTGATAATAGTACATTCCAAAGAGCTTCTTGGAAAATCTGAACCAAATCTGGATATAATGTCATTCATCCTTTATGAAAACAGTAGAGAATTCAGGTGCTGATCATGTTTGTGTATGTAACTGACAGGATATATGCAGGGGACACTCAAGAAAACACTAACCCTTTCCATTGAAAGAAACACTACAATTTTATTTTATTTTATTTTATTTTGTGTGTATGTTGACTGGCAATTGCCAACAAAGACATAATTCATGTTTGCAGCCTTCTTTGATAAGTGCTTTTCCTGTCTATTATATTTTATAACTAAACAAGAACAATCTGCTAAACTGCAGAAATCATCTTTTTACTGAAAGAAATTTTTGGAAAAAATATCTACCAGTAAAGAAATTAATGTTGTGCTTGGTAACTTACAGCTGTTAGTGTCATTAGCAACAGCTATGATTCCCATTGGTTGATGTGGTATATCAGATCTAAGAATTTTTGTATCTCCACCTGTATATTTATTGGATCGCAGAATAGCTCTTCTCACCCAGTCTGTCCAGAAGATCCAGTCATCATAAACAGCCAGACTGAGAAAAGTACCAGGTCCAGATCTGACAATCACCTGATTAGAAAAGGAAACAGGAATCATCTGAATGTGCATTGATTCCATACTTCTTTGTTTCAATTAGTTTGAATAAATGAGGGCTATTTGACATTAAAATAAATCACATTTAATGAATGCAATTAGAACATTAGAGATAAAATCACAGTGAAGACAGAGCTTGGACAAACGAAATTTTGTCCAATTTCCATGTTAGTCTGGAAAATAAATATGCAAAGGGATCTTTTAGCATCTTTGAGACTGAGATCTAAAACATATTGCAGAAATAATCCAGTTTGAGACTGCTTTAACTGCTCTGGCTCAATGCTAGGGAACTTTGGGAACTGTAGTTTTGTGAGACATTTACCCTACCCTGTCACAATAAACTATAATTCCCAGGATTCCCTAGCACTGAGCCAGGGCAGTTAAAGTGGTCTCAAACTGAATTATTTCTGCAGTGTGTTTTGTACCTAACTGAAAGAAAGAAGCTGGTAGCATGAATTTTCATAGATTTGATGCTGATGCGAACAGCTTCTTTCTTTCAGTTAGTTTCAAATATGCTACAAGATCCCTTTGCATACTAGCTAATATTGGCAGCACAATTTACTTTCCATGTGTGTTCTTTCTAGCTTTAGATTTTTACATTTGTGAAGAAAATGGTAAATTTGTTGATTTTTACATATGAAAATTTCATTGAAATTGAGATAAATCTTGTAATAAAAGTAAAAGAAATTCCTGGAACTGTAGCCAGATTTGCTCACTCAAAAAATCAGGCCACCATGATTAAGAACTCAACCTGGCTATTTCCCTAGGAAATGATACCTTAGTAGGTGAATCATAATGAGATACCTGTGGCTTTTGCATTTTCCTTCCCCCCTATATTCCAGAATGTTGGGTCCCATCTTGTAGGGATGGTCAGTTCCATCCCTCATAGTTGCTCCAGATTCATATCTCCACTCAGAAAAACCCTCAAGTTCGTTCCATCACATTCATCAACACATATGCAATACTGGTAAATTCTTATTAAAATGACCCATCTGCATGATCCAATGAAGTAAATAGCAATAGCAATAGCAAGTATATTTCTATACTGCTTATTATTGTACTTAAGCACTTCCTAAGCAGTTTGCAATGTGTAAGCTAATTGCCCCCAACAAGCTGGGTACTCATTTTAGCAAGGATGCAAGGCTGAGTGGACCCTGGAGCCCTGTCTGGGATTGAACTCACAACCTTTGTGGCTGTGAATGGCTGTAGTACCAGGATTTAACCACTGTGCTACCAGGGTTTTTAAATGTGCTTGTCGCCATCATGGAAAGGATAACATTGTACCTGTTTGTCATGACACCATTAAAAACAAGGAGACTGTCAGAAAAAAGAAATGGCAACCCAAATTCAGCCATCACAACAAGGCTGGGATACATAGAGATTTGAATTAAGCATGCAAAGCTTTCAGCCTGTATTGACAAATCTTTCAGCTTTGCTTTTCCTCACCTTGAGGGGTTTTTAATAGCCTTGGGTAGGGGAAGAGGTAGTATTAAATGTATGCATAACTCTGTGAATTTTGGGAAGTTCTTCTCAAAAAGTGAACAAAATGAAATTTCCACCCATCCCTATCTTCTTTGCAAATGTGCATTTAACAGATCAGAGAGAGATGCTGTCCATGCAGCTTCAGTTATTAAAACAGGTAAAAGTGTGTTTCTCCTTATACATGTACATGGCTATCAGTCTGTATGTTTAAGCACAGCTGTTCCTATTGATGTACAAATCAAATTTAAAGTTCTAGGCATATTTTTGTTTTATGTTCCATAACAACAATGTCTCTTTATCCCATCCTCCTGCCCACATTGAGAGAATTGGGTACAGAGCAGCTACTGCTAGTTTGTTGGTGAAAGTGGGCAGATGAGTGTTTGTTACAAGAAACATCCACCCACTGCCTCCAGTAGTTTGTTTGCTGTTTCTCATTGGGATATACAGTGAAAAGAGCTGAATGTCTTGCAAGAAAATACCTCTTTGCTTCTGCTCACCTGCCTTAATGATTGAAACATGCAGGAGAAAGAACTGGGTCCCAAAAGGCTGCCCTGAGAGAACATATGAGCAAGAGAAGGAAACTCGAGCCAATATGGACAATGACCACTATGGTACTATCAAGCCACATCCACCTACTAATTTGCCTTCTCTTTCTGAGTAGTGCACCATAGATTGTTTTGCTTGGTTATGTGATCAGAAGGGAAAGATAAACACATTTATTTTCTCTCTTACTGACTTGTGTTATCCCCCTGGGTGCCAAGAGAATGGGGATTAGATTAGTTCCATTGAGTTTAATCCCTTCTTTCTCTGGGTATGGTAACAGATAAGTGAGCAGGTAGAAATTGCTCTTTCAATAACCATGCATTGCCTCTTCATCCTTGTTACTCATTCTGGCTGTGATGCTCTTTCAGAGAAATACACTAGACATGAAGACAACCATTCCAAGGAATAAAGAAGGCAAGTCACTCAAATGTATGATGGCTGCTTTTTTGAAAGATAACATCTGTAATTGTTCCTACTGTGCCACTGGGAGAGAGGATGATCAAATGGTGGAAGCAGTGGCTGCTTCTGCAGAGATTAGTTATTGCCTCTCACAGCTCAGCTTCTGTATTTGGATGGAGCAGAGGGATGGTACGGGTCTATTGTGCTGATTGCTAAATCTCCACTGCTGCTCTCCCAATAGGAAAACACAGACAAGGAAGTGAAAAGATAAAGCAACTTCTCCATGGAATGGTAGTCAATTTTTCCCACTACACACTTGAACGCTTTTCTTGGTCTTGCCACTCCATCAAGAGAAAGGCTAAACAAATAAATAAAGGTGTGATATGCTCTCTGTCATTCTCTCAGTCTCTCTCTGGACAGTGTAGGGAAGGTGTTTTTTTTTTTTTTTTGTTTTTTGGGATTTTTTTTTGCACAGACACCTTTACTGTGTATATTTTTGTATACTTTTTAGTATCTGTTAATTTTGGGAACTGAATGTTGGTATGCAATCTCTTCCTATTCCTTGATATAATTCCAATCCAATAGAACAGGGGTAGGCAACCTTTCCACTTTAAGGGCCAAGGGACTTCAGCTCCCAGAATCCCAGGAGCTATTGGCCAATGTGGGACTATTGGCCAACATGGCTGAGGCTTCTGGGAGCTGAAGTCCCTCAGCCCTTAAAGGGGAAAGGTTGCCTACCCCTGTACTAGAACAATGTAGAGCTCATCTGAAGCACGAAGGAAGGAAATGTATCTACAGTAAGGTGTTTTCTTCAAGTACTGATGAAACCCCAATAACGTCACAGGTAAAGTCTGATGTAGCTGCTAACTCCTATATTGCATGTAACTAGTCAGCCACTTAGCACTCACAGATGGAAGTATCCCATACAGCAGTAGCTGTGTGGAACCCAGGAACTGAGGCAAACCAACTGTTCATAAGTAGTGTTTCCATCCTTTTTCTCCTTTCAATCCTGTGTTCATGAGTGGTGCTCACAGATGTGGAAAAATTGCCATTAGAAAATATAAGTGCATAAACTGTGATCTGTATCTATAAACTGTGATAACTATTGTTGTCATGGAACAGACTGTTAGGGATAAGAAAAGAGTTCATTACTTCATGCAGAATAGTCAGAAGCTGACCTGAACATCTTGCCAACATGGCATACTAGAGTTCACACAATTTGAGCTGGGAAATTACTAAAGATATTATTATTCTGACCAATTCCAAACAAGGGGATATGGGGCAGAGGGATTTTACTGTTAAAAGTTCTTATTGGTTATTGGTTATTCTGGCTGCTTTGAGAATGGTTAGAAGAACACCTAAAAGCCATATAGGTACACAGCTATATATTGATTTTCAGCCAAAGTAAGAAGGGCACATGCACCTGGAAATGCTGATCCTCATTAATATGGGAGCCCCTGGCAACTGAAATGCTATTACATGCTTTCTTTACCATTATCCATCCTCTGCATCCATTAATCATCACTATCCTTAATAAAAACAACTTGTATAATGTGATCTAATCTTGACTATCTTTGAATCTGTTTGGTGAGGCATTTGAATGAATCTGGCCTTAGATTTAAACATAATTTCAAATGGAAATGTAGTTAGTATAGGTATTCCCATCATGAAATAGTAGTGACAGTGATACATCTTACTCTTTTGTCCTTCAGACAATATTCAAAGATCCAGAGGTCTCACAAGAAGAGAAAGGCTGGCAATCTCATTGTATTTGATTTTGTAAGAAAGGTACCTTTTTGGATTTGTAATGTTTAATTTTATGAAATGTTATTTATGTATTTATATGATTTATATCCCAGAACTCACCTGTCACATAGGTGGATCAACAAAATTTCATTTGTTACCCTCAGAACCTTAGCAACTAGTGCAAATAAGGGACCAGAAGTGTATAAACATTTGGAATATGTTTTTTGTCCATGTCCATGTATCCAGTGGGAATCTTCTGTTACTTATGGTTATATATTTATTGCTTATCACTAGTAAACATTTTAAGCTTGTTATTTACTTTCTAATACAGAAAATATGATGCATTCTGAGAAATCAGCATTATAATTTTACTTACATTTCTTTGTGATCCATCATATTCACACCTTTCTATTTTACCCAAACTGCCGTCTGAAAAATACAATTTTTCTGCACTGTGATCAATGGCAAGCCCATTGGGTGTTAAGATGTCACTGCTGATGATAACTTGTGCATTTTTGCCATACAGTGTAGCTCTCATGATACTTGGATGATGCTCATTCCAATTAGTCCAAAACATTAAACTGTATTTTAAAAGGTAAAAATCAAACATAATTTTCAAAAAAAGAAATTTCAGTCCTATAATGAAATATACAATATAACATTTAAAAATACTGATGGATTGTTTAAAGGAGGGAAAGACAGATTCAAGGTGTATAAAATCTACTTTAAAAATTCATATCCAAAATATGTATTAGAATACATGAGAAGTCTTATTGGCTTAAATGCATTTATTCCAGACTATAAATTGATGCAACCAAAATGAATTTCTCTTAGAAAGAATAAATGTCTTAAAAATCTGGATTTCATCAAGTAATAATAAATATGCACCTACTTTTGACATTCATCAAGGGCTAACACATGTGGATGATCATCTTCAGACATTGTTATTACTGCTTCTCTGTTGAAGGCCCCTCTTTGTTTCTGATCAACTGTGTGCCTTGTAATAGAAGATGTAGTCGAGCTGGTCCAATACAAAGTATCCCAAGCTCTGTGGTATGCTAGACCCTCTACAGAACCAACATCTAGTAGAGGATAAGATTGTTAAATAGCAGCTTTAATTAAGGGGGACATGGTCAAAATAACAAAATATAAAATTATTTTTATGAGTCTCTCTTTTTTGCATTTTAAATATTAGATAGCAGTACATTATTTATGATATCACCATAAATGTATGTTGTATCTTAATACATTAAATACATGAGGAACACACATATGTTTGAATAATGGAAAGCTTTTCATAAATTTAGCTCTGTGCATTGCTGTTCTTCTTCTTCTTCCATGAATTGGTACATTGAATAAAGAAAGATAGAGAATAATTTACATTAAGTTTTTCATTCCTTGGAAATAAATCTATTTGGTGATCATTTGTCTATTTATAATTTGTGGATTCTCCCTCTGTGGTTGGTCTTCCTCTCTTCCTAATGGGGATGAACAAGGCACCTTCCAACTCTCTGATTCTATGACTCTATGATTCCACTAATCTTGTACAAGTATGAGAAAATGTATCTTTGAATCAAACATTTTCAAAAAGTACTACCCAGTTACTGGAATAAGTTTATGCAGAATGCTGACTAAAGCTTGGACTTCAGAAATAATATGGAGCATGGAAGCTTAAGGAGGAAAAATCTGAACATGTATTACAGTCAGAAAAGTTTATAAATAGCATGTACACACATGCACACAAAGAGACTTCTACCTCACCATGCTAAATTAAAACATTAGATGGACCAATTACATTTATTTATCCTACTCATGAAGGAGCAATTTATTATTTTTCAAATGAATACATATTTAAATGAAGTGAGTGCTAATACAATATGATGTTAATATAAAAACACTCACATTATTCACCTGCTACTGACAATATGAATTAAATCAGTACTATGGTGTACAACTGATTAACTATCTACACAATAGAAAACAACAGCTTATGATTTACAGAAGCAATGGTACAGTGATCACATCATTACACTGCCAAATGCCATCTATCACTTTTACTAAACTTAACGAAGATGGATTACATCCCATGAATGAGATACAGCCTATAAATACTATCATGGTGCTCTTCATCTGACTTTTCCGAAAAGCAGAACAGCATATAAATAAAAACAAAAACCATCAGTTGAAGAAATTGTAAGTGATCAATATTTTTGCATATGAAACACAAAATATAAAGCTTCAACCATTAAAATGGAATTTTTATAATCAATTGATTTGTAGTTGTGGTGGTGGCGCTTGTTTATTATTAAAATTTAACTGGTGAGACTCTCAAAAGTTGAATATTTCAATAATTAAATATATCAATATTTAAACTGATATTTGAACCAACTTAATGTCTTTTTTTATTATGGGGAGAGAAGATTTACACATATATTTCCCCCTATACTTTATGCAGTCTTGTGAGACAGATTCCATGTATCCTGAGCTAAGCTCAGTGTTTTTGAAAAAAATCTTATTTTAGGACCTCCTGAATTCACTGCAGCTTAAGAATTCCACTTCTTAGGAAGATATGGTAATTTTTTGAATAACTAAAATTATGTATTGTATGTATCATTTTTCTTATTTGCTTTTTAAGTAATGTAAAATAATATTAAAAATGAATAATAAAAAAAGCATTCCACTTCTTACACAGATCTCCCTATTTAACATCATGAAAAGCACA
The DNA here is from genome assembly GCA_020142125.1 of Phrynosoma platyrhinos. Taxonomy (NCBI): domain Eukaryota; kingdom Metazoa; phylum Chordata; class Lepidosauria; order Squamata; family Phrynosomatidae; genus Phrynosoma; species Phrynosoma platyrhinos. Next base: position 153,097,513 of record CM034701.1, read on the forward strand.
GTGGTAAAAATAGTGTGGAGAATAGGAGATAATACAAGTAACATGTAGTATAAAAAAGAAAAGAAAGTTAGCCACAGCATGTGCAACCTGTTACCCACCCATGTCAAAAGTGATTACTAAGAACAACTGTCATAATCCAGTATAGAGTTTGGTTTGGATTTAATGCATTAAATTATGCAGTGTGCTAGCTAAATTCTGGACAAATGCCTAAATTCTATTGTTAGTCCCAATTTATATTCAATACTCACATGAAGTCCATTGACTCAGTGGGTTTGCTCTGGTCCAGACTAACAATAAGATTCAAACAAATGAATTCTGGAGATATGTTCAGCATATTATTCACCTGCTTTCTTTCTTTTTTAGTTTTCTTTTTTAAAAAAATATGCTTACTCATTGTGTATACACAATTTACCTTTTTGGAAACAGTAAAATTGTTTTACTAGCCCAGATGCTAGGAAAGAGGTTGCTTTCTGACAATCTGTTCACAGAGAATAGTTGTAACAGACAACAGGTGGTCACCATTTGGTGACTGAGATTAAAGCAATGTTTTAAAAGCAATAAACCATCTGAGGATATGAATCAACAGTTCATGCATATTACAAATGGCACAATGAGAATGGTAATTAATTCTTTACTCCTTCACTAGGCTCCTAAGGTAATGATAAAGCACCAAATCATCAGTGGAAAAAATAAAATAATAATAATATAGTAATAAGGTTTTATAACTCAGGAAGAACAATTTGTCTCCTAACTAGCAAATTGTATGATTGTCTGATGAGTTCTTTTTTGGAAAGAAAATGCTAAGCAATATGAAGTACTCTAATTTGTAAAATTAGAAAATCTGGCTTATGATAACCTACCAAAAAAACATTAACACACAGATTTAATACTACACTGGCATACTGTTTGCATAATTCTCCACACATCAAAATAATTAAATTTAAAAACCATCTAATTTCTCTGAAGTTTGGCCATGTAATATCACAAACATCAAGTATAAAATAGCTACCATTTTGTTGACCAATATATATTAACTTGGATCACAAGTTGCCCTTATCAAATGGAAGGACTCTTCCTATTTGCCAAAGGGATTTTCATCTAGTGGAGGAGGAAGGAAAGAAGGAACAACTTTTGCTGATTCCCACTTTCTCTTGAGGTACACTGCACCACTTTCTCTTCCATCCTGGATGATCTCTAGTCCTCCAAAACACACTCTTTAGTGGGAGGAGAGAAAGGAAAAAGATACTTTTATTACATAATTTATCCACTAGTGGAATTGCCTCATGAGCAGGATGTCACATTTCCTTTAACATACTGGCATATCCTAATTTGCCACGTAATTTTATACCTAAATAATTGTCTAAACTGAAATATTTTCTAACTTGTATCATGAAACAAATGTGTGTCAATCAGTTGTTTATTGTTGTGTGCCTTCAAGTCATTTTCAACTTATGATGACCCTAAAGTGATCATGGGGTTTTCCTGGCAAGATTTGTTAAGAACAGGTATGCCATTGCCTTCCCCTGAAGCTAAGAGAGCGTGACTTAGCCAAGGTCACCCAGTGAATTTCATGACTGAGCTGAGACTTGAACCCTGGTTTCTAGAGTTGTCATCCAACACTGAGACCACTACACCAGGCTAGCTCTCACATCAAGCAATGCATCAATTTAAAACATTTTCACTCTGAACCCTAAAAATATCTGAAGTTAGAGAAAGAAGCCACCCCGACCTGTCGGGAGGGGCTTAAAGTTGCGT
>CM034701.1:153099367-153118397 GCA_020142125.1 Phrynosoma platyrhinos
TGTGAGTCCTTTGTGCCGATGCAACAGTATCTCCCTCTCTAGAAATATTTATGTGCAATCACGACTAAGATGAGGTAACTGACAGGAACATAGGAGTCTGTCCCTATTTGTTCCTCCCTGTATACAGCCTATTGCAAGGTAGATCTCATTTTGTAAATCCATTCTTAGCCTATCTTCATTCTCCCCTCACCAAACATTGTATGCACTTGACTGAATGTACCAGAATGCTGCTTGATCATTACCTATGTAGCATGGATGTGTGTGCAATTGTGCATATGCAAAAAGTGTAGTATATTTACACATATGCCTGTATACTCACTGAATACTTTCAAAGCACCCCTTTCTTTATTTTGCAGTAGTTCTTCCCAACCCAACTTCACTTTACCCCTTAAAGAGAATCTGATCTTTGGCTTGGGGTGATGGGTATAGCTCGCTAGTCTATGGCTTCTGGATCTAGGATAAGCATCCACCTTGTGGAACTTGGGAGAATTGTCCTCCATTTTAAAGAATATCCTGCGATTTAGCCAGAATGCAAAAGCAGCCGACTAAATGTGTCTTTTCTTCTAGTATCTTCCCTTCTTCTTTTGATTGTCTGGCTTTTACTCTAGCATAAACATCCTTCTTCCCATGCTTACCTCTGTAGTGTCAGCATTTGTTTACAAAATAAATGTCTTTGTTTGCACACTTCTCTTCCTGGATCCTTTTATCTGACTTAGAGCCTTTACAGACTGCCAGAAATAATGCAGCTTGAGTCCACTTTAACTGCCCTGGCTCAGTGCTAGGGAATCATGGGAATTGTAGTTGTTTTTTTCTGAGACATTGAGCCTTCTCTGTCAGAGAGCTCTGGTGCTACAATAAACTACAGTTCCCATGATCCCCTAGCACTGATCCAGGACAGTTAAAGTGGCCTCAAGTTGCATTATTTCTGCCAGTCTGTAAAGGCTCTTACTCTTCTTCTTTTAACAAAAGCATCCCTCCTCCTCCCTTCTACTCTCATCTATCCCACCCAGGCCCAAGTTTTTGAGGATTCATATTTATATAATAAAATAATTATACCTCATTCTGATAGGCTGGAGGAATTTGACATTGATCAAATGGCTCTCAAAGAAACAACCCAATACATGCACATATTTTCAATATTCATTGTGTCAGCTGTATCCACAGACAACAAAGCATGCCTTTACTTAATATGATACATTTTTGTCTTCAGTGCATATTGGAGCAAATTCCTCTAACATCCCTAGTGGCCCATCTTTTGCAATATACATATGTACCCATGAGCATGCACACACACACACATTTGCTGTTGTTCAATGAACAAAAGATAAAAGAGGATGTGGCACATGCCTATACTGTACTTAATTTGAAAAAAGTGAATACAGAATACATCAGGTTTCACTGAATGTAAGGTAAGAGAGACTGTTCTTATATTTATTTATGGTGCTAAAGGCTTGTCAGTTACTGATATCCTTATGAGTCCTAAATCTGTTTTCAGTGAACTGGAAACATATTAGATAATAGGTTGTTTATATACTGTAAATCTACTTTCTGTGAGTTGGAAATGTGTTAGATAATGGGTTGTTTATGAGTTGCAAATCTGTTCAGTGAGCTGAAAATTTGTCAGATAATGGGCTGTTTATGAATTCTAAATCAATATTCAGTGAGTTGGAACTATGTTTGATAATGACTTGTGCATGAGTAGTAAATCTGTTTCCAGTGAACTGAAAACGTACTAGATAATAGGTTGGTTTTGAGTACTAAATCTGTATCCAGTGAGCTGAAAACATGTTAGATAATGGGTGCTTGTGAAGTGTAAATCTGTTTTAGTGAACTGGAAACTAATTTAACTAAAGACTTCTTATAAGTCATTTGGCTTCCAAGCATAGGGAATATATCATGTGGTAGGCTTTTGGTAACATTTCATTGTGAGAATGAATGAAAAACAGCACTTTTTTAGTAGCAATTATTCTGGTGAACTAGCAATAAGGACTGATGTAATCTTGTATGCCATCATTCCTGCTCTTTTGATTAGTTTGTACAAAATATCACCATATCTGTAATTAGTGAAACATTGATTCCAAGCTCATCTTTTCTCATCTAAAATCAGACAGTGAAATTAATTGTTATCATACTAGGCATTCATATAAAATCTAGAATCATGAAAACATTTCCCATATGTGATAATCTTATAATAACCACATAAGTTCACTATTTGTTTTCCCTCATCACAGATTGATGGGATGAATCTCAGAAAGAGTAGCTTGTTGAAGTTCATTTGGGCCAAAAATCAAACCATTACCTTCCTGATTCATGGCTAAATCTCCAGTATGTTTCATGTAGAACTATATGATGAAATAATTTGTTGCATAATATTATTACCTCTCCAATCCTTTAATGAAGGAAAAGCGTAAATGTGATTTGATCTTGTACATGAATATCAGTATCCAATGATGTCATTCTACTAGCACAAATAGCTTTGTGCTCACAGACAACTAATTCTGAACTAAGTAGGTGGGGAAGAAGGGGAATCTATACACATTTCCCTGTCACAGCAGTGCAACTGGTGGCAAAAGTGACAGTGTGATTTTGAATGAAAATGTTATTTACTACTCATCTTGAACAGTTTTCCTCCACTAGCATATGTTAGATTTAAACCAAGATATACTCCACTAGAGAGCCAGTGTGGTGTAGCAGTTTGAGTGCTGGACTTTTGTTTCTAAAGACCAGGATACAGTTCCCTGTTCATCCATGAAAACCCACTGGGTGACCTTGGGTGAGTCACACATTCCCAACCCCAGAAAACCCCAGATAGGTTTACCTTAGAGACACCAAAAATCAGAAATTACTTGAAAGCACACATCAACAATAAATTATCCATCAGATATTTTTCTACTAATTAAAACATGACATAGGGCCTTTGCAGACTGCCAGAAATAGTGCACATTAAATTGAGGCACTGCCCTGGCTCAGTGCTAGGGAATCATGGGAATTGTATTTTTTTCTGAGACATTGAGCCTTCTCTGCCAGAGAGCTCTGGTGCCATGATAAATTACAGTTCCCATGATTCCCTAGCATTGAGCCAGGGCAGTGCCTCAATTTAATGTGCACTATTTCTGGCAGTCTGCAAAGGCCTACAGTTCAGTGATGGAAAACCTTTTAGAGACCGAGTGCCCAAACTGCATCCCAAAACCCACTTATTTATTGCAAAGTGCAGCATCCCTCTGGCTTTCTAGTAGCAAATTCTGCCAAAATCTATGCTGGGATGATGGCACACATGCCCACAGAGAGAGTTCTCAGTGCCCCTTCTGGCACCATGCCATAGGTTCACCACCACTGACATAGTTCTTCAGAAATATATGTTGGATATAGTTTTGGATATGGATGTGTGTGTGTGTGTGTGTGTGTAAAACATACCACCCTTGGATTGCTTCTTAATTTGTGGTTTATAATTGATGATAAACAGCAATGCAGTCAGGAAACAACATATGAGAAAGTTGTTTGGAATTCAGAAAGTTCAAAACCTCTCTATAATTAATAGTAATAACAACTTTCAGATAGTAGCTACTATGACCAAAGGTCCTATTCTAAAATGCCATGGTCCAGATCTCAGAAATTCTAAAAAGAACCAGAAAACATTTTGTCATATGCTGGGGATAAGCAATTCCTATCACCAACATGGCTGTGGTATCACATATATCAATGTGCAGCCTAGAAACTGATCTAAATGGAGTCATATGTAAATTGTATATGATTAGACTATACTTCAGCACTCCTATCATGAGATCACTGATGCACAGATGACAGTGGTCAAGTTATAATTTTTGAAGAATATTCTTATCCTTTTCCAGCCAAATCTAAGAAAAGGATTTGTAGCAATCAAAAACACTTGTTACTCCAATGGTGCTATATCAAGGTGATACTAAATCATGGAACACTTCTAGATTATGGTTCAAGGATCATCCTCAGGTTATCCCCAGACAACTAACTCTATTTTTTGAAATGCAAACCACTCATCTACAGAACTTTTATCCAGGATTTAGAATTATTTTATTCAGCCCACTAATGCATCCAGATATCCTTTCAAGGGATTAAGTTTCTACTCCCAATTCAGACATTATAGAGAACTACAACTGGATGTCATTCGCATGGGTGGCATCTCACTCCAAATCCAAATCTTGATCAATAGCTTTGTATAAATTTTAAATTGTGTTGAGGACAAAACTGTTTATGGCACCACATAATCTGAAGAGCAAGGGGGAGTGAACACTTCCCTGATGTCACAGCCTAAAGCCATCATTGCAATGCCATGCCTCTAAATATACATCCCATTAAGCTGGTACATGTAAAGTTTGTACCAATATCAATAAACAACAAAAGCCATCCCCTTTTCTAACAGTCATTCATCAGAGTAGCTAAGGCTGATTTAATCTCTAAACCAAATCTGAACCCACATGAAATGGATGTAAATAATCAACTCTCTGCAAGAATTTCTGCATCATAACTCAGTCAACAAACTTTTCCCTAGAGGGCATATTTGTGACTGGAGAGTAGTTTTTACATATCACAGGATCTAGGATGACCTTCATATGTAGCCTGTACCTCTGTTAAGGAAGCAGGTATCCCTCCCATCCACAAAGAGGAGGTAACATTCTCAGGACTCACCCAGTCCAAACTTTAAACAGCCAAAATATGCAAAGATTGCAAAAGTATATGTTTGACTGCAGAAATGCAAATACTTTTCCACATCTTCAGGCCATAAGAACTGAGAATGAACCCATGATGACCAGTTAGAGTGAGCATTGGACTTTTCAGCCAGAGCTATGATTGCAACATTATTGTGGAGGTGAGTTAGTTTTATTATCAAAGTGTTTCTCATAGGAATCAGTGTGCTTCTAAAGGTGCTAGGATTCTCTTTACTGGCACTGATACTAACAGCCTTTGGATTATTCCAGAAAGCCTTCCCTCTCTAAATGTACATAAATATTAGTTTTCAATGAGAAAGAGTGTAGCAATTACCATTATTTCTTAACTTTCCATGCCTGTGCAACCATGTGTGTGTGTGTGTGTGTGTGTGTGTGTGTGTGTGTGTGTAAACAAATCAGTACCTCATCTTAACTGGCCATGTGGCCAGCATCATTCCACAAGAAAGAAAATAAAGTTGATATTGATGTAGTGGAACATAAAACAAAATAACTTTCAAAAGCAAACAAAAATCTAGGTGAAGGAAAACATAGAATGTTCTGGTGGGAGAGATTCTTTGTGATGCATGGCAGCTTGAAAGAAATGAACAAAGAATTGAAAACTTAAAACATAAATAGTTAAAAGGAAAAAAATTAAAGAAGATGCAAAGGTTAAATGGACAAAAGGAATATGTATGTAAAAGTAGTGTGGAAAGGAATGATCATACATATTGATCATATACTTGGAGAGCAAAGTGATACAGAACATAGCATGAATGAGGCAAGTGAGGAGAAATGTCCTTGGTTGTGTTTATTTGGATGTAAAAGTGAGAGAAATGGATATTGTCAGTAAATCATACATAATATATGAAGTGTATGAAACAAAACAAAGCATTCAATATTCTTAGTAATGACTTCAGTGGGAGCAAGAAGGAGAAGGGAAGAATTAGAACCCACATATATGTGCTCATATAATCCATTAGATTCAACCAAGGGTTGGAACAGTCAGGCAGGAAAAACCAACCCAATCCTGCTTTTTCCAAAAGTGGGTCAAAACCCCACTGCCCACAGGGCCTGCTCCCAAGGCTGGCTGAATGAACATGGACCTACCGCATGGTGCAAATTCAAGTCATGCTGCTGGGTAATTTTTTTTTGTTGCATCCCCATCATACATGTGCATCATCACACAAACACACCACCTGCCACCTCTCCCATGTCTCCCATGTCCACCCAGATGCCATCCCATTGTATGGCCATCCCTTTGATCAGCCACACAGTCACATCACATCGGTATGCAAGTGATACTTTGGCAAAGCACAATCATGAAAGCCCCCCATGCATGGCCCCTTCACAACCCCATGCTCCATTGAACTGTCTGGTTTGTGTATGTTGCAATTACATCCATTTGAGTTGTTGCACTTTCTTTTCTTTGCTTTGTTGCAGCCTTGGAGAGTTTATATATAGCAGTGAAGATGCACATTTTCCTCCTTGAGTCAGACTATCCGAGGCTATTTTTGCTCTAGTTTTTAGCCCCGGAGCACAGCTTCAGTCTAGTTTCCAGCTGCTTTGAAGACATGTGTCATCTAAATGCCCCATCTTCAAAATAGCTTGAAACGTTTTTATTTTGCCCATCTGTTTCACCTCTGAGATGACTACTGGATAAGTGGACTGCTACCTAAGTGTACTGTGTATACTCATATAAAAGTCTAAAAATTTTAGTCAAAAAATTGACTCAAAAAACCTGACTTGACATCCATGGGTCAATATGAGTACTGTACCTTAACTCTTATATTTTTCTTAAAAAAAGGAACCATCCCCTGATGAAAGGCAAGGATGTAATCTATCCTGGAAGCACTGGCCTCTCTCTACTATCTTAGCGTTCAGCCTTTAGGGTGAGCACAAACATTTATGCCTGTAGAAATTTTGTAAGTCCTTTGACATTGTTTTACTTAGCTCCATCCTTTACATCCTTTGTTACATGCTCTTAAGTTATACCCTCGACTTATTCATGTGTCATATAAAAATCCATAATTTTGGCCCCCAAACCTGCCCTTGATACATGAGATTGACTTATAGTCAAGTATATATGATATATATCTTTCTATATTACCTAAATCTAAGCAAATAACCTTGAAGAGGGTTTTTTTGAGATTCTAAGGAAAGTGTAAAATAACATAAAATGTAAAGCTCAAATGCAGCCACTCATTTTAACAATAAAAAACAAAATAACCATTAACATTTTCTTCTTCATATACTATTAGTGAGACAGGTCATTACCAAAATGGTTGCAAAAACAAAATAAAATATCCTCACCATTAAAGTAATTGAAGTTCTACTCAGTGTAGTTGGTGTTTTCCAAAAGCAGCAGTACTTAAATTAATAAATTACAACTTTTTTAAAAGTGTATTTTTAAAATAAAGACTGTACTTACTTTCAACTATAACTTTTCTGCCAGACCAGTCATCTTTAATAAGTTGTATATTTCCAAAATGTGCATCACTGAAGAAAATTCGGTTAGTACCACCTCCTTTCTGGTTGTAATCAAAAGCCAGTGCTATTACATTTTTGAAATATTCTGGATTTTCATAAGGTTGCACTGGTGAATTTAAGTTTGTCTCATCTGAAATATGTATAGTTTTTAGTATTGTTCTTCCTGAATAAAGCAAGTAGCCATCATGTCTCAGACATGAAACTCCATCCTCTGCTAGATAGCCATGTGCACAAGCACATGTTTTCTGCATATTTCCCCGATAGAGACAAAGTTGTTGACACCCACCATTGTTGTTGGCACATATGTTGGTTCCTGCAAGGAAAATGATGATGGTTATTTTAATTATATTATTAATAAAATTAACAATGATTATTATTTCTATAATATTACATAATGTATTTTGATGATGCTTTATCTCACATGTCAAAAACATATTTTATCCTCTATTTATAATAATAAGCTTTTTTCCAATTTTATTAAACAAATTATTCATATGATTTATCAATAAATAATGGTGTGCTAGAATTAAACAACTGTATTAAGGTTAGTTCCTTAAGGATTACTATGCTTAAAAAAACGCTATAAATGTCCAAAGAGAGTAATATTTATTTTTCTAACTGATCACATGATCACAGAGTAGTCTCTGACAGTGCTGGATGTTCGGCTTAAGAATAGAAATGAGCATTGCCCCCTAGTCAGACACAACTTGGCAACCTTGTCAGCGGGGAATATCTTTACCTTTTTTTTTTTTATTTCCAAGTACATTTGAAATGAAAACTAATTCAAATTTTAGTTTTAAAGTGCTAGAATAAAACTAAAACTTCATTTCAAATGTACTGATTTCCCCTTTCTACTACCTTTCCAAACCTAAGAGTGGTTGGTTGTCTTGTAGAACAGTGGGAGGCCAGGTAGGTATTGGCCAAAACAAACAAAGTACCCAGTTTCACCAGAGTGATCCTCTGCTGGATATAAAGCCTTCTTTTTGAAGAAGACCCACTGAATAACAATAGTGAAAACATGGAGGATGAAATAAGGAGATTAGATTGCAGATTTCATTCATTTACCTTATCCTGACCTGAATGACAACAAGCAACTCTAGTTCATCTTTAACATTTGTTTTGTGGGCATGTTTGGTCATTTATGTTTTAAAGCAATGTGGCAATTATTGTTCAGTTTAATTGTTTGCACTTCCTTGAAAATCTATTTGCATGTACAAATATATTTGGTAGAATGCTAATGGGAGAGAAACCAAAGGTACAATTCACAGCTGGATTTACCAATCCTGATAGAAAATGATATGCAAAGTAAACAAACACTGGCAAACCTCAGGCACACTGTTTAGCTATCTACTATGTACCCCATAATCTGTTGCCAAATAGTCACACAAAATTAATGGCTTGTTTTTGTGGCTTAATGGCTTTGCTTTTTTGCCTTTAATACCGCAATAATACTTGAAATTCAGAAGTTAGTACTCTAATGTTACAGAGATGAACATGGTTACCTTCTAATTGCTGGAAAGCAAATAATTGTTAAAATTCAAGCTACAAGAATCAATTTTAAATGTTGGAAAACAGTCATGATAAAAGTTGGAGAGCCTTTTATCTGGTTGGGAGGTTTTGCAATTGCTCTGGCACTAAGGGCCTTTGCAGACTGCTAGAAATAGTGCAAATTGATTCCACTTTAACTGCCCTGGCTCAGTGCTAGGGAATCATGGGAAGTGTATTTTTTTTCTGAGACATTGAGCCTTGTCTGTCAGAGAGCTCTGATGCCACAATAAACTACAGTTCCCATGATTCCCTAGCACTGAGCCAGGGCAGTTAAAGTGGACTCAATTTGCACTATTTCTGGCAGTCTACAAAGGCCTTAAATTCTCAAATCCAACAAGGAATAGTTCCACTACTAAGCTTTCCATGTGCCATTTGGTACTAAGGTGAGGTAGCATCTGGAACTGGGATGTCTCCATGTGATATGCAAGTCTGAAAGAGAGGTGTAGACTTTTTTTTTCTCCAGCAGAAAAGAGTGCATTTTTAAAATCATGCTCCAGGTCTCTAGTGTCTTTAAATATACAAGGCAGCTTTCTTTGACAAGGAAGTGGACAATTGAGCACAATTCAATGAGTCTCTGCATGCAAGACTACAGATTTGTACAATATGTGCACAGCAAGACTTTTTCCTTTTGACACAATCCAACCAAATTAAGCACTTTGAAGCCCATTGATTTAAATGGTTGTGTTAAAATGTATCCTGAAAGAGTTATTAACTTTGGCTAGATCATCTGTTCCTTTTCAAAATAACAACTCCTCTGTACCAAGAAGTTTTAAAAGACAGTTTTCAATAAAGCATGGAGTGGCTTTTCAAAATTACTTTCTGTCATATGCATAGATCTTTTTTGTGCTTTCAGTTTGTACCAATGAAAACAGCAAATGTTATTTATAAATTTTGAATGCCTAATTACTTGATGTGGCATATTCAGCTTAGATGATACACTTAATGAAGGGTTGTTTTTGTTTTTTTTTAATAAGTGAGAAGAATACAATTTCATCCTTTATACAAAAATAATTTTATGATCATGCAATAAGTCTTTTGGACAATCCAAAATAAGTGTTTTGGACAATCAATTGTGTTTTGTTTGAAATAATAAATATTTTAGTAGACTAGAAATGTTAATATATGATTTGGAAGAATGTGTGCATTGAGATATGGCAGTAAATTCAGAAAGTGGTCTGTACTTTGGCCCTTGTCTCATCTTAATGACTTCTTATCCCACTGTAAAAATAAAACATAAGTTACAAATTCAGGCTTTCATGTTATTGTCATAGTTCTTACAATGATTTTATAGTATAATTATATAGCCTCAGTGCAAATTAAAACCTACCCTAACTGTTTTCCATTTTACAGATTTTAAATTTATTTTAAAATGTCTACTCAATTAGGACCCACTATTTAGAGAGGAAGTTAAAGCTAATACTATCTAGAATGTCAGTGTCACAGAAGGAGCAGAAATCTCTATTGGAAGGTCATTTTAGTGGGTCAGTAAATATTAAAGGATAAAGCAGATGTTTTAAATAAAAAAAGTATGTCTGTGCTCTTTTTCATCCTGAAGGGTCATGATGCCAATGCTTTACACGTTTAACCTATGTGAAGTACTTCTGCCTGAATAAGATTATTTTTAAAATAGTTGAAATGAAATAGAAAACATTTCAAAATATTTTCACCTGTTTTTTCCCCTTTTATCTTCCTGGCTCACTGACAGCCCCTCCCAAAGACATTAACCATTTGTAGCATAGCAAACTTTGGAAAAAAATGTATTAAAATCATTCAGATACGATTAAAAAATTAAGACTTTTAGGGGGGTTGCAGACTGCCAGAAATAGTGCAAATTGAGTGCACTTTTAGGGTTAGGGTTAGGGAATCATGGGAACTGTATTTTATTGTGGCACCAGAGCTCTTTGACAGAGAAGGCTCAAAGTCTCAGGAAAAAAAAGCAATTCCCTTGATTCCCTAGCACTAACCCTAACCCTAAAAGTGCACTCAATTTGCACTATTTCTGGCAGTCTGCAACCCCCCATAGTTATCTAATTCTAGTGTGTTGAATGATACCCCACACTCCATCTGGTGTTCCATACAGTATAGTTAGGTTTTAAGCATGAACATAGTTTTCTAGAACCCAACCTATTCTGGTGTTTCAAGCCCCTCCGAGCATAAAATATATATTTTAAGGCACAACAAGGGAGAATGGTGGTGGTTACATGTATCCACACTTTCATGTTTGAACATAACTTAGTGGGCTAGTGGTGTTTCTCTATGTAGCAGCGAAAGCTAAAAGACTAAAGATTTATTGTCGTATTTGAAGGAATAGGTTGTAGATCTTATGGTACAATAAATCTGCTAAGTCTGCAAAGAGTATAAGACATTTAAGTTTTTCATTTTTTTGGTTTTCAAACTGCTTATTTAGAGAAGGGAAATAAAATGTTAGATTTATATATAAATTTGACCTGCTCTCCTCACTCTTTCCTTGTAACACTGTGGAAATGGTCACTGAAAAGTCATATTTTGTGAAATTGTGTAGGCTGATTAAAAAATAATAATAATATCCATGTCAAATTTTCATTATATTCTAAATGACCCAGCAGTGAAGTACATTCTAGGCTAATATAAAGACTTTGCAGATGGCGCTTTGTGCCATCTTGGAGGTAAGGAAGGGGAGGGGCAGCCTTACGCTGGGTCCCCCAACTCTTTCCCGAACACGTCTCTCCACACGACAGGCGCTACAATGACATCCTTCTGCTGCAGCATCCAGACACGCTGTGATGGAAGAAATGCTGAAGAGGTGCCCAATGGCTCTTGCAGCGCACCTTCTGCGCCTTGCGGAAGGAGCACTATTTTAGCGCTCCTTCCAGGGCCCTAAAAGAAGTGGATCAGGGCTGAGGAGTGCAGCTACCTTGGCCCCAATCTGTGGCTTGTCGAGGCAGCATGGCCGCCCATCTGCTTAAGGCCATAGACAATCAAAAAGCTTCAGAATTTTGCTCAGGTATATATGATGATGCATATTCCTCTCAAAATAATGTTTGGATGCAAAAGAAGAAGAAGAAGAAGACCAAATTTTATGCTAACAGTCACATTCACTAACTACAGATATTACCAGAAATGGAACATATACCAGATCAACCAGGAGCCTGGTAATTGGTAGGTGGGTGTGAATGCATTGTAAGAAAATGACTTTAAGTTTTAAGAACCTTTTTTTTTTTCAGCCAGAAAAGAAATAACAGTGAATATTCTTTCAATCCCTATTGTAGGCTCATATTCAGGCTTTTAGGTGCAAAGCATAAACTGAGGCTTCAACATATGCCTCACTCTATTTTAAGATTACTGCCTTTAGTAAAAGTTTTTAGGTGTGCTTAATGATCAACATTAAGAAAACAAAAATAATGACTACCAAGGACCTTCACAAGTTCAACCTAGACAATGAAGAAATAAAAATAGTGAAAGAATTTCCATACCTGGGATCAAACATTGATAGAAATGGGAACTGCAGTCAGGAAATCAGAAGAAGATTAAAAATGGGGAGGGTGGCTATGAAAGAACTAGAAAAGATTCTAAAATGCAAAGATATACAACTGAACACAAAAGTTAGAATCATACAAGACATTGCATTCCCTATTACCATGTATGGATGTGAGAGCTGGACAGTTAAGAAAGATGATAGGAAGAAAATCAATGCATTTCAGATGTGGTGCTGGAGAAGAGTGCTCAAACCAGAAACCTCCCTGGAAGCCAAGATGACCAAACTTAGGGGGGTTGCAGACTGCCAGAAATAGTGCAAATTGAGTCCTCTTTTAGGGTTAGGGTTAGTGCTAGGGAATCATGGGAATTGTTGTTGTTGTTTTTCTGAGACATTGAGCCTACTCTGTCAGAGAGCTCTGCTGCCACAATAAAATACAGTTCCCATGATTCCCTAACCCTAACCCTAAAAGTGGACTCAATTTGCACTATTTCTGGCAGTCTGCAACCCCCCCCCCCCTTTAAACTGTTGTACTTAGGATACATCATGAGAAGAGAGGACTCTTTAGAAAAAAACAATAATGCTGGGGAAAATGGAGGGAAGTAGGAAGAAAGTAAAACCACATGCTAGATGGATGGACTCTATTAAGGATATCATAGGTATGGGGTTGCAGGAATTAAGCAGAGCAGTGGAGGCCAGAGGGTCTTGGAGATGTCTCATCCATAAGGCTGCCATGAGTTGAGATCAACTCAAGGGCAGTTAACAACAACAACAAATAAGGAACAATTGAGGAAGGAGGTGTGTTGATTCAGAGAGAGAATGACTAGCTATGTATAATATATATTAATAAACTCATTATTACTTTCTAGCAAACATCTGTTCTAAAGATGCTGCTGGTGAGAGTTCAACAACATTAAAAGTGCTAACAGAAAATTCTGGATCACATCACTACACATTCAAGCATTGCATTATTTTTGAATATGTTGAAACCACAATTTTTAAAAGCAGATAAATTAACAAAAACAAAACAAAAACAAAACGTTGGTGTGCAATTCCAATACCATTTATGGCTGAATTCCAACACCCTATATGCAACAAGTGCTAGAAAAAAATATCACCATTGATTACCACACAAAATTCAGAAACCATAAGCCAGCAATTGTCATCAAAAAGTTGGAATACACTTTGCTAAACATTTTAATTTTGAGGGACACAGCTTTTCCATCCCAGTTTTTTTTCCAGTAGGGGTGGGGCAGCTGTTGTGGTGTGTGTGTGCATGCATGTTTGTTGGAGAAAAATCTTTAAACTGTGTAGGAAGGAGGCATTATCACATTATTACAGTTTCAAAACTGAGGACAGCTGCAGCAGATTTGCTTTCTTCATCTGCTCCCAGGAGCTTTCACTTTATCCAGAATGTCCCAGAGATAGAATTGTATTGCAGAATCTAAGTGAAAAAGGCAGCTCCTCTCATAGCTGCTTCCCCCAACTTCCTGGCAACTACCATCTTTGACTCAGAATGTTCCAAAGAATATTGCATGGAAGATATTCAGGATGATGACAGTGATGAAAACTATCAGAAGGAAGTTGGCAACAGGACCATGACACCTGGCTTCTTTTTTAAATCCTTTGGGAAAATGAAAAATATCCAATAAATGTAGCACTTTTTAAAAAATGCTTGGTTCTCTCTGAGGGGAAAAATACCATTCCTCCCAAAAAGCCATTTTTTTTTAGTTCAATCCTAGTTATGATTTATGTCTTAATGATAATGAACAGGACCAATCCTTGCTTCCTGGTATCCAGTATAGTAAAAAATTGAATTATGACAGCTGAACACCAAAGTACTATATTTCTCATCTAATGTTTTTCATCATTTGAACAGAAAAGACATCCAAGCTATGTCATTTTTTTTTACATCTGCCTGTCTACTGTGTTCATTAACTTTCATGCCATACTATTTTGTAATTTGTCCCAGTTTTTGGAAACGTGGAGAAAATCTTAGATGCAAAGAACCCTTAATTACATCAGACCTCAGAATATGATCATATTATCGGCCCTTTTTCATCTATTCAGGCATCTGTCATGCTTCCAGGGAGATTCATTCTCTTTCTTTCTTTGTATATGAAGTATAGAAAATATGTAACTTTCATTACCTCATATGTTATTATTATAGAAGGTGACAGATAGGACAGATGTTCATGGGTCCCGACTGATTAACTGGGGTTCTCAGTTCCATAGGTAGCTATTGCCTGTAACTCTACACTTTATTTCAATCATAATAATAAAAAGCAGTGTTTTCCAGTACATTTACACATTCATGTACATTTAATCTGAATAGTGCAAGGTTTGTTAGTTAACTTCCTTCTAACATTGCATTAAATATATTTATTAATTATCATTATTAAATGTATTTATAAATGTAATGGGTTTTTTTTTAAAAGTGAGTTTTTACAATAATCTTTGCTATTTAGCCATGCTTAATAATAGTAAATATTTAATTATAATTTCTTGCACAAAATACAGTGGCAATTTTGCTTTCTTACAAGCAGGAAAATAAGTAAATAAATAAATAAATAAATGTGTAATCTGTTGAGCAGAAACTTACCTTTCTCGCGTATTCTGTTGAAGACCTTCACTTCTTTCAAGTTTATTCCTAAACCTGTCCTCATGGATATAGCCTCTGTGGCATCATTTTTGTTGCCTCGTCTGATGGAACCATTTGCATGGGCTCTGCCAAAAATAAATATTGGACATATCTGACCCACAATTCTAAACTAATTAAAATCAAGTAAGTCATTAAATTGAAGGAGACATCTGGATTAACAGAAGGTGAAAAGCATGCTTTTCTTTATGACATTGATATGGTTTAGCTTTGAATATCCAAAGTGCCTTTTCCCTGGAAATTACATGGCTTTGTGGGATTTTTTCAGTGACCTTGCTAAAGAATAGGTAATCCTACAAGGGTGAAGCATCTGGCACAAAAATAACATTCTGAGACTCAAATACGTATGGAAAAATAAATTACCTGTCAGACCAGTAGATGTAAGCCCCAAAGACTGCAACTGAAAAAATATCCACATTGCTCCCTGACAGCACAATCTCCCGATTCCTTCCACTTTCAAGGTCAATTCTTTCTATCTTGTCCATTCGAGCATCACACCAGTATAATTTATTTTCCTAAGGATCAATTGAAAAGAAAACTTGAAAATATTTATATCAGAAAATAAAGTAATATATGTTATAGTATGTAATAGCAATTTATGAACTTAAAAGATGGAAAAAACAAACCTCAAGGTCCACAGAAATTCCATTAGGCCATGTAACACCAGTTCCAACCAGAATAATCTTTTCTGATCCATCCAAATGTGCCTTGCCTATGCAGGGTGCCTGACCCCATTCTGTCCAGAATAAATACCTAGAATATGTAGAAAACACAGTAAATCATAATGTATTGAAATTGAGCAGTGGATTGCATAATAAGGAAGTTTATGGCAGTTCCCACCATTACTTCTGAGGTTAGGATCCTGCCCTCCCCCACATCTGCTCCTAAATGATAGGAGATGTACTAGAAAGGTGTAGGATGAGGTACAGGAGTCTGCTAGAGGAGGTAAAAATGCTTGTTCTTATTTCAGACAGAAGCATCTGAGAATGATGAGTGGGAACAATGAAATTAGAAAAGCAGAATTTCTCAGAGGTAGCATATAAAATATTTTTTCTAAATTAATGGGTTTTAAATTTTGCAATTGTTGACAGACTCTTGAATATCACAACTTTCTGTTATTACTATCTAGTATTTAATGCTGTGTGTTAATGGGATACTTTCATTAATAATCATTGATACAAGCATGGGGAATCAGAATTGGCCACAAGCTTATGTAAATATATTTTCTTTCCATATAGAGAATGAATCAATGAAGACATGTTGTCATGAAATCACATAGGATTGAGAGTTAGGTAATCCTCCCTATACTGTTGGGTTGCAACGGCCAACAGTTTTAGCCAGCATTCTGTTCAATAGCTTTGATCAATTGCAGGCATATTAATTTATCATGTTACCCTTTTTCTGGATGCACTGCTATAGCTCTTGGCTGGTCCAGACCTTGAGAAATGACAACATATCGAAAAGAGCCATTCAGCCTGGCAACTTCAATAAAGTTGAAGCCATGATCAGTCCAATATATATTACCTGGAAGAAAACAAATTGTTGCTCTACTACATTTGTAATGGATCAGTGATATTAAGTTATGCTTGTTTGAAATTTCTACCAAGCAATGCTAATTTTATTTCTGCATTGATAGACAAAGATTTTCATTTTTTAAAACTGCCCCTTTTTCTATTAAACAGAGTCCTTTGTTGCTAATTTAACTAAACAGTTATCTTCAAAATAAAAATAAAAATATAGACAATACTGCAAAGCAAAGTGAAAATGCATATTTTCCTATCCCTGTGGACTACAAATAGTTTGATCTTCAGTCATGACTAACTTGTAAAAGGCAGGAAGGCAGGAAAGGATAAATGAATTAACTAAAATAAAAAAATGGCATCAAACTTTTGCTAGAAATTTATTTTCCCCATTTAGACTCAAAGGTACTACTAAGGATGGAAAGTATATTCAAAAAATATCTGGAAAATGGTTTTAAAAAGTTATTCAAATGTTGAGAAACTTTGATGAGAAGAATCCTGGACTCACAAGAATCTTTATTTTGCATAAAATTTGCATGTGGTTGTTTTGAATGAAACAGCATTTTCTGAACAAGAAATAACATTTTTGGTGTGGAGAATAATATATCAATGCAGACATATTAATTTCTGCACAGAAAATGCTGTTTCTGTGCACAAAATGCTGTAATTGGGGATTCATTCTGCATAAAATTTGCACATGGTTGATTTTTTTTTTTTAGACAAAACAGTATTCACTGCACAGAAAACAGAATTTTCTGTGCAAGAATTAATATTTTTGTGTAAAACAACCACACACTAATTTTGTGCAGAAGAAGTCTAAATTATCAAAGACTTTCTGGCAGCAGAAGGACAATTGTTTAAATTGCTCATTACTGCCTTCAAGAAGAAACATAGAGGCTGTACGCACAGCCCCAAAGGCCCATGTTTCCCCCAGCCTGGCATCACCCAGATTAGATGATGCAGACCAACAGCCCCAGGGTGGAGATGGGCAGATTGGATGCCATTCCAGTGGAAATGGACAGACACTCACTCAACTAGCACTTACTCCAGTCTAAAATGTTTGGCTGTTTGTGGCAAAGTTTCCCAGAAACTCAGTCACAACAGCCAGAAGAGCAAATGGAGCCATGCTCCCTTACGAACTAACACTATCATTCTACTTACAGTCTGCAGTCTTAAGACTACAAAGGGGGGCTGCAATTAGAATGACAGTATCACTGTCAGGCAAGGGGGTGGTGGCAGCAGCTCCATTTAATGGTAGCAGGTGAGTATCTGAACTCGCACCCATTGTTGTGCCAGACCAGGTAAGCACTGAGGGCAGGAATAGGCCAGATCTATGGGCAGGACATCATGAGGTTGGCCCATTGTATCCTACCTGTGTGTTCAAGCTATTAATGAGGAATTACATCCCTAGGTGCTACAGGATTTCTTTGTATCTTTTCAGAAAGAATCAAAATTAAAGAACTGGTACCCGCTATCCAGTCCACTGCAATGCCTTCCACTCTTCCCAAACCATTTGTAATGATGTCTTCTTTCCACGTCTGATCCCTTCTAGCTCTACTTATTTTGTTGAATCCCATGTCTGTCCAATAGATTGTATCATTGCCTATAAAACAAAATTTGGGAGAAAAAGAGCATGAATTAAAACAGCGACAACATAAAACTGTAATAAATAAATCTGCTTCAAAGAATCTTGTCTCATCCTGTTTTCACATCTGTTGAGATTTCCCCCCCCCTTTTAAATCAGCATAAAAATTCATAGAGATTTTTTGCTGCAACCCTTGCACAGAGAAAATATGATACCATAAATGTTTTTAAGACAAGGCATCATCATCATCATCATCATCATCATCATCATCATCATCATCATTCCACCTTTTCCCCCAGACTGGAACTCAAAGCAGCTTACAATTAAAAATATGTCATCAAAAATCTATAAGATACATACGTCAAAACAAGATTAAACTATAAAATAAATAAATAAAACCAGTTTAAAACATACATTATAACACACACACACCAACACAACAATTAGCAATATGCAGCACATTGTCACTCAACAAGTACTTGTCAGAATAGAAAAGTTTTCACTTGCTTGCAAAAAGAAAATAGGGAGGGTGCCAGTCTAACTTCTCTGGGAAGGGAGTTCTAGAGAAGGAGAGCCATGGCCTGGCTCTGGTTAGCACTGAGGGCTGCCAGGGAGAGAGAGAGAGAGGGGAAAGTGGTGTTTTGAGGATGGTTGAGGAGCCCCTTTCAAAAAACAAGGCCTCTCTGAGGAGAGATAGAGAAGCTGGGACCTTCTTCCTAGCAGCAGCTGGCAAAACTCGCACTCAGAGCTCAGTTTGGTTTCTCAGAAAGGGAAAAGGGCCGCTTGAGGCCACAATGCTAATAGATCGATGCGAAGGCATTTAACAGCAACAAGAACAAAGGCCAAGAAGGCATTTTAATGAAGATGAGTTCATCCAAAAATACAATAGATTGCATAGTAGAATATAGGTCACCTAGCTTGAAAGACTGATGGTTCGAACTCATTGGCTGCCAGTGTGGCACAGGGCAAGCATAGCTGCACACACAGAGAGAAGCGGCACTGGGAGGCTTGGGCTCTTACCACCAGCCCAGGAAACCAGCTGTAGCCGGGAGGAATCAGCTGAGCGTCCTCCTCCGCCCCGCCCCCGCTGCTGTG
>CM034701.1:153126205-153137580 GCA_020142125.1 Phrynosoma platyrhinos
TCAGTGGTAGATGACATCACTATCTGAAGTGGGTAGAAAATTGTTTTATTTTAACCTTATAGTACCTAAATACCCTAAAGGCACCAGATCCCATTTGATCTTGGAAGCTAAGCAGGACCAGTCCTGGTTAGTACTTGGATGAAAGACTTCCTACAAATACCAGGTAGGCTACATTTCATTGGAAGAAACTAGTAAAATCACCTCCTCACCTAAGGAAACTGTATAAAATTTATGGAGTCACCAAAAGTCAACAGGTGAGGGCACACAGAAACACAGCTTATAGTCCCATTTAGCCCACAGTGAGGGTACCATGCAATTCTGAGTGGTGTGTGATCCTTGTTTTAGTGTAAAAAAATAGAAAAAGAACTACCTGACCATTTTGTTTACTATAATGAAATAATCATTAACAGTTTTCTGCTACATACAAAGATGAGTGATATTAAATAAGTATTACTCAGTGTCCAAGGCCATCTGGGTGGTTGTGTCACCCACTGGCATGGAAATGTGTTGGCCTCATTAACCCAAAAAAGTATTGTCACAAATCATGTCATGATTTGTAATGAGTTACTTCCAAGCTCTGGACAGGATGCAGTTTATTCTTACTAAGCAACTGAGTGGAACACTGCTTGCACATTTATCAAGTTTGAAGTTTTTTTTTATGGTTGGTAGGCTAAAATAAATAATTACATTTTATTTCAAAACCAGTTTTTAAACAAACTAATTAAATGTTCAGTGAATGCAATCTACCAATACAGTAGATCAATACACATATCAATAACATATAGCACTAGTGGTAAAGTCAAATGGGGAGAAATCTAAGACAGAATTTAATTGTTACAGTTCCAGATGTTTACATTTCCTTGGAAGCTTATTATGGATATAAATTTTTTAACATATTAGTGCTGTATTATAAAACATAACTAAAATATTAGGAAGTTTTAGAATCACCAAATGTGGAATGGCAAGAGCAAATTTTAGGTAATAGATTTAGAGACACAATTATTTTCTAAATACCTATTTATTAGTTGGTTTTAAATGAGTCTTATAATGATAAGTTTCCATTTTTTAAATATAGAGAACAATACCTTATTTTCTGACATATAAGACTATTTTTTAACCTGCAAAATCTGGGGTTGAAGTGTGTGGGGGGGGGTTGTCTTATACGCCGGGTATAATGAGGTTCATGATAGGTTTGCCTTAGTGTCATCATCAGTTGGAAATAACTTGAAGGTGCACAGCAACAACAACAACAGTTTTGGAAGTCATACTCTTCCCAAACTCTATATTTTAACTGGAAAAGTGTGTGGGGGGGTCGTCTTATAAACCAGAAAATACGGTAACTTTACCAAATATATGTATCACATTGCTCTCTCTCTCTCTCTTTCTATACACACACACACACACACACATATATATATTCTTAAGTTTTAAAATTTTATATCAGGTAAATCTTGAAACCACATGTGGTAAAAACATGCAAAATACAGTTACAAAGAACCAGCATTTTCCCTTAGACTATTCAGTAGTAGATGTATTAGCAAATCAATCTTCATTTTTTAAAAAAATCCTTTAACCTGTATTTTTTTTTTCAATACCCAAATAATTGTACCTTGACATGACATCCGGTTTTTCCTAAGGTTGTAGCCTATTGTACATAAGCATGTTCTGGTTGTTTCTGAGGTTGGCAAACAGAGTTGGGAACATCCTCCATTATTATGATGACAGGAATTGCTACCTACCACACAAGGAAGAAGAAAGAAAACTGTAAAGGTTGGTAAATAATGACACAATTTTGTATAGAATCCCAATATTTAAAATTATATCTTGCAGCTTACCCAAGAAGAACACTTTTCCTGAGGACCTCAATTGTCCTATTATTTCAATGTTTTATGTACCTCACATCTTAACTATGAAGTCTCCATTGTCCCAGAAGATTGGATAAACTAGGATTAAGGTTCTACTAAGGCAAGTACACTTGCAAATTTCACTAAGGTGCAAAACAGATCACCCTTAAGGGACAGTGTGACGCCACCCTTGAAAGAGCTGGGTTGGTCCCATAGCAACCACACGCTGTGGCCCCACTCTGGTGTTTAGCCAATGCAAAAAAAGAAGTGGCAAATTGCTGGTCCTTTTTGTGCTGGCTTTTCTGCTCCTGCCATGGCTTTTTGGCATTCCTGCAGTGCAGTGCATGTATATATTTTATTTTACTTTTATTTCAAAAAATCCAAACACACATACACACATTAACTGCCCTTGAGTCAACCTTGACTCATGGCAATCCAATAGATGAGAAATCTCCAATATTCCCTGTCCTCACGTGCTAATTATATCTCTATATAATACATGGAGGGCCAGCACTACTACATGTATATCCACTACTAGTTGTCAATAGAATCATAAAATCATAGAATCATAGAGTTGGAAAAGACCGCAACAGCCATCCAATCTAACCCCCTGCTATGCAGCAACTCATAAATTGCTGATTGGGGTATATGTCTGTTGTTCCCACTTGAAACAAGTTCCAAAGAAAGAGACCTTTAAACAGAGGCTGGATGGCCATTTGCTGGGGGTGCTTTGATTGTGAGTTCATGCAGTAATAGTAATTAAAGAAGCTATAGCCAAAGTTTTCTCATACCACAAACTGCAAACTACTAGACAGCTTTGCACAACTCTTGCTCAGTATCCTAGATTCTCTATTTTGTTTTTGAAATAATTCATCTTATTGGATCAACTGAGATTTTAAAACAAGGAACTGCAGTGAGATGAGCTACAACTCAGTTGGACTTTGCTCCTTTAGCCTTCTACCTACAGCTAACTTTTTCCCCTTTGCACCTACCCTCTTCCCTTAGTTTCTCACATATATTTTCGTTACTGGTTCAGTCAGAACCCAAAATAGATGCTTAGATCCTCTTCTGCCCATACATGGATATAAAATGGTGAAATAGACAAATAGATAAAGAACACCAGAAGCCAAAGAAAAATTGAGGATTTTGCAAAAATTGCCTGTGATTTGTAATGTCTAAAAGTGAGTAGAATCTTCTCATGGCTCTCTAGATGTAATCCTGTTAGTACTAGTTATTCATAATAAAACATAACATGGTTTACCTTGTTGTGCTGCTTTGTCATATATTTTCATATGTACAACTCCTGAAGTTTTATTTCGCAGAACTGTAGGATTCCTTCCATCTTTTTTATTGCAGGTACCTAACTGGCCTAAGTTTTGGTCTGCCCACCATAATTTTCTATCTGTAAAAATAAAATTTCAGTTTTTCAGAAAACATTTTTAAAAATCATGAAAGAATATTATAAAATATTAATTATAAGCATATAATTAATTATAAATAATATAGTGTTGACATTGGATATTAAAACAAGATGTAGGAATGAGAATAGCTCTCTGTAAGAACAGCATTGTTTTGTTCTCTTCAAAAGAGAGTAGCTAGATTAATTTTGATTTTGTTCTTATTAACAGTCTTAATGAGAAATGTAAAGAGGAAAGATTAGTATGTTATTGAAAAAATTTCAGTTATTAGTGCTGTTGTTGATATGTGGGAATTTAGATGGCTATGGAGTTTGTGGGAATCAATAAAAAATATATTGGGGCTACACATAGCCCATGGCTGCATTTCCACCACCCCTGTTGTGAGTCATGTCATTATGCCATTGGATAACAGGACTTCAAAACTGGTACAAGAATACTGTGCTTTTCCTTCAGTATGAAAAGATTGTCTAACTCTGAAGAAAAATCATCAGTGATGTTTTATCAGTGCTGTGGAATAGATGATAAATTATACAGAAGTATCATCAAAAGGGCCTTGTTAGAGCACAATACGTATAGACACAAACATGGTTTTCTATTTGACAAAATGGCCAGTCCCATCAATCTCTCTATTTCCTCTGGCCAAATTTTGTGGAAGAAGGATGAGGTTCAGAATTTTAAAGGTGTAGGACACCTCCCTATCAGGTGTTTTTCATAAGATATTTCATATTTTGAAAATGCTAACTTAATCTTAGGAAGTGATCTTATTGCTAACACAGATGCCAGATATTTAAACTCATTCCCAAAGCTATCCTTCAGGTAAATGATATATCAACACCACACAATTGCTATACCACCATTCAATATCAGTTTTCAGTGTTGCTTTTAAATAGAATGATACCCATGTATCAACGCAAAAAAATATAATCAAATCATAGACAATGATTTTAAAATCAGAACTAAAAGTCCATTACAACTACAGTTGTGTACTCAACTACCTTGTAGCTAAGTCCCAACATTGAAATCAGTGGCTTACTTCTGAGTGAACATGGAAAAGGACTGCACCACATTAAGGCCTTGTTCCCATTATGATTTAAAATGAATTGCTGATCCGTTATATGTCTGTCGTTCCCACTTGAAGCTGGTTGCACTAGGTTTCAATCATGATGAAGTGAGGCAAATGCAAAAGAACCACTCTTTCTGACACTAGTTTTTTGGCAGTTCTTTTGAAAAGGAATAATTAGCAAGCATGTTCAGCAAGTAGGAATGATGGACCTGAATCACATCAAACTGGAGGGGAGGGATTACTGGGACAGTAGGTTGGTACAGGGGTGTATCCCATCCTAGGGATACTATTTTTTGAGGAAAACTGCCATTTCCTCCTGTCTCCTTTCCCAGGACCCATCCTATGTTCCAACCTTCTGTCTAGGAGGAATTCCAAAATGTCCTCCATTCTGAGTTTGACTAGGAAGCATGTCCTCCAAGTCCTGAAAGGCTGGGAGGTCACCAACTCCCCATGTCCTCCAAGTCCTACAAGACTGGGAGGTCACCACCACAACTCCCCATGTCCTCCTAGTCCTGCAAGGCTGGGAGGGCAGCACCTCACCCAGGGGAGAGTCCTCCATACGACATTCACGGCTGCATGCATCCCAGGGGAGAGTCCTCATGGATGCATGCATCCCAAGGGAGAATTCTGGCCATTGCACCCATGACTCCTTCCTATGTTTTCTTGAATGTGTTGCTGGTTGCATCACCAATGAGGCACATTTTGAAGAGGCACAAACTAGTAGGAATGACAATTGTGACAAAAAAGAAACAAATAAAGAAAAGTCCCACTTCTATAGTGGTAACAACATATAGACTGGAATTGATTCACCAACCTGTGGCAAAAGCGAATTGAAAACTGGGTTAAATGTAAGTAGGAATGAGCTGTTAGCTTTCAAAAAACCTGAGAGAACGAAAAGCTGCCCCAAAGGTCACAGCACTAATTTTGACATCAAAACTATTCTGTTTTCCCAAACAGTATTTGACTAAAATTCTTTATATGAAGCAGTTTTATATAGATATCTTTAGCTTATATAATGTAATAAAATATGATATATAATAAGTAATTATATTTTATTGGAGTGATTCACAAACAAATCTTAATAGTTCAATTAATCAGCAGAACCTTTCAGCTCTTCTCCTCCTCTGCTGCTTAAAATAAATCTTATTTTATAGTATTGTATCATGATACACCAGATCCCTTGATAGCACACGCCAAGTCAATGCAACCCTAACCTGGTTCTGACCTCAGTTGGTACCCAGGCTGACACAGGAATAGGTGGGTGTTTACATGCCCATCCACCACCACACCACGGACCTGCTACCACCGCACACCCCTTACCTTATTCTGCCCTTGGAAATAAGGTGCCTGGTTTCACCCACTTGTTTAGACAGTTTGCTTTCATGTCAGATGCAGTGATGGGGGTCTGCTTGTAGTGTCAATGTCAGAGGCTTGCAGAGCCATCTATTCTACCAGGTGTTACCGTGGAGGTTTGGAGAACTTGAAACTGCTGCAGAGTTTTGATGAAACTCTGTGGCAACTGGCAGATCATTTTTACTCACACTAAGGCTCCTTTGCACCAGAATTGTACCAGGACCACCAGATCAACATCTCCTCTATGTGATAATTGCCCTGCATTGTCTGAACAGGACAACATGAGGTTGGGGGGAACATGGGCCTTTTGTCTTCAAAAACATAATCTATAGGTTTCCCTTAGACTTTTAAGAAGGATTTTAAGTTGTCTTGGATCCACTTGTGCACTCAGTGTATTTCTCCTGGCAGTTCTGGGTTCATTCATAATTTATATGATTGTCTCATCTTCATCCCTTCCATTTGCCAGGAACAAATTTAATTCTCAAACCACATGGTAAAAAGGTGAGAAATTCATAAATAATAAATGAGTAGAATAAATGTGAATATAAAATTGTGAAATAGACAAAAATAATAAGTATTTTCTTGTTGGCAAGAACTCACCCTCCCTCCCGAAACAGAGGAACTTCAGAATGCTACTGAGTGCTCCACATAAATCTGAATACCTGAATAATAAACATTTAATAGGACAGAATTGTATGTTTTCTTCTATATAGTATTAGACAAGGGCACAATTAAATACAATTCAATAAGAAACTTGACTACAGCTTCATTTTCAAAACAATAATAGCTGATCACACACTGCAAAGTGTATGTGGTCTCAGAGTGGGAATTCTGGCAGTGAAACTCAGGTTTTTTACTCCCTTACATACCATAGCAGCTGCAAAACAAAAAGAACTGCAAAGGTGATCTCTGCGGGGATTTACAAAGTCATTCTGAGCTCTTAATAAACACAGATAGATTGCACCAATCATGTGCTCCTGCAATTCACAAGCCATTTCTCCTTTTTGTTGTTGATATATATGCAAGCAAATATAACAAACCAAAAATGTTAGCCTTGCTGCATGAATGCATTTTGCTTGAAAATACTAGGCTGCATTTTTTTTTTTTTTTTGGAAGCAGTCTTTGCATGTAGGTGCCTAAAGTTTACTGTCAACTTATGGAAACCCCATGAATTTCATAGAGTTTTCTTAAGCAAAATTTATTTTATTAAATCCTTCCTCTGAAGCATAGGCTACAGCACCTGCTATTCACTGGCAGTTTTCCATCCCAGTACTAATCAGGGTTGACCTTGCTTAACTTCAAAGATCAGACAGGATCTCGTACATTTAAGATATCTTCCAAGATCAAACAGGATCTGGTGCATTTAAGTTATTTATATATATAAATCAATACATTAATTGAAACAGCCAAATAATTCCCATACCTTGGATCAAATCAAAAGATTAGGAATGAGAAGGACAGCTATGAAAGAACAAGATAAGATCCTAAAATGCAAAGATATACAACTGAGCACTAGACTAATTGAAGCAATTGTATTCCCCATCACACGTATAGATGTGAGAGCTGGACAGTGACGAAGGCAGGTAAGAAGAAAATTAACTCATTTGAGATGTGGTGCAGGGGAACAGTGCTGAGGATACCATGGACAGCTGAAAAAACAACAACAAACAAATGCATCCTTGAGCAGATCAGGCATGATCTCTTCCTGGAAGCCAAGATGATCAGTTTGAGGCTGTCATACTTTGGCTACATCATTAGAAGGCATGACTCATTAGAAAAGATAATAATGCTAGAAAAGACAGAAAGTAGTAGAAAGAGAGTAAGACCACAGCCCACATGCATAGAGGTCATGGGCCTGAATTTACAGGACCAAAGCAGAACAGTGTAGGACAGAGGGGCTTGGAGATGTTTCATTAATAGTGTTGCCATGAGGTGGAGTCAATTTCAGGGCAGTTAACAAAAATATATTTGTATAAATGACACAAGTATAAATGAGGTAAGGGAAGCAAATGGAATATTCATAGTACTTAAACATACTTAAACATACCTGAAATCTCCAGTTTCAATCTAGTTCTGCTTATTACTTTTCAGACAAATTTCTCAGAGCTTGGCTAATTTGATTAAAATATTTTTCTATTATAAGTTATATATAGTGGATGTCTGCTTGCTATAGTAACACAGCACATGAAATTGAGAATTTTTAGTTTTCATTTATTATCTCCAGAAAACTGTCTGAAATTGTCTTAAGGGAAAAGACTACAGTTGGAAATCTGGAAAACATTGTAGGGACAGCAGGATACAAACATAGTTGATTAAGGGATTGGTGTAGATGTATAGCAATTTTAATTGACAATATTTATCAATGAAGAATAAACACTTCCTTTTTGTGGCTTGCAAATGTATGGTAATGATCACTGAGAAAATGGCAGGATCAGCTGCCTATTCTCAATTCAGTGCAGTAATCCACTTGGATGTTTGCTTTTGTGAATCAGGCATTAGAAATTAAAAAAAAAATCCAGTAGCTCAAATTATGGAAGGACTAAAAATCACCCCTCCAACACAGGGAAAATTCTGAGGGACAAATTATTTTTTCAATGCTGTGATCCTTCCCCTATCCTGTTCCTTACAATTTGGCAGGGGGAATATCTGAAAATTAAGGAAGTATAAAGAGAACGGAGACTTCTAAGCTACACACATTTCATATTTCACAAAGCATGTGCTTCTACGCACAATTCAAATTATATAGAAGTGGGAGTGAATTATCCATAACAGTCCTTACCAAATATGTAAACTGAAAATCAGAGCAGCTATAGTTAAATCAATGTTACATATCAAACTATTTCAGACATAAAGAATCAATAGCATATTTTTTCCTTTCCCCTAAACATATTGTAAACATATACACAAAATTATTTTTAGGAATCTGTAAAGTTCCTTTATTCACATATTCTTCTTGAAAGCCTTGCTCAACTAGGCTAATTATAAATAATTTCTTTCAATGTAGCATTAGATCACAAGGAGCATAATTAGCAATCTGTAGAGATGGAAATAATATTTGAAAATATTCAAAATGGTTCAAGATTTAAGTTTGGACTGGGAAGACTTTGCAGTTCTGTATTTCTTCTGTGCAAAATGGCCATTTTGCACAGAAAATAGCATTTCTGCACAAA
Organism: Phrynosoma platyrhinos; assembly: GCA_020142125.1. NCBI lineage: Eukaryota > Metazoa > Chordata > Lepidosauria > Squamata > Phrynosomatidae > Phrynosoma > Phrynosoma platyrhinos. Next base: position 153,135,054 of record CM034701.1, read on the forward strand.
AGAAAGCATTTTATGTACAGAAAACAGGTTTTTATGCAAAAAAAATCTTTTCTGTGGAAAAAATGCTGAAATTTGAGTTTATTCTGCACAAAATTTGGAAGTGTCAGAATGCAACATTTTATTTGTAAGAAACTGCATTTTATGTTCAGGAAATAGTGTTTTGGTGTAGAAATATTATTTTCTATGAAGAAAATGTTCTTTTGTTTTCTTCTGCATTCAAAATGCTGACACATGCAATTCTTCCACAGAATAAGTTCCTAATTGTGAAAAGCCTTTGAAAAGTGTATGGCATTTGAAGACATCATAGCAGGAAGAAAAGTGTTAAAATTAGTTGTTGCTTCATTCAAGAAGTAACTTAGAGGCAAAACAGACCACCAAGAAAATGAACTGGGGCTGCAGCAACATGCTGCAGCCCCAATCACCTTGAAGCCACCCCAAAAAGGAGCAGCAAAGATCAGCTCTTTTTTGGGCCAGAAAAAAGCCAGCTTTTGCTGCTGTGCTGCAGCCCAAAGCCAGCTTTAAGATACTCCAGTGATGTGAGGTATATAAAAACTGCACTGCTGGAGCAACTTGAAGCCACCTATGTCTGGGCAGCTGGGTGGCTTCATGCTGGCTTCTGGGTTCATCGGAGTATGCAGTGTGTAAACAATGCACTCTGATGACACCCGGAAACAGTGTTTTTGTTTGTTTGTTCGTTTTGCCATCTGTTTCAGCCCGTAGTGAAAGACTACATCCCTATTGTTCTGATAGGAAGAGCTGGTGGTTTCTGATTTCTGTTTAATAATTTAAACCTATTGAGTAATTATGGTAACTTTTAATACAATCATTCTGTGAAAAAATATTGTGCATAAAAATATTCTAAATTATTTTAAAGGGTGTGGTATACTGTATGTTTTCTACAATTATAAGACATAACATTTTGACAGAAATAGCATAAAAGAAAGTGAAGGATATATGTAAAAAGCCCTAATCAGGACTTGAGAATTACTCAAAAGCTGTGAAGCAAATCTCCAAATATGGTCAGAGAATGGAAAAAAAATGATGAAAGATGTACAACTTCCTTAATCCCCTAGACTGTGTTGTCAGTAGTCACATTAACTGGTGGAATCTGTGAGTTTTAGTTCAATAAAGTAATCTGTTTACTATCTGAGTCTCTCCCATCTGTAAAGGCAGCATACAGATATAAATGTGTGCATGCACATACACACAGACACACACAAATAGAAAAAGTGAGGAAACATGACCATTCATCATCCATACTAAGTCTAATCAAGAATTAAAATCCTGAAAAAATGGAACTGACTAAAACCAATAGCTCAGTCCTGTCTGCACTAGAAAAGGTGTATCAAAGCTCTTCTATTTTAACATGCCATGTCTGTCTATGTATAAATGCTTTGAGATTTCAGAAACAATTGTGACAATAAATTAAACTAGGGGCAATAAATTAAACAAAACATGTTATCCATAACCTTCACTGTTCCAGTAATGCAAGAAAACAACAACAACCAGTTGACCAACAGAATCCAGAGCCAGAATCTATTGATTGCAATCATGTTCCAGAAGTATCCAAATAGTTGTCCCTAAGCAGTTAATAATTACAAAAACAAAACAAAAAACTTGCTTTGTATCAGATCCTATACAAGGTAATTACTACATGAAAAGGATATTTCCCTAAGGAATCTGATTAATATGTCTTCTGCAGTTCAACACATCTTAATGAAAAATATATTGGTCAGACTCTTCTGCCTATTGTGCTACTAATTATGGTTGTTGCTGTTTGAATAAATAGTAAATAGTCTCTAGACCACCTACCTCTCCTGCTAATTCCAATCATGTTATTAGACAATCCTGTTATCTTTGTTCTCAGATCACAGAATCATTTTTCACAACAGACATTAGAATTAGAAGATAATTCAGCATAGGGTAATCTCATCACTAGCCCTTAGAGTATTGGCCTTCTTTGCAGTCTCCTGCACCTATACGATTAAAAAAAAATTCAAAAAATCAAAACAGAATTTTCAAAAAATAGCCACATGTTGTTATCTTGATTTTATATCTAAACTGATAATGGCTGAAATCCTTCCCTGCTCTGCTATTTTAATTTCACCATAACCCAACAGTATGAAGAATTGCACCCAATGGCCTAAATCCAATTGTAAATCCCATCTAGAGTAGAGCCATTGAATGAAGGGGAACTTGGTAAATCAGTATTTCAATAAGTTCCATCAATTTATATATATATAAAAAAAAAACTGTACAAAAACAAACATTAAAATGGTTCTGAGCTAAGGAACAAAAAGTTCCATTCATAAAGGATGGTTTACTATATTGAAAAATTGGAATAAAACAGCCTAGTTATTCTAAAAGAAATTGTCCTATCATAATCTGAAGGCAACCTTAAACTCTGCGGTTCAGTTGAATGGAGAGTGCACAGTAGAATCCAAATATTATATTTAAACATCAGGTTAGCATTTATGAAGAAACTTTTAATGATTCTTAAGTGTTCTTCATGCATTTTAAAGTACTA
>CM034701.1:153137680-153152287 GCA_020142125.1 Phrynosoma platyrhinos
GAATTCCTCTTTGGTGATTATTAATTTGCTGAAATCTGAAATTTCATTTAAAGGGACAATTAGCTGCATAATATACACTTCTATTGAAAAAACAAAATAAAACAGAGAAATGCAATAGGGACCTGTGGTATAAAACATGATTTTTCTAGCAATTACTATTTTATATTTTAAGTAATAGTATTTCAGAATATTTAATAATTGCATTTAAATTAATACAAAATTTCCCAATAATTAAAACCTATTTCTGTAACTGTTCTATCTATCTATCCATCCATCTAGATATCTATAAATAAATACTACTTAATGTTAAAAAGTATAACTCACTATAAAACAGACAAATAAAATGAATAACACTGCTACACCAGCACTGTATGTTCTCCTTAGGGAGTTCAAGCAGTAGTCTGAATGTAAATATTGATGGACTATTAATTTTCATTTATGATGATTTGAGTACTTAAGAGAAGGCAGCAATATGTAGTACTTCGAACTGGGCAAATTGCCTAGATATATTTCACAAATTATTGCTAATATGATTAAGAATATCATGGTAATTAGAAAACCGATGGCTTGGAAAATTTAGCTGTATATATTTAAAATTCCTTATAGAGAAATGCCTTTCACTGTAACCATATGCAAGTTAAGTCTTCTCACATTACAAATCACTATTCTGACAGGTATGGATTTGAAGAAATCATCTATTTTTTAAATTTAGCTGTCCATTGAAATCTAAATGTTATATATAATATGGCAGTTAACTGCTAGTAATTATAAAATAAAACTTTAAATGCAAGCTTCTTGTTTTTCTAGTCATTTTTTGTTGTCATTCACAATATGGACAGAACTGAAATACTTCACATATTGAAAGTATTTTCTCATTTCTTTGCACTTAATTTCATGCATTACTTTGTGGACTAGATTATAGTAAAAAAAAAAAGTCTGTTTTTATAGTCCCAGATATTATTGATTATCAAACTTTAGCTGCCCTTATGAGTGTTTTGCTAGCATATCCTGGGCCATTAAAAATGAGTATTTGCTAGCATATCATGGGCTATTAAAATTGATAAACTGGAGAGGAACTTGCTGGCATCACCCACGATAGCAAGAAGATGAGTGGAAAAGAAGATCCCTTCCATCACATCTCCATCAGATTGAGGATACTACACACAGATTTTGAACCAGAATATGTCGTACAAGTGTGTACTGGAGTGAATGTCTGATGCCAGTGCGGTCTGGAAAGTTTAACTACTGGATCAATGTTAAGAATTCTAATATACATGTAGTATATTTAGTCAATAAGATAAATAGATTGCCAATTTGTTGCTGTTTTTCAGTGTTCAACAAATAACAAAATTGTATTTATGTTGTTGAAGTATCTGAAAATGCTTCCTATAAGCAATTCATTGACATAAACACTTGCACAATATATTCCATATATTATAAGGCAAATTGTTTTTCTTTTCTTTTTTTTTAGTCATGTGTTGGATGGCAAAAGACATGGCTGAAAAAAAATATTGCTTAGGGAAGTGTTGTTGTTGTTTTTCTATGTTTTTGCCATTACCTTGAAACTGCAGTTCAAATTTGGACATTTAAAAAAATAATAATGTCACAATGGGCTTCCACTCAGAAGTGTATTTTCTAAGAAACATTATAACTGTCTAAAGTTAAGATGTCATTTTAAAGAAGCAAGTTGGAGCTTCTTCATATATTGTGTGTGTGTGTCTGTTTGTGTTTATGTGTGTGCACACTAAAAGTAATGTGTCTGTTGGGAAAAGAGAGAGAGAAAGGGAGAATATGCCAGTTTACTTTGTTTTAAAACCTTATGTTTTAAATAAGAGATTAGCATAATTTTCCTGCATGCGTATTTTTGAATTTATCTGTCATTGCACCAGTAACACACACATGTATTCATCTGTCAGTCTCAATCGCTTCCATTTTTTCATCTCTGGGGTTTTCCGCACAAGTAAAAAGAAGTGGTTTTGCCTCAGTTTGAATCTTACCTATTCAAATGACACAAATGGTGAAAATGGGAGGAAACTGGAACAAAGCTGTACTCCAGGGCTAAATAGGGGAGCAAAACAAATCCCAGTTTGCTCTAGATGAAGCCAGAAAGTCTGCATTATTGCACAAGCATGTAGCCCACATACTGGTACGGAGACATCAAAAGGGGCCAAGCTGCTGACACCATTGCTGTCCATAGTTGTTGTTGTTGTTTTTGTTACCTGCCCATGAATCTATCTCATGTGTACAGGAGTGGTCAGTTGTAATTGACCCATTGCACACCACATGAAGCAAAATTGTGACAAACATAACAGGTCTCCAACAATACAATGGATTTAATAAGAACAATAACAAACTGGGAAATCCAGCAGGTGTCATGGATGAAGGGAGAAAGGGGGGCATGTATGGGGGCCTCCTTTATTGTGCTGTGCCAGGGCACTAAAGAACTGCATGCCAGCTCTTAGGGCGGCCTTTTGCTGCCCTGAAAGGAGCAGCATTTTGCTGCTCTTTCAGGGGCGGCAAAGGGAGGATCGGGGCTGCGGTGAGCAGTTGCCATGGCCCTGATCCATGGCTAGCAGGGGCGGCCCAGAGCCACCCGTCTGCATAGCCCCTATCAGTTTCATTAGAAGGCTCAAATTCTAGGTTTATAGCAGGCTTATAACAGAGGAAAAAATGTTGTCCATGCATCTTTGCTGCATCATGTAGATTGAAAATATGAATCATGCCCTCCCCTTATTTCTAAATTAAAAGCCTGAAATGCTACAGCCTCCAGGAAATGTGCTCCAGCAACCTGATCATTAGTGTTTTTTCCCCCTATTTTACAAAATGCTTTTTAATAAATGTGGTAACCTGATCTCCTTAGATCTGTATAAGGTTAATATTTTATTTTCTCTTCTATCCTTTAGTCTTTCCTAAATAGTTTTGTGCAATGAGGGTTTTTTTTTTTAAAGACCCTACACAATGAGTCAGGGTTTCCTTTGTGCAAACTGTCATGACCTGAAGATGTTTTACTTGGTTACTCATTCTCATACGCATACTCATTCTCATTCTCAATATCATCATCATCAATTTTCTATCCCACTTTTTCCTCAGTCCAGGACTGAAAGCTTTTAACAAATTAAAAAAGGTATTGCTAAAAAATCCCAACAGACAAACGTTAAAATGAGATTAAACAATTAAAAAATTTAAAACCAAATTAAAACATACATCATTAAAATGTACATGTGCACACACACACACACACACACACACACACACACACACCAGCACAATTATCAAGATCCAGCACATTATTTGGTGGGATGGGCCTTGTAGAGTCAATCATCAAATGCCTGTCTAAATGGGAAAGTCTTTATTTGTCTGTGATAGGACAATAGAGACAGTAGATGGGCCAGTCTGACTTTGGGAAGAGAGTTCCAGATCCTGGGAGTAGACACTGAGGTCCTCTCCCATGTCCCCATCAGATATAACTGTGGGGATGGTGGGACAGAGAAAAGGGCCTCCCCAACATATTTAAAAGCATGGAGTGGTTCATAAGGGAAAATATCTTCAACTATCTTGGAATTAAGCTGCATAATGCTTTATAGGTCAGAACAAGCACATTGAGTTGTGCCCAGAAACAGACTGTCAGTCAGTGGAACTGTTGCAACAAGGGACTTATGTGATCTCTATAGCCAGCCACAGTTACCATTATGACTGAAGCTTCTTGGACCAGTTGAAATTTCTGACCACTCCTCAAAAGTAGCCTCATGTAGAGCATGTTCTACAGTAATCCAACCAGATATAACTAAAGGGTGTGTCACCATGGCAAAGTCTCAAGAAAAAGGTGCATTTGGCACACAAGCTTTACCTGTGCAAATGCATTCCAAGCCACTTCTGAAACCTTAGCTTCCAGTCTCAGTGTTAAATCCAGGAGCACACTCATGCTGTGGACCTGATTCATCATTGCAAGTATAACCCCATCAAACACAGTATCAATTTAGTCTCTGTATATGTGATTAGTGTCTATTACTTTTATACTTACAATAAACCACTTGCCATTATGTTACACATTTAGCCAATTTGGACAGTCTGTTTTGGTTGTCACCACTCTAAATAACTGGTGTACCACACAAGCATCCCAATTTCCTTGATTATCATTAAAATGAAACTACTTCTATTCTTCTATTTCTATTCACTCTGCTATTGCTATTGTCTGCTTCATATTTTAATTATTATTTTCTGCTTCATATTTTGACCCATTATCTATCTGATGTAGGGCTATTGAGAGTGGGTTTGGCCATTGGTATAGTGCATTGGGACATCTACTGTCAGGCAGATGGTTTTTCGAATTCTTGTTACTATCAAGGCCAAACATTATCAGCTGTCCTGTGCTATAGACAGGACATTATAGAAAGAAATTTGTATTAGTGGATCACCATCATCATCATCATCATCATGGGTATTAGCTTAGTAGTTTCAGGCAGGACTGGTATACAAGTGGCAAAAGCTTACGTCTCTCCAGGTATCAAACAGTCAATTAGTGCAGTGCCATCTTAAAAAGGTGCTACATGATCATATAAAGTGGCACTTGAAAATTGTGGAGTACCACATTCTGCACTAGCTATAGTTTCCAAGATAAGCTTAAGGGCTATCTCACAAAGTAAATTGTAACCCCTGGAAGTTCTTTAATCAACACTTCTGCATGCGGGGCATCCGAGTTCTGGTGCCACATTTAGTCAGTGACAAGAAATTGAATTGCCAGCCAGGAATATTCTGGGTTTAATTAGTTGCTTAGAGACTCAACACTAAATAGGGTATGAGGGGATGCTGGACTGAATCAGCAAAAGGGCTGGAATGCTTCCCTGCTGTATACTATCTCCTGCATTGTTTCCCACCAATAAATCTTATAACATGCACAAAAGTTTGGGTAAGCCTGGAACTACAACCATTTATGGAAGACCAAGTAAAATATGTTTTTCTACCTCCCCATCTAGTACAGTGCAGTTCTCTCTGTTGCCAGGCCCACCTCAAATCTCATGAGTGCTCCAGTCTCCCATAAGGTTACAAATATTTGGGAGCTCAAAGTTCATACAAGAAGCTCACTGTTAAAAGACTCGAGGTAGGCTTTATAGAGGTCTGTCTCACATGCTGCTGGTAAATACAATGTAAGGTAGGCATGGGATTAATCAGAACTAGAAGGACATTGCATAGGATGGGTGCTGACGCAAGAAATACTTTCAGTTCTGGTTGTTTCCAAACAGATACCTGATCAACATGGAACAACCATAAGGGCCTCTTCAAAAGATTTGAAACAGGTGATAAGGGAGATGGTGATTCCTCAAATATACTGCTTCCAGTTTCTTCAGGGACTGGTATACAAGTGGCAAAAGCTTATATCTCTCCAGGTAGCAAACAGCCAATGAGTGAAGAACCACCTAAAAAGGTGCTACGTGATCATACAAAGTGGCACCTGAAAATTGTGGAGTGCCACATTCTGCTATAACTATTGTTTCCAAGTGAAATTTAAGGGCTGTCCCATAGAGCACACTCTAATAATTGAAAACTAGGGCTGCTAAAACTAAATCACTTTTGTTTGTGGAGTGAACTGTGGGAGTTACAGAACAAATGCCAGTCCTAGAGTCCTCCAATAATGAGAAAGGGCTGCAAAAAAGGTACATCCCTTTCTGCCCTGAACCTGTATTGTTGAAACTCATTCACTTGAAACTCATGTAAAAACTCACCCAATCTTAATGCATGAGCTAGCCTGGGCTCTGAGATCATCAGGAGAGGTCTCTTTCTCAGTCCCACCATCATCACAAACACAGTTGGTGGGGACACGAGAGAGGGCCTTTTCCATAGCTGTCCCTAGATACTGGAACTCCCTTTCCAGGGAGATCTGATGACCCCCTATTTGTTGGCCTTCCACCAGCAGGCTAAGACCTATCTGTTCACACAAGCATTTAAAATAGAAAGTTTTGAAAGCATGGGCTCGGGTGTTGTATTGTTTTAAAGTGTTTTCAACCTTTTATCTTTTTAACTGTACTGTATTATCTTAACATGCAATCTATTTTAATATCGTAATAATTTTATTTTCTTTTAATGTACCACTTTTGTATGCTTTTAATTATATATTTTTTAATATTGTAAGCCACTCTGAGTCCCAGTTTTGGGGAAAGAGTGGGATGTAAATAAAATAAAATAAATTAAAATAATCTTTCTGAAAATGACCCTACCCTTGAAGTATAACCTTTAGCACCCAGTTCACAGAGCCAATCTGGAAGTGTTAACATAATTTATAGTGTCAAAAGCCAATGTGATATCAAGGAGAATTAACAGTATCATATCCTCCCCATCTTGATAACACAGGTCTGTCAATGTCACTAATGTATGCCATGGCCATCCTACAGAATCATGGATTTGTAATCTTATGAGGCACCATCACTCTTTGGCAAAGAAGTTTAAAGATCTTGTAAAAAACACAAATCCCAGGATTCCACAGGACAGAACCAAGAGCATTTAAAGTGGAGTCAAACTGCATTATTTCTACAGTGTAGATGCCCCTATAGACTCAATCACATAACCAGTTCAGAACTCTATTTGAAATGAGTCTAGACAATCAGTAACTTCCAAGAATGTTTGCTTCTGATCTACATAGCCAAAAATGGGCTCTGGGTTCACAACTGGATGGCAGTTTTTTAAACAAAAACAAATACAAAAAAAAGTAGTTGCATTAATAACAACAGCCCTCACCCTCTCATGTAAAGAAATGATTTTGACATTTCCCAGTCCACACTCAATACCCTTCTGGCTGGCATTTCTAGCAGGAAGGACAAGAATCAAGAAGACACATGATTGGGCATATCACTTCAAGCACTTTATCCACATCAATGATAAGAATTTCATTAAAAGAATATGATCCCACAAAGCTGACAACATGGAGACATCAGATACTTCAACTGCATTTGTTTAACAAAAATGTCAAGTTCAGTGCAAAAATTAGTGAATTTACTCTTGAAGTTTTCTGCAAAAAGCTTCAAGGTCTCAGTTTACAGCAATATATGTTAATAACCCCCAGTTATTAACATATACAGAAAATAGCTGTATACAATTTCAATTGTAATTGAGTACCCTTTAATTTTCAATTGACCATGTGTTCAAGACCATCACTGAAAGACACATAGGATGAGTTATCAGGAGTGCAAGTGCAAGGGAAAGATCATCAAAGGGGAAGAATTTACAAAGCACCTATGACCCAGCTTCACCATCTCATATCCTCCAACTGTCCCAATTTGCCAGGGAAACCCTAAATTAATCTTCTGTTGTCCCACCTTTCCAGCTACTTTTAAAAATGTACCTGTTTCTCTCTCCTTCTCCTACTTTCCCCACTTCAGCTTACATCAATTTTTTGCAAAGTGAATTCAAAGTGGAAAAGTAGTTTTCACTCAACTCAAGTGAAAGTTAATGGAGAGGAGAGGATAGCAAGAGGTGGAATATTGCCTTTCCGAGTAAATGCAAGTAAAAGCACACCACTGCAGTCTCTTCTAGCTTGCCTATTCTTCCTCATTAACTTTTGCCATTTTGATGATACTTCATATTACTTGGCCACATGCATCCTGGTTTTCATCTGTGAAGTGGGTATGTCATGTTGTCATCTGCTTACAGTTACTGAAATGGAGGCACCACCCACATTAGGCAAACACATCCTTACTAAACCAAATTTGACATGCAGCACTAATCCAAAGCAGAAGCTATCGACTGAGTCATAGATCTTAACCACTGAACCAAGATTATTACTGGTCATTGGCCAACATTTTTTCATCAGCATTACTTGTGGTAGTAGAAGATTAAGGCCAGAAACAGATGGGCCAAAATAGTGGTTTCTGGCCACTTTGGGGCATGGTATTTAGATGACACCTGCCTCCAAATGGCCAGAAGCCGTGCTGATGTTGTGCCTAGCCAGGAAGAGCCAGCCCTTTTAGAACCCAATTTAATCTGCTCCTGATGGCTGCTGAGTTGGGGCTGCATTGGTCCCAGCCTGATTGGGGCCTGGTGTGGCCTCTGGCTGATCCTTTCAGGCCATCTGCTTCAGCCCTAACTCATATTGTGTCCTAAGGCCAATGTTCTAACTCAGGTCCAAAACACACAGCAGAATTAATTGAGTTTGACTGCCCTGGCTCACTGCTAGGGAATCCTGGGAATTATAGTTTATTGTGGCACCAGAACTCTCTAACAGAGAAGGCTAAATGTCTCACAAAACCCCTGTTGTCAGAATTCCTTAGCATTGAGCCAAGACAGTTAAAGAGGTCATGGGAACTGTAGTTTATTGTGGCACCACAGCTCTCTGACAGAGAAGACTCAATGTCTTAGAAAAAAATACAATTCCCATGATTCCCTAGCACTGAGCCAGGGCAGTTAAAACGGACTCAATTTGCACTATTTCAAGCAATTTGCAAAGGCCCTTAGTTCATCTTATTAAATCTGCTATTTCCCAAAACTAGATTCCAATAAACCAAATAGAAATGTTATAGATAGTACAGAGCCCTTTTTGAAGATGAGATGAGATCAACAGTCAGGTTATTTCAATAATTCCTGTGATTAAATTAATTAGATGAACTTGATCATTTATTCAGTTATTCAAATATGTTCCATTCCCTCATCTCCTTCAACCAACATTACCCATTTCTATTCATCAATTTCTTCATCTCAACATCAGTTCAGAATCTCCCTTCTTGTTCTATCCTGTTTATATATCCTAACTATACAAACACTTACTCATATGCATATATACACACACATACACTTACTCATATATATAGCTAAACCAAATACAAGCAGTTAAACACCACAAAGACTGATATAAAAGCAAAATCAATCCCTTAATGACTGGAAAGATGAACAATCAGAAATAATGGTCTATTTTCTTAGTATCTTTCCCTCTATAAATCCACTATAATTTCCATCTGTATTGTCTATTCTCTGATCTCCCTGATATTTCAAACTCCCTTAGTCTTTTATTCTGTATCTTTCATTATTGTCTTATTTCCCTTCTTATCTTTATACTTCTCTGTACATTTCAGTCCTCTGTTGGTCAATCTCCTTTCATGTGTGCGTTGTTGGTGCTCTCTTTTGTTTTCTGTGTCCTCTCTGTTTTCCTGACTTTCCTAAATATTCTTCAAAATCCTGTCTCTGTATTTCCGTTTCAGCCACCACTCTTCTCCTGTTCCATGGGGCATATTTCACCTCCTTTCCTCCTGAAACGGGCTCTGTTCCTGCTAGCTCTGATCTTCTCTGGTTGTGTCTTTTCTGCTCTGCTTTACTAACATCCTCTCAGTTCTGCCGCTCTCTCTTTCAGCTCTCACTGATGTTTTCCTTAATACCTCCTTCTCCTCCTTTTCCTCCTCTGTGAGAATTCACTGTGTCTCCTCATGAGTCAGGATGTCAGGATGTTTCCTCAAAGCATCGGCATCATTCCCCCACATCTCAAGCATAGATCCAAATTAAACATAAGTCTAAATTAAAGCAGTATCAAAGCAGATGTCGAGCCAGATATAGTCTTAATACGAAGATAAATGTACACAAAACACCAGTCTTGTCAGGCACCCTATCCAACCAGAAGTTGAAAAATGGATTATTTCTGAGGGCACAGACCTAGGACCTGGTCAGCACCCTGAATTTACTTAGTCCCTCCAATGTAAAAATGGAATTTCCTTATATTCACAAAATAGTATTGAACTGAGTTGAACAGAGTTCAAACAAAGCATCTCTTAAAATATTTATCTTTGATAAATTTCAAAACTGTATGATAGCATCAGAATAGAACATTTGGAAGTTGTGATGCTTTTTGTGCATGTTTCATATTTCAAAATGGAAAAATAGCAATAGCAGTAGGAAGTACATTTCTTTAGCACTTAGTGCACTTGAGCACTCCGGCCTAAGTGGTTTACAATGTGTAAGCTAATTGCCTCCAACAGACTGGATACTCATTTAGCAATCTACGGAAAGATGCAGGGCTGAGTGGACCTTGGAGTTCCTAGGATCGAATTCACAACCTTGTGACTGTGAATGGTTGTAGTGCAGGCATTTAACCACGGCACCACCAGGGCTCCTCAATTGCCCTTTATTTTACACAAGATTTACAGAGGTCCATGTTTCCCAAATATGACTTGAAGATAATTACAATTACTTTGGAGGAATGGTAAAATTTTGTATTACAGTACTTCATAACAAAACACTCACTGTAGTTCCAAATATTAGAATTAAAAAAGAGAGATGAAATGTCTTCTATATGCTAAAATATTATTTTCTTAACTCTTTGTTTAGGATCTAGGAATTCTAAATCCTTATTTTCTAAATTCTAAATCTCTGTTTTTCTAAATCCTAAATCCATCCCACCATAAATAACCACAACTAACATTTTAAAGAGATTATTCAGGTTCAAATATTTTTTTTCCTTAGCCCTCAACCTGACAAGATTTCTGTTCCTTTAGGCAGTAACAGTCTGTTCTAAGTCTCAACCATGGTTACTAAATTCATTCCAATTAACACAACAATCAATTACAACTTCACTTTTAAGAAACCTATGCCCTCCTTTATTAAAAACTTTTTACCCTTTCTCTTTGGATTCATCTTAATCTTTATATCAAATAATCAACAAGAGCTTCTAACACTGATATCTTAATTATGATTAAGATATGAGCAATGCTACCTTTGTACATGCCATAAAGTACTAATTATAGAAAGAAGAGTTATATTTTTAAAATATTGTCATAATTTATACAAATTGTTCCTAAGGAGGAGGTATGAAAACTTTTACTACTAATGTAGAAAGGGAGAACTGTAGTTTAGAACATAGCTTTGCAATTTGGTGCTAGGAGACACCCATTCACTCTTTAATCAAATTTCTAATGAAAAAGAATAATTTAAAATTATAGCCTAATGGGCTTATGCATAAAACAATTTCATTTAAATTTAACAAAAAAATTGAACAATAGTAGAAAGTAAGATGCTGCCTTGCATACACACACACACATACTAAGAAACAACTTTTGCACTAACAAAGGAGTAACTTTGACAGACTTTTTATAGGCTTGAATGGGTGTACCTTGAGGGTAAAATTTTTGGTATCAAACATTCTTACTGAAATGATTACTTACCCATAATGGTTAGAGCTGTAGCTTTTGTTAGTTCTTCCTTCATTGAATCTATTACTTCAAAACTGCCACCTTCCAAGTTGCATCGGTTAATAGTTCCATTTCCTGAACTAATCCAATACAGCCTATTCTCTGCATAATCTATTGATAAACCTGGAATATATTTATAACATATACAGTTGTATCAATTTAATTGTATATAAACTTCAGATAATATTTGATTGCTAACAGAGTAGCATATTAATTTAAATGCCTTTTTACAACATTAACTAGTATATTATGCTTTCATTACTTCTTTAAAAGGCATTCAAAAACCAAACAATGTCAAGATGTAACATTATAATAATACTTTCATATTTATATTTTCTTCATGTTAACTAGAAAGGAATTATAGGGGCTAGATGAGGCTATTTTCCAGAGAAAGTGAACATGGGAAGAAATTCCTGATTTCATGTTATCTATGGTCTAAAATACACTACAGAAATAATCCAGTTTCAGATCACTTTAACTGTCCTGGCTCAATGCTAGAGAATCCTGGCAACTGTAGTTTTGTGAGACATTTAGCCTTCTCTGTCAGAGAGCTCTGGAGCCACAATAAACTACAATTCCCAGGGTTCCCTAGTACTGAGCCTAGGCAGTTAAAGAGGTCTCAAACTGGATTATTTCTGCAGTGTGTTTTGAACCTATGTGACCTAAATTGCTCCAGCAACATTCCCCAACATATTTTTCTAACTCTTTCTACCTTTATTCATCTTTATCTGTCCACTACAAAGAATATTGTTTACAATTTTATTCCTACATAATTATTTTTCTTGAATGAGCATGTCTTCTGGTTGCAGAATCATGGAAATTGTTGTTGTTGTTTTTCCTGAGACATTGAGCCTTCTCTGTCAGAGAGCTCTGGTGCCACAATAAAATACAGTTCCCATGATTCCCTAACCCTAACCCTAACCCTAACCCTAAAAGTGGACTCAATTTGCACTATTTCTGGCAGTCTACAACTCTGTTCACTTCCTCTGTCTCTTTTAGTAACTTTCTTTTTCATGCTTTCCTTTCCTCAGTAAGAAACTACCAGACTGGCAATTTTCTCAAATCTATTTTTCCATCTTGTCTATCCATCTTCCATCCAATCAGCTCTAAGAGCTTTTTGAGCTTCTTACACAATGCCTGAGTGCTTCATAAAAAAAATGACTAGCAACTACATTTCCCCATAAAACCTTACGTCTGCTTTATCACTTGTCTGTCACTGTAAACATATGCAATTTAAACATATTGAAAGTGCAGCTGTCCACTTCTCCTTGAAACAAACAACCATTACAAACAGGATAATAAGAATGGAATGCATCTAGATTTGTGACTTCATGAATAGGCGGTCTCCTTTCATTTATAAAGGCATTATGAATCCAGTGGAGTTTTCCTGCTGGCAGATGGAAGTGAGCTGATTATTTATCCTCCTATTTCTTCCCCCTTGCTCTACACCCCACAGTAAATAGCCATGCTGTTCCAAAAGGTTTTTTTTTTCAAAGAACATCAGTCACCATCATCCTGCCCTTCCCTAAAATCTGGGCAGAACTATGAAGAGTCCATCCTTACAACAGACCCACAAGACAGACCACCATCATCAATCTCTAGTTTGTTTATAACCAAAATGATCTCCATAGCAATTTATAAAGATGAGTAGTATGACAAACCCAGAGTTAAAAGATTCACTCTGCAGTGTTTGGTGAAGAACACAGACTCATTTCCAAACTGTCTTTATTACTTGTTCATCTAAAATGTTTTAATTTTGGAAATTACTATGCTACTCTAGCCATGAAGCATATGCAGATTTCAACAGACATCTGCATTTACTAACTTTGCAGTAAAATTAATATTTATGCACATGTGTGTGATTTTTTAACTAGATTTTAATACCCATTTAGAAGAATGGACTATATTTGCACTGGGTTGATTTGTGGGAGGGAACTCTAATAACCTAGATATTTATTATTTACATTTAAAGCCCAATATTCCTCAAACCATCAGGAAGTGGCATATGTATCACCCCTCCCCTCTTTATCCTCACAGCAACCTTCTGAGATAGATGACCCAAGGATACATGTTGATTTCATGGGTCTAGGGACAGATTTGAGCCTGGATCTCCCTTCTCCCAGCCCAAATAAACCCATTTCAAGGTAAGATTTGTATCTATCTGTTGTTTGGTTTAATAAGCTAAATTTGTGGCAATTCTCCCCTTTCAGTGCAATTTTGCAGGGTAGTCCAGTTTAAGAGAAGTTAGTAGCTTAATATAAACACATTGCAATGTATGTTTAGCTAAGCTTTGGTAAAACCTTTTTTAAAAAAACAACTCACAACATTCCAGTATTTGGATATTGTGTATTTGAAATTGCATCCTTAAATCCAATTGTTAATCTTAGCAAGAACATAACTACAGAATCAACAGAACCTATATAATGTTGGCTGAATAAAATTCAGCAGTAATTCAGTGGTCTACCGTAGCTGACAATAGCAATTGGATTTAGGCTGAACAAATGTTTTGGATTTTTTAAAAAATGTATAGGAAGAAGAAAAAAGAACAGCATTGGGACTAAGTTTATTTTTAAAATGTTATAAAGAGATTGCCCTCCCAGCAAAATGATATCAGACCCCAGAAAGGTTGAAATAAGGGACTTTATCACACAGGTAATAAAACCGGTCTATCTGAGCCAGTTTAAAATTTGAAATGGGTGGCATCCTGATGTTATCAGAAGCCTCTAGCCACTAAATCCACTACCTGGGTCCATCCTGGTCCATCTCTGCTCCTAGGCATTATCCAGGGCTATTTCCTTAAGCCAGAAAACTCCCGGCTTCAAAAAGAGGTGCACATGGGCACCCTTGGGTATGGTGATGGACCTGGGCTGGACCTGGATGGCAGATTTGGCGGTTAGAGCCTTCTGATAACATCAGGATGTGACCTGTTTTAAATTTTAAGCCAGTTCAGGTAAGCCAGTTTTATTATCTGTGTGATAAGCTCCAAGATCACAACTTCATTAATACAAGAATCTGAAATATGGAAGTTGGAACCAACTTAAGCTGAGTCTTTCCAACTAACTGATGTCTTGGCTTGAAATCTGAGGTATAAGGCCCAGTGGTCCATCCTAGCCTGATCCCATGAAAGGATCAGAGGGTCCCATGGGTTTCTACCAGATGGCACTGGGCATCTCTACAAGAGACAAATGCACTGCCCCCCTCTCCACTTGTGTCACATTGTCTTCACGATGTAGGACCAAAGACCTGATTTGACTTTGGACTGTCTTCACATGGGATGTACAGTTCATTAACAAATTCAGGCAATCCCTACATTAAATTGAGTTTTAAAAACTCACAATTTGTGCTGGACCCTTCCAAAAAATCCATAGCACTCTGGAGCATTGCCAGGTGGTGTTTACACAGAACTGCCCATTCTGAACTTGTCGTCAGCAATGCCCAAAGAACCATA
>CM034701.1:153160321-153171976 GCA_020142125.1 Phrynosoma platyrhinos
ATCCTCTGAGGCTGAGAGTGTGTGACATGCCCAGGGTCACTTACTTGCAAATTTTACATACCCCAGAATGCATCAGTATATTGGCAGTCCTTCCCCCCAAAACTTTCTCATTTTCTCCCAATCATCTCATAGCTGGGAGATGGAAATAATTTTTAAAGCAGCATTTAAATTTGGACTATTTTTTTTAAAAAGTGAGGTCCAAAACACACTTCAGAAATAAATGCTAGGGAACATGGGAGCTTTAGTTTATTGTGTTTATAAGTGACAGTTTTCCTGCTAATTACCTGTATGTCATAAGCATTTGAATTAAAATTACCATATTGAAATCAAATCTGATGTTTTTTTTTTAAATTATTTGGTGTGTGTTGGAAGAGGGGTAGTCTTATACAGTGAGTATATCCCAAACTCTATATTTTAACTGGAAAAGTTGGGGGTCGTCTTATACGCCCACTCATCTTATGCCAGAAAATATGGTATGTACTGTAAATCGGTAAAATTAACAGTTATTTCTTATTACTCTGGATAGAAAACATTGCAGATATTAAACTATGTAAAGGTTAGTGATACTGTTATTAATAATGTACAGTTTACCTCTTGATATGACAGTTTCTAAACCAGTCCCATTAATGAAGGCTCTTTTTATTGTTTGTGTCTTCACATCAGTCCAGTATAAGCGTTCCTCTGCAGTATCAAAATCTACAACTGTTACATCATCAATATCAGGAACTGTGAAAGCTGTTATATAGTTGAAGTATGGATTCTCTATGTCAACACCTCTTATTTCTGAACGCCTTGCATAAAGAAGAAATTTTTTCATTTCTGTAAGAATAACAGATGCTATGTCTTAGATTTAGACCAGCATAATTTCATCACGATTACTTTTTTAACATAGTTGAAGTTTGCACTAATAAAAAGGATTATAATGTTCAAAGATATATGTATAGATGTAATTTGAGTACTCTTATATTTATATGAAAATTGAAAAGCCAAGAAGCATACCAAATCCAAGATAATTTGCATTGTCCCTTTATATATAAGAAAAATAAATGTTTTTAAAGAAAAAAAATGAGTAAGATATAATTCAAAGTCCAAGTCATCTGAATTGACAAATATTGTTAAAAAATATCAAAGTATATAACATCAAAGTTGAGTTAATGCAGGAAATATGTTATCTCTGAAATGTGTCAGCTATAAAAGTAAAACTTATTGAATTTATCATTTTGCTGTTTAAATAAAGAAAGCCATGACCCTCAGTTTGCCCACCCACCCCAGGAATAACAAGACAAGATAACGGAAATGGCCATTTATTAACTTGACCTATTTATTAATTTAACAGAACTGCAAACCAGGTGGGGAAATAGCCAAGGATGAGAGCAGCTGCAGACAGTGGTCTATCTCCAAGACCACCTCTGCAGCCTCCCCTAGGCAATAGCATCTGAGCCCCAACGGTAACCAAAAAATTGGCTTATCCATTCACTGGCCCACATCAGGAAGACTAGCATGAAAGTCTCTCTCCCAATGCCCAAGAATTAAAGAAAGGGGTTTATTCTCCATGCAATCCCAAGAAGTATCTCTTTCCCCACCTCCCAGGTCCCAAGGCCCAAAGAGGTGGTTTTGTAGACCTCTCTTCCACCCAAACGGTGTCCTAGGCACTCACTGAAATCCAAATTTCTTTCAAATCATGCCGAATCAACCTATTTAGACACCACCCAAGCCAATTTCTCAAGGTCCATCTGGAAACAGTATGGGGTAGATGAAAAAGTCCTTAGAAAGGGGGAAAAATCCTACCCAGCTCCAAAGCAACCACTGCACCAGTAACGGGAGGGTGAGTCAATTGCAAAATTGAAGTGAAAAAGCTGGGGGAGCAGACCATAAATTGGCTCTGGCCATGCCCCCAAAATCTTCCAGTCCCAGCATAACTGCTGAGGCATCTTTCAAGTCTTGTCTCCCTGTGGGTCTGAGCAAACTATGCATCTCATCCCAACCCTTTGTGTGGGAGTGGGATGCAAGTTGCAACACCAGACCACAGATTTTAATAGCTGGATCTCTATGAGGTTTCTCGCTGAAGTTGAGAACAATGTTTTGAGACTTAACAATAAAGCTTGCATAAAGGGGTTGGATCCAGGAATGTGGAACTAGACTCATTCATTGGGGCTGTTCTCCACTGGGGTCTTCTGCAGCCTCAAGAAACTGTTCATGAGAGTCTAGAGAACCTTTGGTATTACATGGGGTGGGGGCACAGAGAACTGCTGTAGGATAGAGATATCAACAGAAGTGGGGAGGACAATTATTTGCAGGAGCAGAAATGTGTATCTACACTTTCAAGACATTTTCAGATACAAGATAGGTAAAAAAAGAAACAACAAAAAAAAAACAACCCAAATTACCAACAACAACATCACCCCAGAATATGTGTGCAAATGGAAGTTCTCAGTAGCAATACCTTTCTGATATGAACCTACCCAAAAAGAATTGGGCTTGGAAGTTTGGGTACTCAGTACTGTTTACAAATGCTAAGGAGTATGCATACTGAGTTGCTTGATTCACCAAAGTGAATGGGAAACTTGCATATGCACTTTGAGAAGCTGAATATATTTAACTATGTAATTGTTCATCTGAAATAATGATACCATCAAAGAGATCAGTAGACACTCTTTACTCTGTCAGTAGGAAAAATAAATAAATAAATAAATAAATAAATAAATAAATAAATAAATATGCAAGAAACTTACCATAACATGTCTTTCTGTCTGTAGAAAGCTTCATGAGATGAGGGCATGCACATGCAGCACTTCTGTTGTGATTTATGAGACACATATGAGAGCACGGACCTCTACCATTGTTAGCAGCACAAGGATTGGGAGCTAGAATGACAAACATAAATTGAGATGCTTATATCATGAATATGTTCATCATATGTGTGTATATATGATGAAAAGAAGGGAGAGAAGAGGCAAAAGGATATATTCCACATATATTGCAGTAATCTTTGTTACCATCCAGCAGAAAAAAATAACAATATGTGACACGGAAAAAACTGCAAACCACAGCATACTACCTCATCAAGAAATAGTCTGCTATAAATCTGTATATTTATTATTTATTAAAGCAGTTCCAGGGCAATGTGCAATCTCAACAATTTTAAACACTTCCAGATTAAAACCACAAATAACTTAAACAAGAGAAAACCACATTAAGCATAGCAATAGTCAAAGTCACTTTAAAAGCTATGACAATTTAAAATCATGTACATGTACACTTAAAAATAAATCAGTCCCCAAATGCTTTTTAAAAAAAAACATGTTTTTTTTTTTTGGCACAATAAGGAAAGCAATGTTGACTCCAGTTATGTCTCCAAAGGGAGGGCATTTCACAATCAGGGTGCTACAGCTACCTCTTCCATATATTTCCACTTCTATTGTCCTCACTAATGGGACATGGAGGAGATCTCCTGCAAATTTCATTTCCTAGGCAGGTATATACAAGAAGAAGCACTCCTTCAAGTACTGGGGTCCCAGGTTCTCTACAGTATTACATACCATAATGAGAATAGTCCAAGATGTTACACATATGGTTTTACTTATGATTTATTTACATATGACTTATTTGTATCCTTCTTCCCTCCCAAAAACTGGGACTCAAAGAAGCTTACAATACAATTAAAAACATAAAAACATGATACATTAAAATAGAATTGTTACTATATTAAAACAGATTGCTTGTTAAAAGAATAAAATACAGTTTAAAATGATAAAAGTGTTTAAAACTGTATACTTTTAAACAATATAACACCTTAGCCCATTCTTTAAAAACTTTCTATCTTAAAAGCCTGTCTGCATAAGAAAGCTTTGTCCTGATGACGGAAAGACAACAAGTAAGTGGCCATTCTGGTCTCCCTTGGAAGGGAGTTTTGGAGTCATGGGGCAGGCACTGAAAAGGTCCTCTCAAATGTCCCCACTGAAGGGGAAATGAAATAGCTTTGTAAGTGGTCAGAATAGAGAATCTTAACATGTTTTAAAAGTTTTCGCCCTTCAATGTATTTTCTGAAACTTTGTACTCACAAATGCTGATGCAGGGACAATAAGTAAATAATTACACTGTTCTTGTCAATTTGTTCTGCAAACATTCCCTCAGTGGACACTGCTCTGGGATGGGTTATCTTGTCCTAAAGCTGTTCTGTAAACTAGTTGCTCAAAATGTAAGTAGGATTACAAGAGAAAGAGAAATGTTGTGCGTACATTAGGAAACTAGAGGGCAGGGGAAAAGAGGTTTTTTTGTATGTCACAAAGCCAATTAACTGTCTATAAAGTGTTCAAGACCTGTCACTCAGGGCTCTTGGTATTTGGAACTCACTTCCACTAAGGGCCCGTGTGTTACTTGAAAATAAAGGCTCCTTTCCAAAGATCTCTGTCTTTTGTCCGAGTTCTGCTACACCCACCAACTGTGTTTGTGATGGTGGTGGGACTGAAAGAAAGGCCTCTCCTGATGATCCACGTCCGGACCGGTTTATACAGGGAGATAAGATCTGCCAAATAGACTGGACCTGAGCCATATAGGACTTATAGGTCTTAACCAACAATTTGAATTGTGCCCAGAAATAAACTGGAAGCCAGTGGAGCCGTTTAGGTTCAGAATGCCATGGCGGGAACAGTCCAACATGTACTATATACATATTTCACATCAGATGTTAAGTCTATGATATTATAGTAAGATTACTGTTAATGGAGTCAGAAGGCTTGTTGAATGGTCAGTGACTACATTGCCAGATACATCTCTGATAAAGAAAATGACCCAGGAAGGCTAGAATATGTTTCAGAAACATCAGAATTTCCCCACCAGTGAGAAGGAGACAGCATAGTAGAAAGTATTAGCATCCCAGGAGCGAAACTATCATTTCTGAGTACAACACAGGGACAAGGAGAGAGCATGCTTTGGAAACTGTCTTTTGATAAGCAGCCTCTTTAATTTGATCTGGGCCAGTGAATCTCACTGTCCACTGGAGTGTGAGAGAATGCCTCCACCTACACACAGCCTGAATATCTGTAAATAAACTCAAACATTCAGACAAAGAAGCCAACCCTGTAACCTGCAGTGACTATTTGCCAAAGGATATCTAATCCAGGTTAAGTGCTGCACCACTGAATCCTCTCACTGGTCAGAGAAGTGAAGCAGGCATAACAATGGAATTAAAGTATCATGTTCTAAGAGCCTCATGGTGGTAGAGAAGCTTCCATGGCGCACAATCTAAAACAAGTTGAATTCCAGATTAGGTGCATATATCCACCATATATTGGTCCATATATTGGTCCATATATCCACCCACCATATATTGAGGGTGGGACAGGAAACATTCCTTGCAGGAGGGGCTGTATTAGATATTCCACCATTGTCATGAACCTGGCTTCAGATCTGGTTGCTTGGGCAACTTTTTCCTCAGAAAGAAAGCAAAAAAGTATTTTTGTTTGTTTGTTTTTACTTGCTTTCCTTCTACCACAAGAAAACAAACAAACAGTGGGTGCTTTTTCTCCTCAACTAAAAAAGAAAAAAATAATTGGTGCTTTCAAATGAAAAACAAGTAAGGAGGCCTTGCTCTCTATCTTTTACAAGGTTTTCATAAGTGTTTGGATTGCATTTTGACAAGAGAGTGAATTTTCTCCTCATTAATCTTATACACAACATGCTACAACTTATTAAGAGACTACACAAAGAAGTATCACATTTGTGACATACTTTTCAGGCATTTATATTTTAAACTAGTGTTGTAAAGCCACAGTTGTAGTTAAGACATCTGTTCCTAGACCCAAACATCCTTAAAAAAAACAACAACAGAAATTTAACTATTTCTGAATGAAACAGCTAGAGACATAAAAACAGATTTAGAAAATGTTGTTTAGAATGAAGATAGAGCTTTAATATGCTCTTTAGTTGTAAAGCCTGTGATAACCAGTGGTCAGCTCTCTTTTTTTCATATACATACATAAAGACATATGTGTGTGTGGGGGGGAGAGGTATCTGTGGTCTTGAACTGTATATTTTATGACATTGAAATTACAATAATGAGAATGGAGAGTTAATATTTGTGCCATATGCCCCCAAACCAATCGGCCACAGATAGAGGGTGAATCCATACTGCAGAAATAAAGCAGTTTTGAAACCACTTTTAACTGCCTTATCTCAATCCTACAGAACCCTAGGATTTATAGTTTGATGAGACACCAGAGCTCTCTGACAGATCAGGCTGAATACCTCTCCAAACTACAAATCCCAGGAATCCACAGAATGGAGCCATGACAGTTAAAGTGGGGTTGAACTGCTTTATTTCTGCAGTGTGGAAGATATGTGAGAGTGGATGTCATAATAATAAAGTAACTATTTCTATTCCTCTGTGGGGCCACAGATGTCACTGAGCCACATCTCCAGACAATCTTTTGTCTCTCTCATTCTGTTTTGTGTTGTCAGCATGCACAAACAACAATGTCCTTTTTTTGTCATTACTTTCTGGACAAGCTGCTGTGCCTTTGAAAGCAGCTAGATTGACAAAATACAACTGGTATCAGTTTTCCCACCAGTGTATTTTCATCTTTCTAAAAACTGCAACTGTTTTATTTCTGCCAATTAAACACCTTTCAAAGGCACCTTTTCAAGTGGTGGTACCACTTAAAGCATCCAGCCTCCTCGAGTTGAAACCCCGTTGTGCTTTAGCTGCCACCTTTCTGAAGTGTGGAAAGCTGACCGCTATCTTCCCCCCAATCTTGCCAGGATTTCTAACAAAGAAGAGACTGGATGCTTTAAGAGACACCCTCACCCAGTTAATGGCTTAAACTTCACTCCTCTTGCCTTAATGCTTCTGGAGAGGAAAATGTTGGTGTAATCAGTTAATAGAAACCCACACAATACATGCTGCCCAGCAAAAGATCTGTCGGAAATTTTGTAGGTCATTTACATTTTGTATTCTTTCTAATACAAGCTATTTTCACACAAAATATTGCCCCCCTCAAAAAAAAATACAGGTCACAAGGAAAAATATAATTTATTTGTGCTTGGTGAGTATTAGCTAGTCATTGTTTTGAATATACTCTATATACCAAGAGTACAGGTTCTTATGAAAGCCAGAGTATCAAGGTACTTCCTTTGATTTCAACTGATAATGATACTTCAGAAAAACAGATGTTACCTCAGTGTTTATGAGTAATGTTTCTATTACTAAAGCTTTAAGATGTTTTTTAGACAACAATGATACTCTTTAAAAAAAATCTCATTTTATATGGATAAGTGCCACAAAGTAGATTAAAAACATGTCAAGGTATATATATCCATGTCAGTATAACACAAATCTATAGATATAAAATCATCATCATCATCTTAAAGTTCTATTCATATTGTTAATATTTAACATCCAAATTGAATATGGAGCTTATCACACCGCTAAAATAAACCTTCTTACCTTCCCCAACTTCAGTCTTAATTCAGGTGGCATCTGGATACTGTCACAGGGATTTTGCCACCAAATCTGCTGCCCACATCCAGCCCGGGTCGAGCCTGGCTCTCAGGAGTGCTTAGCATAACTCTTTTCAAAACCAGGAGTTTTCTGACATAAGAAAATGGCTGCTCCCTGGGACCCAGGCTGGACACGAGTGGTGGATTCGGCAGCAAAATCCCAGTGATAGTATCTGGATGCCACCTAAATTAAGACTGAATTTGGGAGAGATAAGAAGGTTTACTTAGCAGTGTGATAAGCTCCTGTGAGAAAGATTTTAACATACATTTTTATCAGAGGTACTCATTTACCTTGTGGTTGACGACTTGGGTGATAGATTTGCAGATCAAAAGGCTGTGCACTAGTTTTTTGTATCACACTAACATTTTGACCTGTCCACTTATTGGCTTTTGATAATGTGTTGGTTCTCCAATCTGTCCAATATACTTCACTCCCAAATAAAGAGACAGCAAAGGGGTGAGAAAGATATTCATGTCCTCGTATAATTTCAATCATGCCAGTCCCATCATACAGTGCTGAATAAATAGCATCTGACCTGAAAGATAATCCAAAAAGAAATCCATTCATAACAATAGTTCTACAAATCAAATATGAGTGGGAGCACTGTGATTTATTCAGTTATCTTATAACTTTACTCTGGAAAATTAAACAAATACAGAAGGAATGTAATGTGATTTGAATGCTTAGGAAAGGGGTATATCTCAGAGTGCATGCTTTGCAAGCAAAAGGTTTTGGATGCAATACCTGACATCTGTAAGCAGGGATCTGATAACACCACTGTCTGAAAACCCCAAGAGCTGCCGCTGGTCATTAGAGACAACAGTAAAATGGTTTTCTACTGATCTATTATATTGTTGAATGCTTTCAAGTAATTTCTGACCCATGGTGATCCTAAGCAGAACCTATTATAGGTTTTTTAGGGGGTAAGATTTATTCACAGAGGGGTTGCCTTTGATGTCCTCTGAAGCTGAGAGAATGTGACTTACACAAGGTCACTCAGTATGTTTCCATGGCCGAGCCAGGATTCAAACCCTGATTTCCAGTCATAGGCCAACACTCAAACAACTACAAACCTTATTTATTGGTTATCTTCATGTCTTCCATTGAGACTTGTCATATGTTGAGAAGGTATCATACTTGCCTATGTATCATATAATTAAAACTGTACATGAAAGGTGCAGTCCTTCAACTATGTAAAACACCCACTGCTATTATGACTACCATGCACTATATGGCTAGCAACCAGCTATTGCCTGAAGTGGTAACAATAACTACAATAACCACTTTGTCACTCCCCACTCCACAGACACCAATAATAATAAGTATAGCTATGTACTCCTTGATTCTGCAACCTATCAACAAAACACTCATTCAGCTGTAATAACAAGCAAACACACCAAAAATATATGTCTTCTCCCTGGACATTCATATTGTCCTGCATTTCCATGAATCTTTAAAAGTTTTTAAAACATGTAGCAGATTATCCTTCCCTACTATCCTGTTCCATATTAGAGTCTTCAGGTGTACATCTGTTAAACAAGTATAGGATGTATGTGGTAAGGACTATAAACAGTTTACTATATTACTGGATACAAGGTCAGGATGGATGTTAAAGTAAACTTGAAGCTAGCTGTAAGCCATGCCACAAGAATCCACTTCATCAGAGAAAGCCCTGTTTAAAATGGTCAGTTCCTATGCAAAATATGCCTACTCTGACAGAACTGAGCATGCCCTTCTGCCCCAGACATTCTATAAAAATATAGGGACTCTCCTGTATGCCAAGTGTTACTTGGGCTGAATCTTCTGAGACAGAGGATTGGGATGAATTACATTATGAAGCATAGACAAAGAAGACATAAGTGGTCTCTTCTTTGAATGTCTATCAGCCATTCCTTCAGGAGAGTCTCTTCTGCAATATTTTCTGAATCAACTTTTCCCCACCCACCATGTCACTGAAACCCTGTGCCTCCCAATACAGAGGTCCTCAGTCTGGAGTCATGATATTCTCATGAAAAAACTGGGCTCAAGTACTGCACACTGCTCTTCTCATATTACTACTCCATACACACCCAGTTCCATTTTGTTCACACAACATGTGTCCACCTGATTTTGGCAATTCTTTCCTAGTGCAATTTGTACTTTGTCCCTTCAAGGAAGATATTCTGATCCTCTAGAAAGATTTTACAGAAGAGTTTGGAGTAAAAATGTTACCTTCTATGAAATTTGTTCTTGACTTTCAAAGATCCAAATGTTGAATTCTAGGTCAAGTTCTGTATTAGTTATACTTGAAGAGGGTCATTAAAATAAATAGGGCTTAAATCCTACTGAGTCTAGATCTATTCTTAAGTATGAAGTAGACTTCAGGCAATCCAATTTTCTGTTTATGGGTTCTAATTTCTCCTTAACTATCTGAATTATTTCAACCAGAAGAGTGAGCAGCAGAGTTTCCTTGCTGTCTTAATGCTTACACAATTACAAGGGAACAGAATTATATGGATCTGGATTGGTACTTCCAAGAATAGCATACAAAGAATAACAGTTGTTAGTTTTGTTTTGCTTGAATATACAGAAAGGTATATAGGTGTATACATAACAGAAATACAAATAAATGTATTTATTTATTTATTTATTTTTACCTAGCATCTGTCCACACTATTCGTTTTTCAAAATGATCAACAGTAAGACCATTAGGCCATGCTCCACTATCCATGTCTTTATATATAATCTTTCTTCCTGATCCACTCATTGAAGCAGACTCAATGCGAGGAAAACTAGCATCCCAGTCTGTCCAAAAGAGTATTCTGAATGATATAAAGAAGAGAAAAAAAATAAAGTTTACATTAAAAAGTAAAAGAAAGAATGAAAATAGTATTATCCAAGAGTAATTTGAAAAGCAGAATCATTATACTGCAAAATTTGGAAAAGTATGAAATAAATAAATAAATTCTATATAAAAGTTATTTTCTCCATAAAATACAGCTATACAATTATCATTATTTAGTTCTTCAGTTCTATATTTCTCTGGCATAATGAAGCATTACTAAAGTTGAATAACCTTCCTTTGATTTGATAACGTCCAAACAATGATACCTTTATAGGCCTAACCAAAATGTGCATTTACATGTTGCAAGCTTTCGAAGTCACACTGGCTTCTTCATCAGGCAAACAGGAGAAAAAATCAAAGATGTTAGTCTTGGGCTTGCATGTTCTGTTTCTGATCTCAGTTCAGATGATGGGGAGGGCTCTCCTTTTGGGCATGTGGTCGAAGGAAAATTGTGCAAGTCAAGGAAATTTAATGTCCATTTGCAATCTGAAAAAGATGCACTGAATTCCAAAGAAACATCTACTTTGGATTGCAAATGGACATTGAATTTCCTTGGCTTGAAAAATTTTCCTGCACCTTTTATACAACTTTATTTGCCTGCTAAATTAGCATCACATATAAAATGGAGAAATAGAGATATAATAATAGCAATAATAATAATAATAATAATAATAATAATAATAATAATAATAATACAGCTGGGCAATAGAACAGTCAAAATTCCATATCATGAGCCAAAGGACTTGTCTACACTATTTTAAAAAATCTTCACTCACTTTGAACTGGTGATGCTCTGGAGCAGGGGTAGGCAACCTTTCCCCTTTAAGGGCCGAGGGACTTCAGCTCCCAGAATCCCAGGAGCTATTGGCCAACATAGGACTATTGGCCAACATGGCTGAGGCTTCTGGGAGCTGAAGTCCCTCGGCCCTTAAAGGGGAAAGGTTGCCTACCCCTGCTCTGGAGTCATGATGTTCTGTCCAATTTGCAGCAGCTGCAAGGCTTTTAGGCCTCTGAGGGCTTTGACCCACAGAAAAAAAGAATCTCAATTTTCTCCAGAATTTCCTGGAAAGTTTGGATGAGTGGATGTGTGACTGATAGATTAGGATTGATTTCTGGAGGGAGGGATTTGTGTGGGTGAGGTGAGACAGAAAGGGACTGGCAGTAACATGAACATTTCCAACAAGAACGTGGCACAGTTATCAAGACATGGAAAGTTTGTTGTTGTTGTAGCTAACTGCCCTTGAGTCGATCTTGACTCATGGCAACCCTATCCTCCACTGCTCTCCTTAATTCCTGCAATCCCTTAATACCTGTGACCTCCTTAATAGAGTCC
>CM034701.1:153172076-153187265 GCA_020142125.1 Phrynosoma platyrhinos
ATCTTCCTTAGTATGTGTTCCAGGTCTGTGAGTTTTTCTGCTAGTACTATAGAGTCATCTGCATGTCTTAGATTGTTGATATTCCTTCTTCCTATTTTCACTCCTCCTCTTTCTGTGTCCAAACCTGTTTTTCTTATAATGTGTTCTGCATACAAGTTGAACAGATAGGGTGAAGTATGCAACCTTGTCTGATTCCTTTGCTAATTGGGAACCATTCTGTTTCTCTATATTCTGTTCTGACAGTAACTTCTTGTCCAGCGTACAGATTCCTCATCAGGACTATCAGATGTGTTGACACTCCCATGTCTTTAAGAGCATTCCATAGCCTTTCATGACCTATGCAGTCAAAGATTTTGCTGTAGTCTGTAAAGTACATGCTGATTTTCTTTTGGAATTCCCTGGTGAGCTCCATTACCCATCACATGTTTGCAATGTGGTCCCTAGTGACTCTTCCTTTCCTGAACCCTGCTTGGACCTCTGCAATTTCTCTGTCCATGTATGGTTGGAGTCTATATTGCATAATTTTGAGCATAATTTTATTTGCATGGGAAATTAGTGCTATGGTCCTATAGTTGCTTCAGTCTCTTGTGTTTCCCTTCCCATGTACTTCCCTACATGGGAAGTACAAACACTTCATTTGGCATTCTTTAAAGGATATTGTATTTATGTGCATAAAAGAACAACAGTATATTTGCTTAGTTGATATTTATAAACTGTATTTGCATGCCTCCAATTGACTAGCGAGGGTACAAGAAAAAAAATCATGTTGGCAAGGTTCCTGCTTGTACTAGGCCAGCCAAAGAGAACATTCCAACAAAAGTAGAAATGTGTATATTTTCATGGCTGATGGACAGGAAACAAAATTAAGTGGAGTGGTCACAGATGTGTGGCCAAAAATCATTTGGGGAAACTTGCTTTGGGACTGCACTTTTACAATAAGGAGACCTCAGAATGGGAGAAACTTGTGGCCACTTAAGCTGAATTTGCCACAATTTGCCTTGATGTCCGTAGTAATAGCATAGACAAGCCCAGAGGTCCTGTGAAACTGGAAAACCTGGGGCCTATCTTGATCTTACAGTAAATTTATACAAGCCCAAAGATTCAAATTCAGAAAGATAACCATCCAGAATCAGCTGTTATGCCATTGTTCCATAATAGGTTCAACATCAGTTATTACCAGAGTTGTGGACAAAAGAAAAAATAAACAATAAAAGAGCATTACTCAGTTTAATTGTAGATATGCATTGAGAATACTTTTCATTACCCATATCTAGGGTCCAAAGCAATAGCCCTAGGATGTTCCATGGCACCAGCTATTAATGTGGTCCTCAGTGTGCCATCTAATTTAGCCACTTCAATTTGGTCCAAATTGCTGTCTATCCAGTATATATTTCCAGCAATCCAATCAACAGTGAGACCTTCAGGGGTAGCTAAACCATGCTGGACAACAACTTCAATGGAGCTTACCCCTGTGAAAAGATATTATAATTGTTTTTAATATGTTGAATACCTTAAAAACCCCTGAGAGAAGACACATGAATATTATTTAAATATTTTTAAATTTAAATATAACGATACTGTAATATACAGTGGGAATGAAAATAGATATTATAATAAATATTATAAATCAAGGTCTTTCCACAGATACCATATCCAATATTTCTAATTATAAGAAAAGTCATGAACCTAATTTCAAAAATGAAACCTTACCCATTATTACAACAACAATACAAAACCGTTACCAAGTTTGTTGGGATTTCAGAAGACACCAGGAAACAGGAATTCCATTATCATTATTATCATCATTATGTATCTAAATGGTTACAGTTTACTGTTTATTTAAAATATTTACATGACACTCCTTAGCCAGACAGGCACTCAAAGCAGGTTATAGGCTGTGTACAGCATCAGCAACTATTTGTATTTAATATTAATGTTTTAATGGAAAATAAATTTCAGAGGTCCTATCAGCAAAGACAGCATGATCATATCTAACTTGTTGCTACCACTTCCATTATGCATGAACTGAACTGCTACAGTCTTGCATATCACGTGCATGGAGAAAATGTTATAGATAGGGTTCTAGTATCATCTGCCCTCTCCCACTGTCTACCCCTGCATATGAGGATATTCTTTAAATTATTTGTAACTAAAAGGCCTAAGCAGACTGCCAGAAATAGTGCACATTAAATTGAGGCACTGCCCTGGCTAAGAGCTAGGGAGTCATGGGAACTGTATTTTTTTCTGAGACATTGAGACTTCTCTGTCAGAGAGCTCTGGTGCCACAATAAATTACAGTTCCCATGATTCCCTAGCACTGAGCCAGGGCAGTGCCTCAATTTAATGTGCACTATTTCTGGCAGTCTGCTTAGGCCCTTAGAAAGGACATTCTCTTGCAGCTGAGGCTTTCCTACTTCTTTCCTTCACACTTTTGGAACTTGCTCTTCCCTAGGCCCATGATGTGCAGGCTACTATCAGCTGGAGTGGAAACAAGTGCAGGGGGCTGGTGGGAGAGGGGAGGTCATACTAGAGCCCTATGGGAAGTACTTAATACTGTTCTCTGTGCAAGCAGCATGTAGGATGTCAATCAATTAGTATAGTGAAATAAATGTGAAAAAAATCAGTATTGGAACTTTCCAAAACTTTCATTCTTTCAGGATCAGCATAGGAATGCACAAGTGTACTTATTCTCTTCAATTCACTTACATCTTTGCTTCTTTCTGTGCTATTAATGCCCTTGTGTGATTGATAAAATATATATTTTTTTTTTATATGATTGCATGTATGATTACTAAAGTTTTAAATCAGGGGTAGGCAACCTTTTTGAGCTGGGGGCCAGGTTGCTGTCCCTCAGACAATTGGGGGGCCAAAGCACCAAAAATAAATATATGAATAAATAAATAAAAATAAAAATATTTTAAAAAATTAAAAAAATTAAAAATATGCATGCACACTCTCTCAGCCCCAGAAAAGCCATGGCAAAATCCCTGTGGAGATTTTGCCAAAAAAACCCCCCAAAAACCCAAGAACAAGTAATAACAACAATAATCAATATCATCATAGCGGGTGGTGGCAGTGGCGGTGGTGGTGGCGGTGGCGGCAGGACCGGCCCCGGGCCTTAGGTTCCCTACCCCTTGTTTAAACCTTTGCTTATTTCATTTTGCCTTGCAAAAATCATTAATCACACAACATTCCTTGCTAGATAAAATTAAGGGACTGTTTAAGCATCTGGTGTTCACTGTTCACATTTTAGGCTTTCTTTTTGAAAAAATGATTTGGGAAGAAAACTTGCTTTTGTCAAAGCACACCAGCATCTTTGCACAGAAACCACTATATTTTTTCACAGAATGTGCACCTGTGCACTTGGCACTTTAATAAATGTTTTGTCTTTCACTGAGAAACATGCTTTCTGTGTTTGACAATGAATATGTGTTATATTCCACTAATTCATCAAATACTGAGTGGAATAAACAAAACTTATTATGAAAAATATGCATGAAAACGAAAATAATCAAACTAAGCCAATTGGACTGTATGTTTATACTGGTGCTTTAGACTATTAATATTTGTTGTTGTTGTGTGCCTTCAAGTAATTTCCAACTTAGGGTGACCCTAATACCAGTGAGAAAAATCACTTGAACATAAGTTAACAGATTTAACAGATTTAATATATTTTTTGATGTGAGAATTTCTGTTGAGAATGAGAAAAATAATTTGACTAAAATCTAACAGACTCAACCTTTTTCAGTTGAGACTTTCCACCAGGATCATTAAAACAACACAAACTTAATTTCATACCTCCAGATTCAGACAGCTTGCCTCTGTAAATTTTATCTTCTACTACATCTGTCCAGTACAATAAACTCTGATTGAAGTGAAAATCAAGTGCTATTGTATTTCTTAAACCAGGAACTAACAGGCTATAGTCCCGTTTCTGCAGATCAATCCTTCTAATTTCATGACGAATGGAGAAAATGATGAAAGCTTCAAATGGATCTGGGAGCACATTATATTATGTTGGAAAAGTAATAAGGAACAGGTCACAATAGTAATATATATATATGCAAAAAATCATTTGGCTAATACTGGTAGAGCACTTGTAGAGTAGTTGCCATTCTGTAAAGAGCAGCATCCAATGCCAGACTTTTGTCATGATGGCTTTCCATAGCATCAGGAACACTGTGATTTGCCACTTCAACCTCCCTATATACCCTCAAAACTAACAACAGAGAATTGAGAAACCCTGCAATGTATGGTTGTAAATATTTGTTTATCTCCTTCTCATATGCAAGTAGGGGAACTCAAAAATTGTCACCATACTGAGCAAGATTATATTTATTACAAATTTTCAGTTATTTTTAACATAAAAATAATTTGTACAAAAATGGGTGTTTAATACAAATACAGTGTTTTGCATGAGAACAATGGCCAAGCTTCTAGAGCATCTACCTAGATATTGTTTTCTGGGCTCAGGTCTGTCTTATCTGGCAGAAGCCACTGAAAGCAATGGGGGTCTATTTTGTTAGTCAGGGTGCAGAAGATTGACATTTTCACTTCTCTCAAGCAGGGAGGAATTGCCATAGGGATCACTTGAGTGAGGGGTGGAAATGTTAGTTTGCTATGACCCAATTGACAAAAGAGCAGACCATAGTCTTTTGCAATGGCTGCTGCCTAGTAAGTCAGGACTGAGGATTTTTAAGATCCCTACATATTTCCTACACTGTTGAATATGTAGGGATCATGAATACATATTAGTTATGAATGCATAACTCTATATTATGCATTCGTAACTTTGATCATGAATTCCAACTCTTAACATTTGAACAATGTTCTTTTGTGCAAAAAGGGTTTCTTGCAATTCTTTGCACACAAACAAAACAAACAAACAAAAAATAAACAACTCTTGATAACAATACCCAGCAAGAGAGAGAGATAGTTGTGGATGTTGACTTGACTAAACACAATGGATGCCCCTTCTCACTGAGATCCTGATTTCATTCAATGAACAACAGTAAAACCACTGGTTTCATTAACTGGAACCACAGTGGTTCCAGGATAGAAAAGACATTACAAGGTAACTACTAGAAGATCTATACCAGAATTTCTTATTGCATTTTTCCTAAAATACATTTTTCATTCCAAGTCTAACATATATTCAGACATCTCTAAAAATATTCAACTGATATTGCTAACATGAAAATCAGACTCAAAAAAGTCTTAATTTCATTCCATAGTTCAAATAAAATAGATCCTTGTTGAGTGCTGAAATCAAGCACACTACTTGCTAAGCTATTAAGCTCTAAAAAGATCAAAAAACCAAACAGCAAACAGGCATTTACATTTTTAATATTTTAGCAAATTATTTCATAATATAAAGACATAGGGGGGTTGCAGACTGCCAGAAATAGTGCTAATTGAGTCCACTTTTAGGGTTAGGGTTAGTGCTAGGGAATCATGGGAACTGTTGTTTTTTCTGAGACATTGAGCCTTTTCTGTCAGAGAGCTCTGGTGCCACAATAAAATACAGTTCCCATGATTCCCTAACCCTAACCCTAAAAGTGGACACAATTTGCACTATTTCTGGCAGTCTGCAACCCCCAAAAGCTGTGTTAGCCTGGAAAATCAGTATGCAAGGAAATCTGAAAGATAGAAGTTGGTAGCATGAAAGAAACCCCCCCCCCCGGATGCGTCGGGAGGGGCTCTCTATTGCAGTGGCTATTTTATGAGGCCAA
This sequence comes from Phrynosoma platyrhinos, assembly GCA_020142125.1. Taxonomy (NCBI): domain Eukaryota; kingdom Metazoa; phylum Chordata; class Lepidosauria; order Squamata; family Phrynosomatidae; genus Phrynosoma; species Phrynosoma platyrhinos. The sequence continues at coordinate 153,177,809 of CM034701.1, forward strand.
CGCCACAATTGGCTGGGCGGGCAGGAAGTCCCACCTGCTCCACCCAGACAATCAGGGGGATCTTGCGAGATCCCCCAGCATGCTGGGTAATCTCACAAGATCTTTGGATCTCGTGAGATTTGCCTGCAAGATTTGTGGGCTATATAGCCCTTGGCTGCCATGTGGCAGTAGCCATTTTTCTGGGGCAATCAACTGACCCAACCCACCCACCCTTAATTATCAGCTGTTTACTTATTTACTCTCAGGCTTTGGCTGGTCGCCTTCGGGGGCTGGGAGGGAATTTTCCCAGAGTTATTGTAGCCTGGGTTTTTCTCCCTCCCTGAGAATAATATAGTGTGGGTTTGCATAATAGCTGTATTTGGTGCTGTCATTGTTGGTTGTGAGTTACACATGAGTGGTTTAAAAGTTATCGCTTATCTTGTCACAACTTGGGATCAGGGTCTTGGTTGGTCAATTATAATGTTGATATCTTATTTAGTTCTGGCGGGACTTATTTAGTTGAGGGGATAATTTGGCTATTAGAACTTACCAAATCAGATTAAATAATGTGGATGATGGGTGTACGTCATCAAGTTAACTAAACTCTCTATGACATCATCAACCACATTGATGGCATCATAACTTGCTTATGTCATATGTTTAATTATGTTTAATTATGACATCATTTCCTGTCTGGGGGTGGATGATTTGTTGAAATTGTGTAACTAATTTGAACAGGATGTTCTTGACACATGTTGTGATGGGCATGGCTTAATCTTGATTGATACTGCAGTTAAGTACAAGGACACATGTGTCAAGAATGAAATTATGGTTAATTGAGAAACTGTTATTGAAAGCTGTTTTACGATCCTGTACAGATAAATAAAGTTGTGGCCAATTTATTATCCAAGAAAAGGCATGCAGACTCTTTTGTGCCAGTTAAACTTCTGTAGACTTGAAGTAGATTCAACAATACGGAAGCTTATGCTACCAACTTCTGTCTTTCAGTTAGGGACTAAATAGACTGGCATAAAATGCCAGCTTGGGGTGGTGTGGGGGCATGGCCTTCAGATGACGTATGCCTTGACACAGCCCCCAAGCTGGTGTCACACCTTTCACCTAATCAGATGGCAAGCAGAGTTGCAGTGCTTCTGCAGCATGGTCTTTAGAAGCTGTATGCCGCAGGAGCAGAGAAAAGCTGCTGCCATGGCAGAAAGGAGAATTTTTTTCACCCCAAAAAGGAGTGGCATTTTGCTGCTTCTTTTTGGGCTAGAAAAATGCTGGCTCAGGGCCATGGTGTGTGGTTGCCATGGCCTCAATCCAGTGAGGGAAGATGCGCCACCAAGCCACCACTTCGGGGCAGTCTGTTTTGCCCATCAGTCTCAAAAGTGCTGTAAAATCCCCATTCTGTAATAGACTGGGATTACATCTACGTTATGTACAATGCACAAATACATTTTCATTATTTCAGGAATAATACTTTTGATTGTAACATATAACTTTAGGATGTCTTCAAATCAAATGTTTCACTCCATACAGACATGAACCAGTATAATATATTCCCATGAACATAGTGTATGATAAGGTGTTTTAAGGCTGAGCAACAAAAATGTGTTTGCATGCAAAGTGTTTGTGATGGGTAGACTGAATGTTATAACACAGCATTACAGACGCAGTCTTAGTCCAAAGCATAGTCTTACCCTCAGTAACCAGAAGAAAGCAGGTCCAATAAAGTGTTTTGCTAGACACTTTACTAGTATGCACACACCAGTATTACCATGTTTTGAATTGCAACTCGTAAATAAACTTCCCAAATTCTTATTAAATCAAAGGAGACTATTACTCTACACTATTAAAATGGAGCTAGGTCATCTTAACCACACTGGCTGCCTTCTGTTGCATTCTGGAATTTGTAGTTTAGGAAGGGGTATTTAGAATATTCAGCCAGAGAGCCTTTGAGCTTCACTGAACTACAAACCCCAAAATGCAACAGGAGGCAGTCAGAGCAGTTAAAATAACCTAGCCCTGTTTTAAGAGTGTGGTGCGATTAAACTGTGGTCTGGATATCTAAGAGTTAAGGATAAAACAAGCAAGAGCTCATGCTGTTTATTGAAAGGAAATAGGTCTTATTTTGCTTCCCATGTATTTTTGTAAGAGGAACTCTACAGTAGCAAATAGATGGTAAATTTCAACTTACCAATATTAGCACAGCTTTCACCATCTTTATTGAGCTTCCAGCCTTCATAACAGGAGCACTTAACAGTATTTTTATGTTGTTCACACACTTGGCTGCACCTCTGGTGTTTGGTGCAATAATCTACAAATTCACAGGTCTTATTGTCTGAACTCAAGAACAGTCCTGGGGGGCATGCACATACAATTCTGCCTCCAGGAACTACTGAACATTGATGGCTACAGCCACCATTGTTAAGTGAACATTCATCTGAAAAAAAACAACACCCAAAAAACAGACATTGTTGTTTCATACAGTGCAACTTAATAGATTAGCAGGAACAAGATTTTATAAGAAACCACTAGTTTTGAAGCAGATCACAGCAGAGTAACACTGGAGAAAGAAAGGACATAAAATTCCTCAGGGATCAATTTGGGACACAATTCCCTATTTAGTGTGAGAAAGAAAAATGGAATAAATTAATGAGATCAATGGAAAGTTTAAAAGCATTGCTAATAAAGATAAGGATTCAGTGTTAAACAAGGTAAACGTGATGACATCATGAGCTCAAATGAGAGAATATTAAATAGGTCTAAGTGCAATGCCACAGATGCCAGTGGGGGGGGGGATAATCCTTGATTGGGCCTTTGCATGTGAAAACCATACCAATGATCACATGACTGTATGAAAGTCAGTGGGCAAAGCTGGCTTCCATGATTCTGCAATTGTTTACGTACATGCACTGTGCATATATTTAAAGAATGATGGCAATGCTATCTCTGAGTCAGAATATAAACATATATAGATATAAACATCTAACATAGAAAAAGCATAAAATACATTTCACTGCCATCCATTTTAGTGACACTGGATGTTTTACCATAATAAAGACATAATACTAAAATATTCAGATTAAGACTATGAATCAGCTTCTGGGGAAAATGCATACTAATAGGATGATCTGGACAAGGAAAACTTTTAAATGTATCAGTTTGATCAAACATGAAGTACCGCAAAGAACATCTTCATCAGATCCATCAGGACAATCTCTCATCCCATTGCAGAGCTTTTCAGGTTGTAGACAGATGGAAGTATCATTAGCGCAAGGGTATTTTGGAGGACCACATGTATAACCATCACAATTATCCTCATCAGATTGATCTTCACAATCAATGTCCCCATCACACAGCCATGCTTTACTAACACATCTCCCTTGAATAAAAGAGAGAACACACACAATATAAGATCTGAAGCAAAATCAAGAATATACTCCATAAATGCAATATTTCATTCTTTTGTTGATGACACTTTATAAGAGAACAACATATAATTGAAAGAACCACTTATAATGAAGTTGACAAGCAACACCACTTTCTTTTAAAGTTATGTGGAACAGAAGTGCATATCTCTAATAAAACATTTTAACAGTGGAATGCATGTAACCTATATATTTGTATAGTGTTAAAAATATAAAGTTTGTTCCTCTTTTATTTCAATTTTTCATTTTTCCTACAATACCAAACAGGAATAAACATTATATATAAAGATAAACACTTCCACTGTCAGCTCTATACAAGAAAAAATATATGAGAATTTATGGGAAAATTAGTTTTACATGGTGAATAGCAGCCATATGCTATGAAGCTTTTAAAATAGAAAATATAATTTAAAAAAATAGATACAAATAAAAAAATATGTCAAAACTTTCAGGCAAAATCTGAGTTGCATTTCTGAAGAGTAAGTATTAGTCAAATTTAAACAAATTTTGATTTTTTTTTCTAAAGAAAGCAATGAATAATTATTCAATTACTTAGGTCCAAGGCAGCTGGTATGAAAAGGAAAATGCTTCTGTACATGCAGAAGAGATTAATCATGATCTCTGTTCACTCTCTCAAACATGGAATTTTAGGTTGGAAAATTATTTAGATAATATGAAGTGATAGAAATTGGGAAGTCAATTCCTTATGATCAAAAATGGGGAATGGATTCATTTAACTACTTAAGTTATCATTAATTAACTCATTAGTTATATATTTTCCAGAGCAAACCATGGGATTTACAGAGAATGGCACAGATTCTGTCACTATTTAACATTGTTAATGCCACCTTCAAAAGTGTTGTCATTTAAAAAATGGCTTTCCCTAATATCTAATTACAAAGCCCATAATACTTTTGTTGCCTGGAGGTAGTGGGACTTGGGGCTAAAGCACAAGGCCAGTAAAGAGAGGCCAGAGGCCATGTCAGCTGCAATCTGGATGGGACTGCAGCAATCACACAGCCTGCTTCCAAAGTGGGTCATTGCCACAGTCCCAAACCAGTGCTGCCAGAAGCCGGATTAAATTTGTTTCATTTTGCTCTGGTCCTCTGAATTGGAGTACAACTTCAAAGCAGCTTCTGGATGGTTTGAAGGCATGCATTGTTAGAACGCCATGCCCCAAAGCAGCCAGAAGCCACCTTATTTGGCCCATGTGTTTCGGGCCTTCAACACAACTGGAAACTGTTAGCTTGGGAAAAGGTGCAAGGCCATGGAATCACAGAATTGGAAGAGACCACAAGGGTAATCCAAGTCCAACCCCCCCTGCCATGCAGGAACTCACAATCAAAGCACCTGACATATGGCCATCCAGCCTCTGTTTAAAGACCTCCAAAGATGGAGACTCCACCATTCTCTTATAACTTGTTCAATTAAGTTTTGAAATTGATCTGCATCTCTCTTCTCTTCTACCTACTCCCACCCACCCTTGCCAACATGTACAGTATTTACTTGCCAGGCCAGTGTTCCCAACTAGTTTTATCCATTATAGGCAGTGTGCTGTTTTCTGTTAAAACTCCTAAATAAACTCAAAGATTCTAGGTTTTTTGTGTGTGGAAGCCAGCTGCATGAAGGCTAACTCTGAAAGAGCTAGACTGGTATTTCCCACTGTTCCTCCTCTATTTTGGTCTATCATACAACCTCGCTTCCCATTTCATTTATTTCTCTGGCTCCAGAATTCCAACAAACCCCCAATGCGCTTTCCCCCAAATGCTAAGCACAAAGGTCTACATCACTCTTCATCAAGCAGTGGGATGTTTCTGAAAGTTCATAACCCTGGACATGTGAAGAATGGCAAGAATACCAATTGAGAGAATAAATTACAGTAGGTTAGCAAGGAAAACACATGGCTTTGCTCACAAGTCACAAAGGTACAGTAGCTACACACTGATGTTGTTGTTGCTGTTATAAAATAATGTTCATGTGAAACTAAATATTATTGGTCCAGATTTTTTAAAAAAAGTCCTTAGAGCATCCATAATGGTATATTTCTTTTACAATTAATTAACTTTTTATATTTAAAACTGAAATATTTATAGTAAATTTGAAGTCACTATAGTTTATAAACCAGAAGATAAATATCTGTTCACAGATATTAGCATATATCATTAAGATATCTAGAGTCACAGCTATTGTCTATGGGTACGTCTTTCTAAATCAAAGATACTGATGCTATCTTAAAATGAGGTACTTATATTAGGTAAAATAATAAATTGACCTTGTTAACTATCAGCACATTGTATAGATTTTGGGGCACTAGCTTTTCTGGCTGAATTTGAAAGAATGTATGCCAGAAATCATGCCATACCACATGTAAGTAGGTATAACAGCTTTTAAAATTCCATTTGAACAAGCTTAATTGTTGCTCATAGGCATGCTTAGAAATACAATTAATGTCACTCTGTTTTTACAAATGACCAAAAGGCATGTGATTTCCATACTCTTTTCTTATTTACAGCTGACAGCTGCTTCTTTTTCCTTCAATCCAAGTACATAATTAGGAGCTGTTGAAACAGAGTTGGGGAAAGATTACTATTAATCTATTAAAGACTGTCAGCGCTGTAAATACAGCTTCATAGTATTATGGGATACTCTTTTTCTATGGAACTTGGAGTGAAATGAACACTTTCAAATGTGAATGTTAAAGCTATTAATTATTTTATTCTCAACACTTGATTTGTATTCAATTAAATGTAGCTGAAGTCCTGAAATCACTAAGGGAAAATACAATTGCAAGCTTCTGGGAGATGAAGGGGAAAAGATCTGATAAACTCAGAAGGCTAAGCCCAATGTGATTCTAGCACATGTCAGATAACTTCCTTCCCATCTTCTCTGAAGTGGCAGATGCAGGTATGGTAGTCTTATCTCCATAGAAAATATAGAGTTAAGGACAAAATCCAGTTAGTATGGACAGGTTGCATATCCATAACAGTAGTTCTTTGAGTGGTCATCTGTGAATTCACATAAAAGGGATATTTTCGCCAGTTCAGGGAATTGTTCAGAAATTTCTAGGGCTATTACACAAGCTTTTTAGTGTTAACCAATCCTCTGAGCTTTAAAGCTTAAATTACAGAGCAAGAGATGGTGCAAAAAGTAGCGGATTATATCCACTCCTGCTGGTGGGACTGCAGAGATGGCCTGCTTTGGAAGTGGGCTCTGCAGTTGCTGCAGTCTCAGCATGACTGGAGCTGGAGGCTGCTCCTTCCAGGCCATCTGCTTTAGCTCAGAGTCACATAAAGAAGAACTATAATTAGAGGTATGCAACCTGTCCTCCTTCACTGTAGTTTTTGTGACTCACACAAATGAGAGACTAGCAAGCTACTAAACATTGGAGGTGGGAGTTATGCCACAAAATAAGGAACAGTCTCCCAAGTTTTATGTTAAACAGTAGAACCACACAGCTCTCCCAAAAGCACCATCATCCCTCAATCTTGCATCTATTCTATGGTGAGAAATGAAGGTCAAAGGCTGTGACCAGTAGCCACTCTGCACATGTTCTCCATGCAGAACACACCACACAGAAAGGCAGATGCTCTTGCTGAATGGCCTTACAGATTGTTTTGGATTTTTAAATTTTAACATAAAGCTTAAGTTGCTTTCAGTCCCACAGGGTAGAAAATGGGGGCAAAAATAAACAAATAAGCAAGCAAAAATGTTGGCAACATGAACAGTAATAACTGTGCTGTTGATGCAGAGCCTAGGCTAATCCTTACTCAGGGTGGTCTGACAGATAGGATAGGACAGGGGTAGGCAACCTTTCCCCTTTAAGGGCCGAGGGACTTCAGCTCCCAGAATCCCAGGAGCTATTGGCCAACATGGGACTATTGGGCAACATGGCTGAGTCTTCTGGGAGCTGAAGTCCCTCGGCCCTTAAAGGGGAAAGGTTGCCTACCCCTGGGATAGGATATGAATTCTTCTTGAATTGAACTTTGCAGTTCTGATTTGGAGTGACATAACACATGATTTATATTTCTACAGATTGAATCCAAATTACCAGTGATGTAATTATAGCCCTTAAAGTTTTGGTTTGTCTTTTTGGTAAAAACCCACAGATTAAAAGCCCTTCCCTTGGAGAAACAGTTGGTGCCAATACTGGTTTCATTCTAGCACCAAGTTAGTGATTCAACTTTTATTATACCTATTGCATTCACAGGAGATGATAAGATATTTTAACTTTTTACATTATTTCACTTCTAAACAGCTTGATTCTCTAATATGGTTTAGATAGAATGTCAAAATTATTTCTATTGTTTTAAATTCTAAATGACTTAAACTGTTTTTATTGTAATGTGCTGAAATCTCTTATGAAATTGGGCAGGATATAATTAATTAAATAATGATTAAAAATCTGTTAGGGTTCAATATGTGCCAAAATTAATAAACTACATATTGCACAAATAAAAGACAATTGATCTTCTCTAGGCAACAGCCAGCTCATGTACAGCATACACTTTGTTTTTTGTTTTTGTTTTTTTACAAATACTTAAAAATATACAGCAAGTATTGTATTTGTGAGTATATATTTGAATAGATATGAATGTATCCCTAGATTTAGTAGTTCTGTTTTAGTTGTTCAACTTGTAAAGCAGCCTTCAGAATGGGGAGAAGGAGCTTCTGAAATTAGTGACAGGGAGGAAAACAACTGAACCCTTCTTTCCTACCTATCATTCCTTGGTACCTGATCACACCCTCCAAAAAAGCATTATTACAACTTAAGAAGTAATATATTGTTTAAATCCCCAGGGTTAAAGGAGGTTACAAAGATTGTTTGGTACCTGTGGTCTTGCAGGAAAACTTGGTCTTATCATCACACGGGCGTATAGTTCCATTACAGTACTTTTCGTCACTGCCATCTTCACAATCCTTTTCTCCATCACAATGCCAGAGCTCAGGAATACAGTTTCCATCTGGGTGGCACTGAAATTCATGACCACCACATCTGCCAAGAGAGGCTATTTCTAATGAAAAATAATTTTTTAAAAAAGATTGTTATCACTGAGAGAGTTTCTCATGACTTCTTTCCTTAGACTAAATGCCTCCTAAATCTAAAAATCCCAGAATTCCATTGAGCCATGGTAGTTAAAGCAGTTTCAAACTGCATTAACTCTGCAGTGTAGATGCAGCCCAAATCTTCCTGTTGATTCCTCTAAGCTTACTTTAACAAGCAACCGAAATCACTATTTCATAAACAGCACTAAACACTGTTTCTCAGAGTATGACATAAGTAGTAAGGCACCGAGTTTAGTGCATCAGCCTACCCTACAGCTACATGCATCTCCCCCCTTAGAAATAAGCTTATTAGAATGAATAAACATATAGAGTATATATACCCAGTTAAACAATCAAAACTATGCACAATGAAATAGAACCAAGACAAGAAAGCTAAAGGCCTAAGCAGACTGCCAGAAATAGTGCACATTAAATTGAGGCACTGCCCTGGCTCAGTGCTAGGGAATCATGAGAAGAAAGCCACCCCGACGCGTCGGGAGGGGCTCTCAGTTGCGTCGGCCTCAAACGGGCTCGACGCATTCCGATTGGTCAAGTAGCCTGGAAGTCCCGCCTTCCGGGCTGCTTGGCCAATCGGAGTAGGCAGCAAGGGATAATCTCGCGAGACTTTAAGTCTCGCGAGATTAAGGAGCGAGAACTGAACAGGCTATATAAGCCTGGGCTGCCTCATGGCCGGCAGCCATTTTGAAGGTACAAGCGAGCAAGGCATCTCGCTTCTCCTCAGCTCCTGAGTGCCCTTAAGGCCTAGTCAGGCGCCGGCCGAGGAGCGAAGCGGACCTTGCTTTCAGGTCGCGAGCGCAAGGAAGCCGCTGTCGCAGTTTTAGAGCGGCTTCAGAGGCGGCGCGCCCTGCCCTCCGCTCCCAGGGCGAGACGGAGGTTACGGCCTGGGATTAACCCAGGAAAGCTTGGCATCAGATTTTGGGGCAGACCGCTTGTGATGCCCCGTTCCCTCTGCTCCCAAGTGCTTTGAGGGCGACCAAGAGGGA
>CM034701.1:153192381-153203543 GCA_020142125.1 Phrynosoma platyrhinos
GCATGCGCAAACGTGTTGCGGCCGCCATTTTGGAAATCAAAATGGCAGCAGTGGTGTGCAGTGGCAGGGGTCCGCCTGGGCCAGTAAGTCTGGTGGCCTGGGCCGGAACCAGCCCAGGGGCCGAAGGTTGCCGGCCCCTGATCTACACCATGCCCGCTCTAACTGTTGGATACTGTTGTCTGTATACTTTAGCTTGCAATGTAACTGAGGTTGCTGTCAGTTGTATTGCTGCTATGATGTATTCATATGCTTGTACTGCATTGCGAGGGATATAGTGTATGAAATTGCATACTGATATTTCAATAAACATATTCTTTTCATTTACATATGTATGAAAATGTGAAAGCCTTTTCGGTAAAGTATTTCAATAGTCATAGAGTGTTCTTTTATGATATCAAACTTTGCGTAAATAATTTGGATAGTTCTGTTGCCAATGTTTATATCATATTTTTATACCATACAAATAAAATTATTACAAAAACACAGCTAGCCATGTTGCTATAGTTTAATTTGAATTTGAGAGGAAAGCTCACCATTAAAAGTTAATTAGCAACAGTTTAAAAAGTTTCTGTAGCAACAATGTAGCACAGGGATCAATATAGCAGTATAACTATGTAATATTAGGACTCTGAAGCTGTGCAATTCAAAGACATAGCTCTGCTAGTCTGGAAAATCAGTATGCAAAGGGATGTTGCAGCACCATTGAGACTAACTGAAGGTAAGTAACTAGTAGCATGAGTCACTGCAATGCTACATTTTTCTACAAAAAGCATCAGAATGAGGAAAAGGTATGCTAAATTTGTTGTTGTTGTTGTTTAAAAATAAGACTTTTAATTTTATATGTTCCTTCACAAAGAAAACAAAGCTTTCTTCCATTAAAAATGGAGAAGACTGTTGACACAGAGGGAACTAGGTTCAGCCTTACTCTCTTTTGTCAAAAAGATTACTAAACTGATAATTCATTACAGCTGGTATTAACATATAGCTTATGCTTTTGCACATGATAAATTGCGAATGGCATACCATGTGCATGCTGTTGTGTGCTAGATGCAGGGACTGGACAACACAAGATCTCTTCAGAAAAGAATTTGCTTGTGGATCACCTCACTGGACACAGGTCACAAAATCACATGTTACTTTATCTTTCTGCCTTTACGATATTTTAAAGCTATCTTGTGATATAAAGTTCTCGGGTATCATATAGTAAATATACTATATAAATAAACAATAAAACAAAGTCAAAAAATTAAAGGCATCCTAACATATGACAGCAAAGTAAGGCCCACAGCATTCTAAAATTAAACACTATAGTGAGAAAACTGTATTGCATGAATTATCACCTGCATGAGAAGAAAGATGATCTAGCGGAGTACCTCTTGGCAATATAAATTCTAGCTAGGCTCACCAATCTGGATCATGAAGAGTTTAAGGCAGCTAATTAAATATTTAAAGCAATATGATATTTGGCCTCAGGCAACATTGATTTAATGCACAGTAATAAGCATGCACACACCTATGGTCATCTACTCAAAAGCGGGGATGGGGATGTTAAATACTAACCTTCCCTAGTGCAATTTGGTTGGCTTTCATCACTGAAATCTCCACAGTCATTGTCACCATCACAGACCCAATGATTTGGAGTACACCTGCCATTGGAACATCTGAACTGATTGTCAGAGCATGAATGGATACAACCCAGTTCATCACTACCATCACCACAGTCATCATCTGTAAAAATGGACACATATTTTTATGCACGCTTAAAGTTTTCTTGAGAGCGATTGGCACAATGCAGAATGCAAGATGGATTAACTCTAAACAACAGTTAAATGTAATAATGGCTTAAAAGATATTTCACTCTCCTTTTGAGAAATGAATTAATGCATATTCACCAAAGAAAAGGTTATATACACACAGGGGCATTCAATAGTCTTACATTTAAATGCAATGTATGCTATAGATACATATATATCACAAGTGTGCACTTTATTCACAGTACATTTCTTACCCAGTAACAGTAGTTAAGAGTGTCTGAATATGCTTATATCTATCACATTGCATGTGCTTTGCTTTCCTTCAACATGAACAGGATTTATACTCAATAAAGTATGTGCATCAAGCAATTCAGGACTGGAAGCTTGAACTATTTGTCTCTGTGAAAATTGCCACAATAATGATCTGCTTGTCCCTTTCCAAGGTATCTCACTTCTCCAAAAAGAAAATGATTACTCCAATAGATTGCAAAGAGGAGAACTCTGATAATGCCACAATTTTATTTAATTAAACGTGATGTTCCAGTGACTACTCAAATAATTGGATACCATATTTAAGCTTCATGACTGCTCATAACCTAGGAACAAATCTGCTCTTAGTATGATGCTATTTATACTAAAAGCCAATTAAGTTGTTTTACACAGTACTTCCTGATTGGAGAATGTAAATCTTAGGTTCAAAATTTGATTGAAAAGGCTCATTTTTCAGTTGCTTCATGCTTCATGGTATGTAGTATTTTGATCTCTCTCTCTCCCCCCCCCCACCCCCAGTAAGAAAGATTCTTTTCAGAAGAAGCCATTTTTTTCTGTACAATGTCACTGGAAACCATACAACTTTACCAAATATCTATGTCCCCACTCCTTCTTTGAAGTGAAAATAAGACAACAAAAATAGCCACTTTATCAAAAAGTAAATCTCCTCCCTCCCACCCCCTCAATGAAAGAGTTGCAACCTTCCCAAGGCTGCACAAATTCTCCATCTATCTTTACTGGAAGATGAATGCATAGTAAAACTGAAGGAAGGTTGGCAGCAGCTCAAGTTAAAAAAAAACAAACACCTCCTCCTAGTTAAAAGGGCTTCTCTTAAGAAAATAGCTGCAATTTTAAAATATAAAATCAAAGTATGATCTTTCATGCAACACTCTTTTTTAAACAAGCTACTAGCAAAAGTTTATTTTGAGTAAGAATTGTTTCAAATAAGGAAGGCATACTTCATTCATTCAAAAGCAAATCTGAAAAATTGCAAAAGTGACCCAAGCTGTCTGTCTGTCTGTCTGTCTGTCTGTCTGTCTATCTTGTCTTGTCTTGTCTTGCTTATCTTATCTATTTTATTTTTGGTTGGGGATGAGGTGGGGTGGGTGGGAAAATGGAGGTTGCAGTTCAATTCTATGGAGGTCTAAGCAGATGTAATCACCCGTGAAGGGAGAAACTGAGTAAAGCCTGATTGGAGTAAGCCATCACAGCTTTGGAATAATGTAAAGGGGACTTATAGGGGAAAAGGGCTATCACTAAAAGCTTGCCTGGAAAAGAGTTAAGTAGACCAATCAGAGACAGAGACTGCTGCCATACTGCAGAATTAATGTAGTTTGATGTAGCTTTATCATGACTCCATCCGATGGAAGCCTGGGATTTGTACTTTGTTATGGTACCAGAGCTCTCTGAAAAATGTGACAAATCCCAAAATTTCATAGCACTGAGTCATGGCATTTAAAGTGGTGTCAGACTGCATTAATTATGCAGTGCAGATGCAGCCAAAGTGAAGATCAAGTTAGGAAGATATGGTCTGACTAGGATTTGGTGGGGCTGGAAATGAGGAAAGAGTTCAGGGAGTTCATGTTTAACATAGTTGTGATATAATACATTACTGTTTTTATTTCTTCCCACTGTATCTGACTATTTACATTTAAGAATTGAAAGAGAAGACTGATGGTGGTTTACCACACTGAACCCACTGATTCACAGAGTCACTTTTCAAATATAACAGTCACCCTGAGGACTGAGTACCAGATTCAGGGAGAGATCTTGAGGGTAAAAAGACAGGGTGAGTGACACAAACCCAAGTGCTGGAGTAGTGAGGTTAGTCTGGATAGGGTTTCACTTGACCTACAATTTCCCCCTTCCTCCCAACAGCAGTCAACCAGTTCCCAAAATGTGTTTCCTGAGGAGCAGGTGACCCTGTCAAATAAGATAAACTGTGTTGCAAGATGCTGAGGAGAAAGAGAAATCTCCAAAAAATCAGTTGGAGGACTGGAGCTGAATTCATGGTCCTTACCTGAATCACAATGCCACTTGCTACTAATGCATCTTCCATTTTGGCACATAAAATGAACTAGAGGGTCACAGGTTGGGAATTCTGTATGGAGAAGAAGAAAAAAACAAAGATGGCATATCAGAATTCAGTTCTCTCATAAAGGCAAGGCAAGGCAAGGCAAGGCAAGGCAGGATGGACCCTGTTAGATTAGATTTTATATTGGCTGAAATACTCATAAAAAGTGTATGTATATTTAGTATGTGTATGCATTTTTTAAAAAATTGAAAGGACAACATATTAGATACAAAGGTTGTGGGTAATATACATTCCCAAGTTGTCACTTAAAAGCTATTCAGATATCCTTTATGGGAGTCCTCCCCTTAGAGGCCAAATTGGTACCAAGACTGATGTTACTGTACTGCCAACTAAAAATAGACCTAGCCACAGTAAGAAGAAAGCCCTCCCTCCAGTCCATCTGCCTTGGTCCAGGCTTCAGAGGGAGAGAAGATCTCCTGGACATATTCCCCTTCCCCACCACTATTCCCTTCTCCTTTTGTGTCTTGTCTTTTTAGATTGTAAGCCTGGGGACAGAGAAATGTCTAATTAACCATTTGTAAACTGCTCTGATAGCATTTTGGCTGAAGAACAGGATATAAATACTCCAAATAAATAAATAAATGTAGCATTGATCCTTACAAAAGCTTTGATGGTGTTAGAGCTCATTCAAATTTGAACCTGTGATTTTTTTAAAAAATGTTTTATTATTCAAAAAAGAAAACAATACAAAAAGACATCAAAAATACATATGTATATAGACATACATAATAAAATTAACATAAATAAACAAACTAAACAACAATTCTAAAAAAACAACAACAAGTAGCTTCGATCTAGTTTATTGTCTTTAACTGTCTAATTTTGACTTTGAGTTCTTGTACTATATCTTCTGTACCCTTCTTATTCATTTCTTTTCTGTTTCACATTTCATTATCTATATTTGATCTATTTTGGCATCTATGTATTTTTTTTCCCTTGAGAACATTTTACATATATATCATATATCATATAAATCATATAATATCTGATGGAAACTAATATCAAAATTAAGTATCCATGATTTATAACATATTTTACCATACATCTTATATTCCTACACATCTGTCTGTCTATCTGTCTATCTATCTATCTATCTATCTATCTAATCTTACTTTCCGAGTCTGTCTGATTCATTTACTACCCTTAGTGCAGTCTGAACTTCTTCCAATATCATAAACCAATCCTCATTAAATTTATCATTTATTACTAATGAAACATATCAATTTGTCCATCTCTATATAATCTAATATCTTCCATAGCCAATCTGCTTTTGTTGGACCTTCTTCAAACCTCCATTTTCCGGCATAGACTACTTTTGCCACTGCTATTATATACCATAGGATTTTGTCATATTTTCTCTCCTGTGCCTTGTCTGTCATACCCAGCAGATATACTTTTGAATTTTTTTAAAATTTTTAATGTTCAATAACTTATTAATTTCCTCATGGATCTGTGTCCAATATTTTCATGCCTCCCTACAGGTCCACCACATATGGAGGAATGTTCCTTTCTCTTCTTTGCATTTCCAATTCCTGTTTCAAGGTGTTGGTTTTTTTTCCCTTTTTTTTTTACTTTCTCCTACATTTTTTTGTCTCTGAATAAGGAATCATCCAATCTCCAAATCATATATTTTCCCCCTTTTCTTTAATATCAGTGATACTGGGTTGTGATCAGAGGTTATTCTTTGCAGAACTTCTATTTTCTTCTGATATTTATTGGTGTAGATATAAAAAACATATCCATCCTGGACCAGGAGTTGTGATAGTTTGAGTAATATGTATATATTTTTGCTGATTCATACTTGTATTACCAGATATGTTCCAGGTCCAGCATTTCCATTAAATTAAGGAAAGTTTTTGGTAATTTCCCTTGTGTTTTTTTAATTCTTTTCCCCCTGCTGTTATGTCTGATAATGGCTTTATAACCCTGTTCCAGTCTCCTATCATGATTATATTTCTATATGTGATTCAAAATGATATCTAATATTTTAGTATAGAATCTATTCATATTGTCTAATGGAGCATGTATTCTGACAAAATTTCTTAATCATCATATTTAACTTCTATTCCTAAATAATGTCCTTGTGTGTCGGAGAAGAGTTATTTTAGTTCCACTGAGTCTTTAACATATATCACAACTCCTTTTTTCTTTTTCTTTGAAGTCGATGCAAACTCTTTTCCTAATTTACAATTTTTAAAATAATCATATATCTTTCTTTTAGATATGTTTTTTTTAGACATATGATTTAATTTCCCTAGATAATGGTAGACTTTTTTTTTTTGCATTTTTAAAGGTATATTTAATCCTTTCACATTTCATGTCAACAGTTTAATGTTTCTAGACATCTTCCTCTTCACCTTCTCTTGTCTTTCCTGTTTCTTCTGTTTCTGATAATGTGTTTCTCAGTTCAACTGAGCTCCATTCTCCTCTCTTTCCCCTTCTTTTTCCCCCTTCTTTCCATAGATCTTCCTTTAATATTATATCTTTATTCTTCTGTTTCATAACTTGTTTTTCTTCTTTCCATTTGTTCTGTTGGTATGTCTTCCCTTACCTGTGTCTCTTCTTCAGATCTAGAGTCTCTTTTCAGACTCTAGATCTATGGTTGTCAAGTTGTTTCCACTTTATTCTCTTCTACTTAATCCACTTCAAGGTCCCTATGCCTGCCAGGGATGCCTCTTCATTCGAGTCATGCTGCAAGTCAGCCAGTCATCTCAATTGTGCTTCTCAGGTCTTTCCTGCTGCACAATTGTCTCCTCCAAATGCTCATCACTCAGAGTTTGTTTATAAACAACAAACCCTGAACCCGTGAATTTGAAATTGTTTACCTGCTTTTAATCTGTTATGTTTTAAGTGCTAAATGGATCAATGTATTTTAAGCCTTTAAACTATTCTTAATGTTTTAAATCATTCTAAACTATTCAAGGGAGCCAGCGTAACCTAGTGGTTTGAAAGTTGGACTACAGTTTTGGAGACTAGGGTCTGATTCCCCACTCTGACATGAAAAACACTGGGTGACCTTGGGCAAGTCACATGCTCTTAGCCTCAGGGGACAGCAATGCCAAACCCCATTATAGAATTGCCTTAGGGTCACCATAAGTTGTAAATGACTTAAAGGCACACAACACAAACTGTTCAATTGATTGTCAAGGCAAAAGGTGGGGTATAAGATATTATTATTATTATTATTATTATCATTATCATTATCATTATCATTATTATTATTGTATGCTACCCTAAGCTCCTTGTATATAGGGCAGAATATAAATATTTTAATTAATTAGCCTTCCTGTGGGAAATCTGTGTTGCCCCTTAGATAACTCAAAATACAAATGGGCTAAGTCTTGAAAATACCTCAAGAAATGTAACAGTTGCTTAGATCCCAATTATTTGATGAGATTTTTTGATGTTGCCAAGATTATCCTGAGCATAAATAATCTTCAAATATTATTAAGAGGAAAACTATAAAAATAAATAACACTAAGAAGAGTGAAAGTGTTATTAGTTTGATACTCCCAAGATTTAGTCTTTAATACAGAGACAATTACATAAAATAAAACATGTTTAAATAATTCTCACACATTCTAACAGAATCTGTCAGTAAAGACAACTGAACACAAACTAGAATGAATGAGAAGTACAATCAGCTCTTTTGACAGTCACACCTAATTTATGTCAGACTAAACCTAGTTCTCCATCTTCATTTATACTCTGAGAATTGCTAATACAAGAGAGAAAGATTTGATACTTTTTCTGTGTGTACAGATTATTTAGCACTTAAAAAAAGTATCCTTTGCTAGCATTTGTTTAAGGAATTGTTGAACACTTCTGCTCAAGCATTATTATTCCAAGTTGACAAACTTCCATCTGGAAACTATAGAAAAAAGACAAAGGTGAACCACTGCAAGACATAATATTCACCTGTAGTACATTATACATGACATAACATTGTTCCTATAAACAATGCTACAACTGAAGTAGAAATATCTCACTGTATAAAGCTAAGAAAATAAGTATCCTCAAAGTAAAGATATTTTCTTTATACTAAACAATTTGATTAGGTAAATAGTTCTTTTTGATCTGAGTTGACATGATGACCTTCTTTATTTCAAACTTGGGGTGACAAGCAGGTATATTTTAACCTCCAGATATCTTCAAAATAAAAAAGGCTGAAAAACACCAGCAGCCTATTTCCCACAGAGCAAGGCCACTACCAACTGTGCATTATTAATTATTCTAATTTAATATTCAACAACATAAGGTGAACTTGTTGGAATATATGGCTTTTCTACATACAGATGAATAAAATCCTTTTCTGCAGCTTATTTTAAAAACATTAACATGGCTACTGTGTTTCCTAAACAGTTCAGTCTGTGACTAAGGACAGCACTCAGACTGGACAAAGAATTAAACTAAGGGCCTCGGCAGATGGCTTATTAAGCCATCCTCGAGGCAGGGAAGAGGAGGGGCAGCCACACGCTTGGCGCCCCTTCCTCCTCCCGAGGTTGCCCTCAGAGCTGCCGGCCCTCTGCACGGCCGGCGCTCTGGGGGCAATCTCCCGTCGCAGTGTCCACACACGCTGCGGTGGATAAGTCAGCGAAAGTGTGCCTCACTGACTTGTGAAAGGAGCGCTTTCAGGGGTGGCAAAAGTGCACCACTGGATCGAGGTGTGGGGATGCCTCGATCCAGCAGCGCACCTTCCCAGGGCGACCCCATGCTGCCAGTCTGCTTCACCCCTAAGAGCCTTATTATACAAGGCAGGTATATTGGATCTAGAACAGGGGTAGGCAACCTTTCCCCGAGGGACTTCAGCTCCCAGAATCCCAGGAGCTATTGGTCAACATGGGACTATTGGCCAACATGGCTGAGGCTTCTGGGAGCTGGGAGCTGAAGTCCCTCAGTCCTTAAAGCAGAAAGGTTGCCTACCCCTGATCTAAAACATGATGATTGAACCTTACCGCATGACACCATGGTTCTCCTGTTATTTTCCCATGCAAGATCATCTTGAATGTGTTTATTTTTATTGCCTCAAAGATCCATTATTGACCTCCTTTTGCACAATTATCCTGCTATAATTTGCAGTGTGAAAGCCAAATTCCACATTAATTAATTATTATTATTATTATTATTAACCATTCTGGATTCCTTCTGGCAATTCCATGGGGACACATCAAAACCTTTGTTATATCATTTGGTTGCAATGAACACCCCTCAAGGATTTTAAATAGGATATAAATATCAGCCCAGCTCTAGCCTCATGTGTGCACAGAGAGTCCCTCTCATTCACCATATTATACTCAGATGCTGTCTGAGTCAGTCACCATCTTTCATGATGTCATATCTCCAGGACTGGTAATTATCACCTCTCTAATTCCTAATCTCTCATTATTGAATCTTCCATGCCCTTCTTTCTGTTAGCCTTGTATAGTTCTGAGGGTTGCATTGGCTTTGTATGCTCATCAGCCCTGGTGGTGCAGTGGTTTAATGCTTGTACTGCTGCCACTCACTCATAAACCACTGGTCTAATTCATTATTTTTTTCTAGATGGAATAAGAAAAGGCATCACTTTTTTTTTTAAAAAAAAAAATCTACCTTGTGCAACAAAATGATTTAGGTAATTCCATTTACTAACTAAACTTAATTGTTAATGAAAATGAATAAAGTAACAGTATGGCAAAGGTTTACCACAACTTCATGAGTCATGCACCACCTTTGATTTTTCTTCCTTCTGAGGAATATTAATACTCAAAAGTAGTACTTTTCATGAAGGAGTTCATAATTTTTCATATAAAGTGATGGAGGAAAGTGCTAATGAAAGTTGTAACCTTGCCAGTATAATGAAAGAAAAGTGGGTGGGTGGGGGGGAACCCTTTCTTTGATGAAATATTGGTGAACTCTCTGCAGTGACCTCTGCATATAATGCTGGGCTGTTGGCCGAGGGTGGGGGGAGGTAGTGCAATTTTGACTTATTCAGTTAGGCTAAGGTGAGCAACTCTATTAAACACTGATTACCAGACATTCATTATTGAACTAACATTTTTCATGCTGCAGTGCTGAGTCCCCTGAGCATATGAGGACTTATGTTTGAGTAAAGACAGATAAGATGGCATCAGTGTGCAGAGATGCACCACCAGGCTGAATGCAATCTTTCTCCTTCACAAAGGTGTGATGGTCAAGCACAGACATCAGTGAGGGCACAGCAGCTCCCATCAGCAAAGCTACAATAGTGTTGAGTGGGGCAATTTAGGAGTAGCAAGTTTCAAACAAGATAGCTAAATGTAGTATGTTACTCTGGTAAAAGGGGCATAGCCCTGTTATGCTACAAAAACAGTACAATGAATGAAAATGAAGTTACTTTATAGGTCTAATGCAGGGGTAGGCAACCTTTTTGAGCCAGGGGCCAGGTTGCTGCCCCTCAGACAATTGGGGGGGGCAAAGCACCAAAAATAAATAAATACATAAATAAATATAATAAATAAATAAATAAATAAATAAATAAAAAATATGCATGCACACTTTTGCCAAGAAAACCCCAAGAACAAGTAATAACAACAATAACCAATATCATCATGGCGGGTGGTGGTGGTGGCGGGGGGGCGGTGGCAGTGGCAGGACCAGCCTGGGGGCGGTCCAAAGGCCTGAGGAGGCCACATCCAGCCCCTAGGCCTTAGGTTGCCTACCCCTGGTCTAATGAATAATGGAGCCCAATCCATTACCAAGTTACTTTTAAAAGGTATTTTTAGAGCTATTTCTCAGGAACAAGCAACACAATAAACTTTTTAAACAGTGCTGCAAGTAGCAACAACTAATTGCTTTTAAGCACTGTCACAGGAAAGCATTGATTTCAAAAAGTAACTTCTGAGTTCAGTGATGGCAGTCACAGTAGGAGTAGGTAGGCTTTAGTCCTTCACAATCGAACTCAGAATCATCAGAGCAACCCAACACCCTGTGGATTACAGTAATCCTGTTTACATTTCAAATTAAGGATGTTAGGAATGGACAGTATTGGGGGCATAGTTATCAAATTTGCAGACGACAACAAATTA
>CM034701.1:153235237-153249403 GCA_020142125.1 Phrynosoma platyrhinos
GTTTTGGAAGGGTAAGTTCATTGACCTTTTTTCCTTGACTTTCTGGGACCCAGAACTGAGACTTATGGTGAAAGATGGAGTGGTCTTTAGTCTCCCTAAAGAGTTTGAGTCCCACAAGCACCCAAAGTTGGAGAGGAATTTTGTTAATTGGATAATGGGGTTTACAATTTATAGGGGTCTCATTGAGGAAAAAGAGCCTTTAAGGTCTTCAGAATTGTCCAAGTACCAAGAGATAATGATAAATGTCGGCTTTTCAAGTTTTGACGGATGAGATGGGAGTGCCTTTGGCTAATGAGAAGACTGAGGGCCCTGCCACCTGGCTAACCTTTCTGGGTATTGAGCTCAATACAATCGAGGGTTTAGCTCACCTCCCACATTAAAAATTGGGCCTAATGAGACAACAGGTAAGGCAATGAGAGGTAAGAATAAGACCACATTGCATGACTTTCAGTCTCTAGCAGGTTTTTGAATTTTGCTTGCAAATGGTGGTTCCTGGATGGGCTTTTTGTGCTTGCCTATACCAGGCCATGAGGAGGGTGTCTTCCCCACATCACCACATTCACATTAACAGAGGGATATGTGAGGACCTGAAGGTATGGGACTCGCTCCTTGAGGAATTCAATGGTGTATCATTCTGGAGGAGTGAGATGCTTCTTAAGGCAGATTTACAGGTTCATTCTGATGCATCTGGAGCTCATGGTTTTGGTGTATACTGGAAGGGGCAATGCGTGGTGGAGAGTTGGCTTCAGGGTTGGGTGAGTAATGGGTTGACAAGGAATCTTACCTTTCTTGAACTATTCCTTGTTATGATTGTGGTTCATCTTTGGCCAAGGCAGTTTGCTCAGAAAACAGTTTGGTTTTGGTGTGACAACTAGGCAGTAGTTCATGTCATCAATTCCCAGAGCTCAAAGTCTCCAAGGGTGATGGCTTTGGTCAGATCCATGGTGTTGCAGCGTTTAAAATACAATGGGCTGTTTCAGGCATGCCATGTTCCTGGCCTATTGAGTCCCTTGGCAGATGCCCTTTCACATTTTCAGTTTCACAGGTTTCGAGAGCTAGCTCCAGAAACAGCAGTGCAGCCTTTGACAGTAACAGCTCATCTGTGGAACCTTGGAGGATAGAGATTGAGTGGGCTATTCTGTACTCCATTGCCCTTCTACTCTAGTCCTATCAGCTTGCGATGTGAGCTTTTAGTCAATTTCTTGTGGCTGTGGGTGAAATAGAGGTTTGGCCCCTGAGGGTAGAAGTCATGCTCCATTTTGCAGTTCACCTTAGACTGTCTGGACTGTCTCCAGTTACCATTAGGGGAAGGTTGGCAGTGCTGGCCTTTTACTCCCAGGCCGGGCATTATTGTTATCTGATGTTCAAGTTTTGAAGCAGGGCCTGCAATTGCACTTTAGGTGCTCAAAGACAGACCAGTTGGCCAGGGGTCAAACCATAGTCTTATCTCAGGCTCCTAGGGGCCAGATCTGCCCAGTAAAGTCTTTGACAGATTACTTCAGATTGCACCCAGCATCCCCTGGTTATTTGTTTTTGAATGTCTCGGGCCTTCCTTTGATGCAATTTAAATTTCGGGTGGTGTTGCGGGAGGCTCTGAAGCATACGGGCTTACCAGCAGCCCAATTTTCTTCTCACTAATTTTGGATCAGAGCTGCCACAGCCGCGGCAGCTCACGGCCTCAGCAATGCTGTGATCCGACACATTGAGCAATGGTACTCTGGAGCATATAAAGCCCTTAGGTTGGCTAGATGTTGACTTCTAGTTCCGGGGGTGGGGGGGGTTGAACGATGGTTTCTCGATGTTCTAATGTGTTGTTTTCTGTTGATCAGGTGGAGATCAGGGTGATGTCTGGATTGTTGGTCACATCTTGGTGTTTTGGCCAAACAGCATTCTTTCCAGTCGGGCTGAGATCCAAACTTGGGTCTAGAGCGATTTGGGCACATTCATTGGTTTGGGTGGAGAGGTATGCTATGGGGGGCCCTCCTTCCCTGAATCATTGAGTTGGCTGATACCTTCCAATCTCCCCAGATACTGCTCATCCACATGGGAGAGGATGATTTGGTCAAGACCCCCAGATTGCAGTTAGTCCGAAGGATCATCACAGACCTCCATGAAGAACAACACCGGTTACCGGGCACTGTTTTGTTATGGACCAAGCTCTTGCCGCGACGAACCTGGCCCAGAGCAATGAAAGATTCTTCAATTAACGTGACTCATTGATGGGTTAATTGGGGTGTTTTGAGGAGGTTGGAAGCTATGGGGACCTCATGTGTTGAACATGACCTGATTAGGCTTGAATTGCCACATCTGTACAAGGGTGATGGGGTTCATCTCTCCCTGGTTGGCTGTGATCTGTACTTGGACTCCATCGGGTCTCACATCAAACAAGTACTATGGGGGGGAGGGGATACCAAGCTAGTCTGGCCTCCTCCTGTGGAGGGGCAGGGACCCCCCCCCCACCAGGGATAATTGGATAACTGATTTATTTATGATGGATGAATGGTTTACATCAACATCTTTAAATCTCTGACTTCATCAATTATAAAGATGACATCACAAATAGACGGGGATAAGATTTGATTACATGTTTGGCAACTTATGTATGACCCTTGTTGACATATGCTTGGTTTAAGGCATGACTTATCTCTGATGTCTTCACATGATTTATGGTGAGGATTACATCAGGAATTATGGCATATGCACATACACATGTGTCAAGAAAGAAGTTATAATAACGTGAAGATTTTTGGCTGTCAAATCATTGTATAAGACCCTCTACAGATGAATAAAGTTGTAGCCATTTGTTACCCACAAATGGCGTTCAGACTTCTTTGTGCTGGTGCAACCCCCTAATCAACAGAGCTACTTCGCCATGGTAGTGGTCACCTTGAGGCCTAAGTATCTGACACAGGGAGGGATCTTGAGGGTAAAAAGTCAGGACATGTTATAGGAACAACTGTCCCAGTGTTGAAATAAAGTTCTGTTTTGAGTTCCAACAGATCAAATTGTAGCAAACTCTGGAAAAAGTATGGATTCGAGAGCTGGACAGTGAAGAAAATTGATAGAAAGAAAATCAACTCATTTAAAATGTGGAGTTGGAGAAGAGTATTGAAGATACTGTTGACAGCCAAAAGGGTCCTAGAACAAATCAAGCCAAACCTCTTTATCAAAGCCAAGATGACTAAACCGAGGTTGTTATACTTTAGCCACATCATGAGAAGACTGTTAATTCTCTTTTATCGTCTTGGTAGATTTGTAGCAACAAAAACAAAACTCTTTAGCCCATTTGAGATGCCAACATACAATGCTATCTGAGGTAAATACTCTCAGAAGCAGCTTAATGTAGCAGAGTATAGAAGCAATAGTTCAGATTAAAGTATTGTCAGTGCAATGACCACATTCCACACTTAAAAAATAAACTAACAGACACAGTTGATATCTTCCAAGTCCTTGGAGGTTCTTTATCATAAGCTGCAATATGTACAGATATTTGCTATCTCTGCTCCTGACTCCCATCAACATTCATTGTTTGTAGTAACACAGCATACAGCTTCAAAAATCCACAAGCCATCCAACCCACACAACACCAGTCAACCCATAGATGCCCTAACTCCCAGTCCACTTATATACAGTACTGCGATGGCTAAGAGTCATCACCTGGTGCTAATCAGCATGATGCAGCCCCTGTAGTAAGTTTTTGCATCATGCCATGTGCTCTGACTCAACATTTCCTGGCAGTCTGACAGTAATTGATTCATCTTGCCAATCAAAATATTTTTCACTATTGGAATATTGTTCCAAAAAAGACATGACTCACTAGAAAATACAATAATGCAAGAAAGGTGAAGGGCAGTAGAAAGAGAGGAAGACCACACACTCAATCAGGGAGGTCATGGGCCTTAATCTACAGGACCTAAGCAAGGGGTCTTGGAGACATCTCATTAACAGAGTTGCCATGATTCAAACCCAACTCAGAGGCAGTTAACTAAAAAAAGAAAAGAAAAGAAAAGAAAAGAAAAATGCATGGTAGGGAGTTTTCTGGGGGACTTTCTAGAAATGACCTCACCAAAATGAATTAATCCAATGTGCAGCATTCACACACTGACTTCAGCAACAACTTGTTTTGCAGTCCTGGGGTCAAAATGTTCTAAAATGGGAAGGCCTTATGGGAAGTGACCCACAATTGAAATAATTGTATCTTTCCAAGTAAATCCCCCTTTATTTATTTATTTATTTATTTATTTATTTATTTAACATAGTTTACATTATAATCTTCCCACAAAATTCCATATGGAATCAGTCTGCATTGTGTTCCAGTACTTCATGGACCATCCTCATTGTCCTTCCTCCAAAGTTTGTTCATGCTACAAGTTCTTTTTACTTTGAAACAACACTATATATATTTCAAACAACACTAATTACTAGGTAGACTCAAGAGTCCTTTCTATTCTACTTGTCTCTTGACCTTTCACATTTGGTTTGCACCATTCTTAATTAATTTATGGTATCCAATGTCACAGAATCATAGAATCAGAACTGGTTTACTCATGGCTTGATAGTTGCAATTGTTCCAGGCAGACTAGGGGTTGAATACAGAAGG
This sequence comes from Phrynosoma platyrhinos, assembly GCA_020142125.1. Lineage (NCBI taxonomy): Eukaryota > Metazoa > Chordata > Lepidosauria > Squamata > Phrynosomatidae > Phrynosoma > Phrynosoma platyrhinos. The sequence continues at coordinate 153,239,838 of CM034701.1, forward strand.
AAAATTGAATAGCTTGATTCCTCCTCTTCCCTAGACATTTCCTAATTCTCTAAAGTCCAGCAGTGCTGGTTGAATGACTGATCAATGCTGAGGATGTTATCTCAGCACAGCAGGTTAATACAGAACAAAGATAATTGACCTACGAAAGGATGGAGGGCTGAGTAGACCCTGGAGCCCTGCATAGGATACCTGGATTTCTGCCTGAAGTAAGTATGAAGTATGATTAAATGACATTCCTATCAGGCTTTGGAAGATCAGCTAATGAGAAGGACATGGGGGATCTAATGAAGACTTTATGGCTTACATGATTGGATTTTAAATTTTCTCAAAACCTTTTTTCTGGAAGTTAGCATCATCATTACCACATCTTCATAATCAATATTGATGATTTCACCCTCACATAGGGGGGAAGCAGACAGCTAAAAGGGCTCTCTTGGGGACAAGGAAGGGGAGGGGCAACTGCACGGTGCCAACCCCTTCCCAAAGTCATCGTCAGAGAGCTGGCCCCTCCGCTGCAGCGGAAGAGTCGCCGAAAGTGTGCCACCAGCCTTTTGTGGTGCACCTTTGGCGACTTGTGGAAGGAGCGCTATTTTAGCGCTCCTTCCAGGGGCGGCGAAGCCATGGGGCCAAGGTGTGGGGATACCTTGGCCCCGCGGCACAGCTTCCCAGGGCAGCCCATGGCTGCCCGTCTGCTTAGCCCCATAGTCCACCTCTTAGAAATGTTCCCTGTGCCTCTTTTCCAAAGAGGTTGCAATGGGCTGTATTATCATCAGCATCTTGGGTATGTGTTACTTGATTAAAAATACATGGGATCAGGCTCTTAGGGCCTTTGCAGACTGCCAGAAATAGTGCAGAGAAGGCTCAATGTCTCAGAAAAAATACAATTCCCATGATTCCCTAGCACTGAGCCAGGGCAGTTAAAGTAGACTCAATTTGCACTATTTCTAGCAGTCTTCAAAGGCCCTTAGTCACACTTAAATTTCAGGGCTGAAATTGAGGTCAAAAATGTATATTTTGTGCTACTGTATATTGTGCTTTGTAATTATTTACTGTTTGTTTGATCTTTCATTTATTTTGTTTCTATGGCGCCATTCCTAGTATATCTCACACATATGCTATAAAGGGGCCACTGTTTTTATTATTTTTTTCTGAGGTCCCAATCACCTTCTCTCAGGCATTGGAAGGCACTTCAAAAAATATCTATTTCTTTGTTTGATTGTTGACTTAATTTATTTTATTGTTATAACATTAATTAAAAAATAAAGTGCAAAAAATTTATCTATTCCCATTCTCCTGATAAGAAAGAATTCCATCACTACAGCAGTCCTCATAGGTGGCAATCCAGCTTTTAGTTAGAAACCTCCAATGAAAGAGAGACCACTACTTTCTGAACCAGCCTGTTCTACTGCTGAAGAACTCAGACTACAAAGACGTTCTTCTTAATATTTAAACTAAATATTTTAGGTTTTGCAATTTGCATTCAGAAACTACTCTCTGGAACAAAAGAAAAAATCCCACTATCTATATGGCAGCATATAGATATCACATTACTTCTTCCCATGCCTCTTTTTTAGTCTAAACAACAACACTCTCATCAGGTTTTCAATTGAGGGCCTGTTTCTTCAAAATCGGAAGTAATGTGCCAAGTGAGATGTCTAGTCTAATATTATATTACTGGAATCTGTCTATCTAATTGGGAGGAAGGGCCAAGATTAACCCCTGTCTTGTCCTTACAGGAGAATAAAAAGATTTTTATAGAGATGTTATAAGTCTGCTGTCATTTCATTTCCAAAGTAAATTGATATTAAAATGCAATATTAGACAATTCACTGTTTTGGAAAAGAAGCAAAAGATTTATAGGTCAGAAGATTCCAAATTACATAGAGGAATGCCTATATCTACAACTTAAAAGACCTGGAAATCTTATAAAGGAAAAAGAAAATAACTTCATCAAGCCTTCAACCATCTACAGTTTGAAAATTTTATATATATATATATATATATATATATATATATATTTCAAACATATATATATATATATATATATATATATATATATATATATATATATATATATATATGCAAGACTTGATTTGACCATTTTACATAAAGGACACCATTGTATTTAATGGGACTTGAGCATCCATCGATTTTAGTATCCATAGGGAATCAAATCACATCAGGTCCCACTGTATTCGCAAATGAGGAAACCTTCAGTGTGAATTCTACAACATCCAATAATATTTTTAAAGGTGCACAGTGAAGATATTACTTTTGCAATCTAAAATTAGCACAATGTCTCAGGGTTTTTTTTTTCACCACATGTGTGTATTAATCCAGAATGTCAGTTGCAACTCATTTCCACCTTAAAGCATATTTCAATGGGAGCTAGGTGCAACTAATTTTTTTTTTTTAATTTACCTCACATCTTATTTGACTTGGTATTTTGTCTTAGTTCTTTATAGTTTTGTTTTGGTGCTAATCAGCAGGCTAATGGCAAAGGTGGGAGCAATGAGGAAAAGTTATCCTTTCCATAACAAATGTTAAAACAATGGTTGGAGTGAAGGCAAAAAATATATTTTCCAATACCTTGCTGCTTCTGGGGATCATAAATCTGCAGCCCAAACAGAGGTGATCTCTCACTTCTCAAAAGTGTAACATTGCTAGTCATCAAATCCAGTTGGAAAATAGAGCCATTTATATAATCTGTCCAAAAAATATAATTCCTGTGGTGTGACAGTCCAAATGGATGGTTCAGTTCTTTTCCACTGTAGACCACCTGCAATTAATTGACATTAGTTAAATTGTTGCTGAAAAGCTATGCATCACTAAAAGCTTTAGTCCTAAATCCAACTATTAGTTGCAACTAAAGTAGACCAACTGGATCAATGGTAATTTGGTAAATTCATACCCATGGAGGCTGTACTGATTCAAGGGGTTTTATTCTAGTTGTGAATAGCAGTGGGATTTAGGCTTTAGGATTCAACCATGAACTGAAAGGTGGTAGGGAAAGGGAATTAACACTTGTTCAAACATAAAGCATTCCAGGTTCAAATGCTAAACCACTAAGTAAGTGGAATTCACAGGAAAAATATACTAATATGTAAACTATTCTTAATCTGATATTCCTTCCCCCGCTTTTATGTAGACATGAGCTGTTACTTTGACAATCTGTGTGGCTTTGTGATAGGAGTTTTGCAAGTTTATTTAGGCTACAGTTACATGGCTTTTGTGTAAATGACCCAAGGGTCACAGGAGATTTCAGATCTTTTTTTGTTTCCAACAGCAGAGAGAGAGAGAGAGATCAAACAAACTTTCTCCCTGTTACTGCAGAAGTATGTGCCCTTGTATCTCTGGCAGAGCTCTAACAGCAGCAGGCCAGGAAAAAAGGATGTGTTCCACTGCATATCAGGGGATGGATTGTGGATCCCAGGACTTCATATTTTCCAAAACACCCCTGAAATTGGAGGAAGTCTGACCAAAGTGAGATGAACCATAAGTGTATGTTTTAATATGAAAAATCCAAAATTGGGGGAGAGGAGAAAAACTCTCCCTCATGCCCTGATGACATGCAGGAATAGCTGTATTGGATAAGAACTTGACCTGGATAATTTTTAATTAGTTCAAAATTAGTAAGCAGAATCACAACCCAATGTGTAATAGGGAGAGGAGGTAGAGAACATTCACAGAGGCAGCATTCTTCCAAAGAATTGCACTTTTATTAAGGGGGAAAATAAATCACCAAGCAAACATACACATACACAGAGAGGATAATGGAATCTATAAGAAAGGTTTCACACCGAGAATAGTTACCCAGAAACCCAGCACTCCTTGTATTGAAGATGGACTCAGCTGCTTATGGAGTGAAGTTGTGATGGAGGCAGCCAAGGGAGTCTGGTTAGGAATTTCAGGGAGGGCATGAGATCCCCCCTTCCCTTCAAAAAACCAGCTCTCAGAACACAGATTTAGCAGTCTTAATATAAGCTGAAAATAGCCTGGGGCGAAGATTAATTATTGTATATCAAAGGATTCCGGATAGGCTGTCTTTGAAGTAGACAATTTTCAAAAAGACGAGATGGGGTGTTGATGTTATCTCATTCTTAGCTGGACACATCCTGGTTGTAAACTCTGTGTTTCCAGAATTTAGAGGGTCTAAATGTCCTATTTTGGAGCTCCTAACCCTGGCCTTTTGGTCTGTTAATAAACTGTTGATGAACACATGACCACTCAGGTATCTACATAAGGTCCTCACCTTGAATCCATGACAGCTTTTCCATGGGCAGGGCCATGACAGGAGACCCAGAAGGGTTTGTTTTTTTTAAATATTAAAACAATGCTTGTAACAGCCATTTAGCAAATTAAAACAAAAATCCACCAAACACTGGTACCTTTATTGGCCAATGGAAATCACAATATGCTTGTTGCAAGCTTTCAGAGCTCCACAGGCTTTTTCATTAGGCAAGATGTTACAAACCAAATGGGAGAAAAAATGGAGAGGTTAGTAAGATGCCTGCATTTAGTCCAAATAGACTTTACATTTCCTGGACTTTGAAAATCTCCCTATTACCACATGGCCAGAAGGAGGAGGAGCCATCCTGTAAAAAATATCTTCCCCATACCATATTAACTAAAGACAGAAACAACAAAATGCAGGCATCTTACTAACATCTCCAATTTTTCTCCTCTTTGGTTTGTAACACCATGCCCTGATGATTTGATCTTACCAAGGCTTTAGTCAAGGCAAATTCCTTTTGGATCAGCTTGGAATTCCTCTGCCCATGTTAGATGACATCCTCAATATCAGCCTAAACCAGTGGTTCTCATGCTTTTTCACCCTTGAGTGATGCCCTTTACAGCTACATGTGGCTGTCATGCCCCTCCTCAATATGAATACAGTATATGAATAAACATATTTTGTATGTTTAGTGTATTTTTTTTGCACATTCATGTATATTCTTATGTAACATTTTATAAGGAAATATCATAATTCAAATTAGAACAGTCTTATTTAAGTAAATTCAATTTTAATCAACATATGCAAATTTTACATGTAAAAAAAGTCAGAGGAGAAGGAAGAGAGATCAGGGTCTTCAAGTCTTCACACACACATCCCTGAGCAACTCTCAATTCCTGGGGTTCTGCTATCTCGCCCAAAGTTTCATCTGGCCTAATCCATCTGACCATGTGAGGCATGTAGTATATAAACATCAGTGCAGGTAATAGTCACCTGTTTTGCCATACATCAGAGATTTTTTTATTTTAATTTTGTACTACAGTAACTAGTTCTGTGAAATCCTAGAGTCAATTTGTGCTTGAGAAAAACGAAGAAAATATTTACAGTTGGAACTTGTCTAAAACAGTTTTTAAGAGAGTTATGTTATCTTCTGCTCCTCATCTACCAAGCCAAAAGTGTAAGAGAGGACTGTTTGCATTGTCTGGGATATGGAATGTACTGATGTGGTCTCTCAACCACTTGCACATCTATCATGGGATCAGGGATTTTCCTTTTAACCTTGACCGTAATTTTAATCTGTATGTTTTATATACCTGTTGTAATCCACTTTGATTTCCATTGGAAAAAGGTGGAATAGAAATAATTTTTTATCATCATCATCATCATCATCATCATCATCATCATCATCCTGCCCACACAGGTTTCTGACTTGTATCTGCTAAGGTAGTCACTGGCCTACCTAGATCCAACCATAACTTATACCTAGAATAGATTTATTGAATCAGTAAAAACTTGGTGAGATATTTATGTAAGTTTCATTGACTCAATAGAACTATTATAGATGGAACAAACAATTGGATTTAGGCCAGATTGGTTTCATGTAAACCTTGTGTAAGCTGGTATCATATACACAAAGCAATTAACTGATAATTCAGACGCATTAGAAAATGCTTTCTGCAAATCCTTATAAACATTTGGAACCAAAATGTACTAAAATCCATTGGGCTTATGGTTCAACAAACATGCATGGGATTGGATTTAACAATTTTTCATGTTACTGCTAAGGATGTAAAAACAAATATTCAGAAATGTTCTTGTCCTAAACAAGTAATTCTGTTGTGACATGTCAAGGTATGCCATTGAACAAAATTACCAAATACCATGATATTTTTTTGAAACTTCCATCAAAACAAAAAATAAAAATAAAAATAAAAGAAAATCTTTTTAATCAGCAGCAACAACAAGAACATTTTTGCACAAAACATTAGCCTTTGCTCTCAAAAATGTATTTTCTACCAAAAATGGTATGGAAATGTGAAATTTTTCACCCCACCCCACCCCCACCCCCCAGATGAAAAGGTCTCATAATAGTTTCCAACACAACAGGGAGAAAACTTTTGAAATGTTTCATTCTTGCATGCAAGAGCAAAAAGTTACTGCTCACTGTGAAGTAAAGAAATAAATTCTGGACCATATTTTCTTTCCACGGGTGTAGAGTGAAATTTACAAATTGCCAGAAATAGTGCAACTTGAAGCCACTTTAACTGTCCTGGCTCAGGACTAAGGAATCATGGGAACTGCAGTTTATTGTGGCACCAGAGCTCTCTGACAGAGAAGGCTCAATGTCCCAGAAAAAGATACAGTTTCCATGATTCCCTAACACTGAGCCAGGACATTTAAAGTGGCCTCAAGCTGCCCTATTTCTGCATTCTGTAAAGGCCCTTAGTGTTTCTTATGGTAGATAACCTATAGGATTAATTAACAAGATGACTTTAAAGGGAAATTGGGAGGAGGAGATTAAAGTAGCAACATAGCTTAGTGAGTGGTAAATTTGTGTGTAGCAGTGAAAACATGTTTTCATTACCTTTCTGTCTGTTCCATTCAAAAATATTCTCTCAATGTGATCGTAATAGGCATCACACCAATATAATATACTGTTTTGATAGTCCAAAGTTAATCCATTTGGCCATAACATCTTTGAAGTCACAAAAATCTGCCGATTATAACCATTCATCCATGCCTTTTCAATTCTTCCCACACTATCATCTATTTGATCTTCTTCCCAGTCTGTCCAATACATCCATCTACAAAAGGACAAATAAGACCATTCATTTATTCTTTCTACCACATAATTTAAATTTGAAAACACCTATTACACAAAAGCTGGAATTTCTAGTTTAAGTGCTGTTTTCTTTTTACTGGGAGGAATAAATGAGGAGTGTGGGGAGGGGAGGAGGAGTCACTTCTGCTATATGACATGAGTGCTGCTCAGCACAGACAATACACTCAATTATGTGATTAAATAGTAAATTGATTGACATGAAAAGTCAGAGCTTTGTTAATGGACTGTTCCAAACTAATCATAGCATGTTTATAAAATTTTAGATTATGTTTTTCTTTCTTTCTTTCTAAGAGCTGCTGGACTCACAAAGAACAGAACTGTGCAATTGGCTAGTTTTAACTTGACTTTCCACAGGAAAGTGCTTGAAGAAACCCTATTTTTTTTAAAAAAAGAGGGCCTTTGCAGAGTGCCAGGAATAGTGCAAATTGAGTCCATTTAACTACCCTGACTCAGTGCTAGGGAATCATGGGAACTGTAGTTTATTGTGGGACCAGAGCTCTCTGACAGAGAAGGCTCAATGTCTCAGAAAAAAATACAGTTCCCATGATTCCCTAGCACTGAGCCAGGACAGTTAAAGTGGACTCAATTTGCACTATTTCTATCAGTCTGAAAAGGTCCTAACTTTGCCACTCTGTATACTATTCAGACTCTCCATGTTTGTTTTTTGTTTTGAAGTGACAAATAAATTACTGGCTATTTTGTAAGCACAGGTTGGATGAACATTAAACACAATACAATGTACATCCCTAAAGTATAATATTTTGAGTGAAAGCAACATCATATGAAACAAATATCGGCTTTTTAAAATAAATTAAAGTACTTCATCAGTAGAAATCTTTCTGCCTTGGTTCCTCCATGATGCAGAACATCTTCAATCAAACTATAGGTTCCTGCATTTGCTATAATGGCCCTCATTGCTTTAAAATAAATAATCACATTTTTGCAAATTTGAACCTAAATGATACTGTTGAATCAAGGCAAATCCCTGTCATATGCTAATGTCTGTAACAGTTGCTATGCTACCAATTTTTAAGCAGAAAAGTATCTTGGAAGTAGGGAAAATAAATTTGAAAAAGCAGAGAGAAGAGGTGTTTAACTCTTTCCTTGCCTATCATTTTATGTGCAAATCCTTAAAAGCATCATCAATGTTTATTGTATTGTATTTAAAAATATATGTGTTAGCAAAGATAAATATGTATTTGAAGGAGCACAAGGAAAGAAAGCTGGAGGCAGTTTGATGGATAGAAAATTTAGGAAGGGGAAATGGGTGCACTATTCCTAACTCTGCTCTAAGTCTGATCCCAAGTTCCCAAAAATATTGTGCTGACTATAACATTATTCTAAAAATGATTGTGTATTATGTGCAGAATTTCTGAATCCAAGAAAATATGCATATGCTCCACAGACCTGTAAAGAACTTGAATTCATCTTAGTTTGCTTAATCATTTAAAAGGTTAAGTTGTAAATATAGTAGAACATAACACAGATTACTATAAAGATTTTATGAAAACAAAAACTTTGTGCAACCTAGTTTTGGATCTAAATTATTACATTACACTGATTTCTACTGGAGAAACTAAGCAAATTGAAAATATTTATTTCTGGGCAAATGTGTGAACAAATGATAAGAATTAAACCCTCTCCTTTTCCTAAAAATATTTTTGAATATTAAAATAGTCTGTATTTTTTTAATTCTCTTATACAGTTATAAAATTTTACAGCAAGTCTTGCATACTGTGCCAGAGGTGCATAGACAATGTATGGCTACCTCAGATATAAAGACAGGACTTTACACTTTCATCAGCCACTATCATACAGCAGGAAACCTAACTTTATGTATGTTACATATCCTATGTAGAGTTATTCATGGATGTGTCTATCAACCCAATGAGGCTGTAACATAAGAACCACATCCTAGAGTATGGAACAAAATATAATTAAAATTTCCCCTGTGATTACCAATATTCCACATGATAGAAGGAAAGTCTCAAACCCCAGTAATCCACTATGGGGTGCCACCCAAAAAACTCATTGGGAAGCTGATTGGGTATTAAAGATGTGAATGGGGGAGGGGGCATTCCCCTTTGACTTGGGGAATTCCGCCCCCCCCCAATCACTTTTCAAACTCCCAGTGCCTTCAAGTCATTTCAAATTTATGACAGCCTTGAGACAAACCTATTGTTTTAACTGCATTTTGTTTTTACTTGCACTCTAGGCCATCTTGAGTATCATACTGGGAAAAAGATGGAATATAAATAAATTAATTTAAATAATAATAATAATAATAATAATAATTTTAACCCGCCCCTGTGCTAAGCAACCGGGGTAGCATACAGCAAATTTAAAACAAACAACAGTTAAAACAATCCTTCAGCCCGATCCCTAACCCTCCCACCCCTTAAAAATAAATTAAACTAAAGCAATATTAAAATAGCAAATCAAACAACTTACAAACAATACAATGAACAAAGTATTACCTTTTTGTTAACT
>CM034701.1:153258405-153269025 GCA_020142125.1 Phrynosoma platyrhinos
CCTAGGTTTTACCCTCAACTTATCCATGGGTCATATCAAAATCGATAATTTTGGCCCCCAAACCTGCCATTGACTTATAAGTGAAGTCGACTTGTAGTGGTTGTTTGTTAGCATTACAGCACAGTCTGAGATGTTAAAGAGAGGGGAAAAACCTGTCTAATATGACAAGACTTGAACTTGCCATAGAAGTATCAATGTCAATAGCCATATGGCACAGTACTAGATGTCCTGGATTCCTATTCAGCCATGCAGGTTACTGGCCCTTGAGCATTTGCCATCTCTCAGTCTAATCACTGTTTTGTTTTTGTTTTGTTTTTTGGAAAGCTGAAATCTACTCTGATCTCCTTGAATAGAAATATATTTGATAACACAAATGAATATTTGATCAAATATGTAAAAATGATAGCTCCTTAAAAAAGCTCCCACCAAACAGTATTCTGAAGTTTAAAATAAAAATAATTATACTTTTGAAATATATATACTTTGCACTCTATATAACATGATTTAGCCTTTCATTCAATCTATAAAATTGCTTATGACAGTTTAAATTGAGGAGTGCATTCCTCTCCCACCTGCAGCTCCACTCTATGAACCCTCAAAAGCTACTCTAAGTACAACTTTGGAGCAGGTTTTTTCAAGGGGCACAGAGTGTTGTGGAATAACAGGAGAACAGGGGAAAGGAAAAGAAAGTTCCACTATACCAACAAACCATATGTGAACATCACACTGGAATTAAGCCTATTTTCCTTTACCTGATATAGAAAAATGCAACATTCTAAACCAAAGATATAGTGTCTGTAGTCTGGATGGGGTAGGTTGTAAAGCAAGTCATACTCACACTTGAATGGGTTAAAATATCTACATGGCAACAGCATGACCAACTCAAAGGCCTAGACCGGGACTCCTGTGGATCACAGATTAGAAGGAAAAGGTTCCCTTTCAAGTCCTTTCAACCCCCCCCCCCCCCCCACACACACACAGAGTTGCCTGGAATAGATGCTTGGCTTCTTAGCTAGATTGGTTCCAGTACAATTGGTCCCAGGGGCTGTGTTAAGCTGCCTCTTTAGGGTAGTCTGTTCCACCCCTTAGAATGCTGCTGTCAGCAACAGACAAAGAATTTGCTTACTTCCCTGCCTATTACGTACACACTCATGTAAATTGGTCCTGATAGGCGGGGTGCAAAATGTGTAAACTGACATGTCTAGCAACATACTACATATGAAGGAGCCAATAAATACATGAGTAAACATTTCTGGCAAATTATTGGCAAAATTAGCAATGGTCTACCACAAGGAAAAGGAAAAGTCTTAGTAAAAAGCAGCTGAGGATTAGTAATTCACTCTTATTAATATCTGTTGTCATGGAAACATGCTTATAACTTTATAAGTACAATAAAGGTTTTAATGAGTGCCATAGCCTATCTAAATACACACACACACACACACACACATGCACAAAGAAAAGTTAAAGCTTCAGAATTAGGAGAATTCCTTGAATAACTGTGGTAGTATAGAGAGATACATGGGAGGCATCTGTTCCAAACATAATAATAAACATATCTAAAAATAACTGTTCAAAGTATTAAAATACATAAATCTAGAAGTGGATTAAGTATTTCAGATCATTAGAGCAAAAGCTTTTTAAAGTTCTGTTTTTCCTTTGCATTGTTTGCTACCAATATCTTTCTTCAGCAGCAACAGGCTTGATATTTTCCAAAGTAATTAAATTTAGAAGGTACAGCAGTAACTATTAGAAGATGAGCAGACTTCAATATGGTAGATTAATTAAAATACTAGTTAAGGAGTGGTGCAATAGAAGTACAAACATTCTGAAAGTTTATGAAAAATCAATAATCAACGTTTATGTACTTGGTAGAATAAAACCAAAGCTGAAGAACAATCCATGCTATTTTAAAACAATGCTGAGAAATATGAGGCCCTCCAGAAGTTGCTCAACTCAGTTTTTCTGGTACCTGGCTATGCTGGCTGGGGTTGATGGGATTTGGACTCTAACGTCTAGTGGGCAGCAGGTTCCATATTTCTGCTTTCATTTTCAGCACATGGGATATAATTGTTTTTTGTAGCTCTTTGAGAGTGCTGAGACTACAATAAAGTAAAGCTAAGAATGGGATGATTTAAGGGAAAACTGAAGTAAAAAATGTAGCTCACTGATATGATGAAACCTCTACCATGTTTTTGCTGCTGTTATTGTGTACATTCAAGTCAACTCCAACTTGTGTTGACTCCATCATAGGATTTTCTTGGTAAGGCTTATTCAAGAGAATGTTTCCCATTGCATTCATCAGAGACTGAGAGAGTACAACTTGTTCAAAGAAATTCCTGGGTTTCTATGAATGCTAGTCCAACACTCAAACCACTGTATCATGCTAGCTCTCTAAACCCTTTTTGCCAAGGCTGAATAAATCACTGGTGGCTCTTATCACATTCACCCATCACTGGGCAGCATGCAGCCCGTATGCAAACTAGGCTTCTCTGGGCTTGTCTCACATCTTTCCAAAAATGGGAAAATTTCATTCTTGAAAAGCTGCAAGAGAAGCCTGGGTTGCATATGGCCTGCATACTGCCTGGCGATGGATGAATGCGATAAGATCCACCTTAAGAAGGTGACATCCCGGGTCTATCCCAGCTGCAAAGCTAATGTGATAATCTTCTTATTCTCTAGAAAAGGGTTTAAAATTGTAACCAATTAATATTCCCCAAATTATCACTGACATCTCTGAATGTTGTATTAAAATCAATTAACTTTCATTTTGTTACAGCTACTATTCAAAGTTCAGTATCATTAGCAACATCCAATAAAACATCCAACATTAATGTTGTCAGAACCAAAATGGGTTAAATATACCAGAATGTGGAACTAGTAAGGATTTCCTCATTTTCTTCTAAAGTACTGAATCAATTAAAATGTTATGCTGGTCTATGTCCTTAATATATTTATGATTGATTGAATAAAAAATGGGATAACTTGTTTTTCCCAATTTAAAATTGCAAGATTTGTAAGAGTTCCATTGTAACATTTGCATTCATCTCAAGAACCCTATTTGTCTTGACTGTGACTTTCTCTTTGAGGCAGAACTCTGTATAAGAAGATGAAGGGGAAATAAAATAGAGACCAAAGTTCTGTCTCAAAGTGAATGCTAGAGCCAAAAAAAAAGAAAAAAAAGAGTGTCTGTGTCAAAACAAAAACTCATTTTGGTTTCTTTCTTTTGAGAACATCACTATATGTCTTCATTTACCTACTTCATTTTTAAGAGTCATTCCAGAGTACAGATCATATTTAAACAAAATAACATATGATATATTGCATCTTTCTCTCCTACTGATATTAGTAACCTCTTCATTTATACCACTGAAAATTCTACTGAATGTTCATTATGAAATCAAAATAATATCAAAGGTGCATTTTTTTATCTGCACTGCAGGAATAATGTTGTTTGACACTGCTTTAACTGTCATAACATAAATCGTAGTTTCTTGTGGCACCAGAGTCACAAGGTTAAACATCTCACAAAACTACACACCCCAGAATTCCATAGCATTGAGCCATGGTAGTTAAGGCAGTGTCAGGCTGCATTATTCCTGTAGTGTGCATACAGCCTTAGATAATTCTGCATTGTACCATTCAAGATGCCTCAAGATGTGAAACTAGTTGTAGATATGATATGAGGAGTCCTTATTTAAAAATAGCAGCAGCAACAAAACTTCTAAACATCATTTCCTAAAATTATATTTCTAAAATGAAGAAAGCTTGTGCAAACCAGGAGTGATGCTGTGTGTGTGGAAATAAGGTGAGTTGCATTTCATTTTGGTATTCAAGGAAATTTCAGAGGTCAGAATTCTTTAATCCTCTGTATTTTGCATGAAGCTCTGATTGATGGTGGACCTTAATAGTCTAGTAATCCAGAAGGTAAATACTACCTGAGATCTTACCATCACTGATATAAAAAATGTGAACTATACATGAACTATAATGGCACATCAGAAAAAGGACTGTGCCAAAACCTCTCCCATATTGTGTTTTATTTTCACTTTTTTGAAATATGTATACATTCTCCTCTATCATGGGATATTAGGATGGTATACAAGACAAAACAATGTAAGCAGTTTTTAAAAATTCCAGATTTAATGCAATCATAATAATTTAAACAGATAATATATTGAACCATTTAACAAGTTTAGAACATTTTACAAACACTAAAACAATTAAAATCATGAGCGAGCACATTTGGGAAAAAGTAAATCAAGCCATAAAAAATTTAATAAATCTCCATGTTTTAACTAAGCATGAGAAGGAAATAAGGAACAGAAAGAACACAGTTCCATAACTGAAAAGAGCTCCATGTTCTCCAGCAACATACTGTTCCCATTTGTGGAATGCAAGAGAGAGGTCCTCCAGAAGATCTCATTTCTTAGGAAAGTATATGAGAAGAGAGATGCTCCTTCACTTATTGGAGTTCCTAGCCATTGAAAGACTTTTAAGGTGCCATCACCAGCACTTCAAACTCAGATTAGAAGGATATTGGCTGCAACACAAATTCCTTTAAGATGGGATTATGTGGTAAGTACATATGTTGTTGTGGTCAGCAATCTTGCTGCTGTCTTTTGCACTACCTGTAGTTTCTGAGTCATCATTAACTATCCCAACATAGAGTGCATTATAACAGTTAAATTTTCTAAATGAAGGGAATTTATGATGTGGGTGAGCGTTTAAAAGCTCTACCCATTGTCTGGAGTGATGCAATTCAATTACTTTCTTTTGTTATGTGATCTGAGTCGGGACTGTGCCCACTCCCAAAGTGGGCCATGGCCCCAACCCACACAGCCAGGGGGCAGATTATCCCAGTTCCCTTTTGCTCTGGAGCAGCTTTGGGCCATGTTGGAGGCATGCATCATTTGAATGCCATGCCTCCAAAGAGGCCAGAAGCCACTTCTTTTAGCCTATCTGTTCTGGGCCTTTATGAATATTCTTCTATTCCTTGGAAATACTTTATGGAGGGAAAAGTGGTGCTTTGGGTTCTAGCCTTCTAGCTACTAAACTGATTCTTCCAAGAAGGCAATTTATAAGCTGCTTTGAGAGCATTTCTGAAGAGTGGGGTATAAATACAACAAATAAATAAATAAATAAATAAATAAATAAAACTTTTCCTCAGTGTGCTAGACATTTGACTTCCAGTATCTTCCTTAAACACAGTGGTTTAATTTGGTTTGTTCCAACTGAGTATTCTAAGAGAACTTGATGAGTCAACACATATGTAAATTCCATTGATTTAATGGGATAACTCTTTTCAGGAGTAATGATAGGATTTTACTTTAACATTATTTAATCATTACCCATATAGCCAGACTTTCTTTCATTTTGAAAGTATCTCATACATCTTTTGGCCAAGTGTTTGGACATAGTTTTAACTTTAAGTGGGGAAACTTTGTAATTCATAAAACATAGGCTAATGCTCTATAATTTCAACTCTCTATCATGTATTGCTCATCATTATTTTGTGTAGTTCAGGCTATTTAGATTGGGGTAGACAACCTTTCTCCTTTAAGGGCCAAGGGACTTCAGCTCCAAGAATCCCAGGAGCTATTGGCCAACATGGGACTATTGGCAAACATGGCTGAGGCTTCTGGGAGCTGAAGTCCCTCGGCCCTTAAAGGGGAAAGGTTGCCCACCCCTGGATACTTTCAGACTACATAAGTAAATTGAAGAGAACTTAGCACCACAGCAAGTCAAGGAAATGCTAATAAATAGGAATTATTATTTTTTAAATGTATCTCAAAGGTAATCAAATATGCCCTTTGATTTGAGGTTCAGCAGAAAGAGAAACAGAAAGATAAAAGCACAAAAATGAAAGGAATATTTGAAATGAATAATGATAATTTTAAAACTTAGGCACATTATATAAGCAGTCATCAGAAAACAGAGCAAAAAGGTCCTAGCAGATGTGAATTGTGTAAAGTGACAGATAGTGTTTGTGCATATAGGAGCTTAATCAGATTCACTGCTACTCACTGGAAATTAGTGCACCATGAAGTAAGCCCTGGTGTTCTAATTTTCCTTAAATATAGATTTTCATTACACTAAAAAAAAAAAATACTTTTTTCCCCCTTATGATTACAAAAGTCTTCTGTATAAATTGAAGAAATTAATTTATCAAATGAAATTACTATGAAATAAAAATATCAGGCCACAAAAATGGCCAGTGCGGATCTATTCAGCAAGGGACAACAACACTAATAAATAAGATCAGCAAGGAAGGGCGAAAGACATTCCACTGTACACATAAGTGGGTTGTTTTTCTCAAAGCAGATTGAAAGCATGCAAATGCAAGTAGATAAATAGGTACCACTTTAGTAGGAAGGTAAAGAGCATCCAGTGCAGTCATGCTGGCCACATGATCACAGAATAGTCTCTGACAACCTGGCTCTTTGGCTTAGGAATGGAAATGAACACCACCCCATATGGTTGGACACGACTTGACAACCTTGTCAACGGGGAATACCTTTACCTTTCTATATGTAATATGCCCATCAATTAATTTGCTTAGTTGGAGATAGCATTATTTTAGGGCCTGAACAGAGTGCCAGAAATAGTCCCGCTTGAGACCACTTTAACTGTCCTGGCTCAATGTTAGGGAATCATGGGAATTGTAGTTTTTTTCTGAGGCATTGAACCTTCTCTGTCAGAGAGCTCTGGTGCCACAATAAACTACAGTTCCCATAATTCCCTAGCACTGAGGTAGGGCAGTTAAAGTGGTCTCAAAATGGATTATTTCTGGCAGTCTGTTCAAGCCCTTAGTCTAGACAATTTGGACTAAAACAATCTTGAAAAAGGTTCCATGAGAGTTCACAGTTCCATGTGATGCATTAAGAGTCATCTGCACTGTAAAAATAATGCAATTTGACACTACTTTAAGTGCTGTAGCTCCATCCTATGGAAGCCTGGGCTTTGTATTTTTACAAGGTCTTTAGTCTTCTCTGCCAAAGAGTTCTGGTGCTTCACAAAACTACAAATCCCAATATTCTGTAGGATAGATCCATGGCAGTTAAAGTGGTGTCAAACTGCATTATTTCTACAGCTTAGATGTTGTAGTCCCTCAGTCCCTTTTGTTTGTTGACAAAAGTCTCTCACTGTATTTTAAACATGCAGCATATACTAAATCCTAAGAATACATTAAAATAAATCATATTAATGCTAAAATATACTTTCCAAATCTATTTTTTTTAGCTCTTGGAAGCTAATTGTGGAACACTTTAATTTTTGAAACAATACAAAAGAAAAAAGAAAAAAGACCCAGCAAAACACAAATCTACTAAAATAAAACTTGGAAAGGGATTTAAAATGCAAAAACAAAACTTAGTAGTGCCAAGTTCTTGGAAATGCTCAGGTAAAACATCCTATCTTCTAACCTCTGGGGAAATACTTCTGAGCTCCACCTACCATCCTTCAAGATTGTCTCACGCTCGGAGCCATCAATTTTTTGACGTCCTATCAAGAAGCTGGTAGTGTCTGCAAAATATATGTAATTAGTCTCAGCATGAAAATCCAATGCTCGAGGATTAACCAGGTTTTCTATTGGGATCATATATTCATCAGCTACTTTGGTATTCAGATCCATTCCTCTTATGATGCCTGGACGTCCCTTCCCATAAAAAAGGAACAACTCATTCTTTGGTCCTGTGAAAGAAAGATTACAAATATAAAGCTGCAATGGTTCTTAATTTTTTTACACTGAAAACTGTCACCATTTAATTAACTAGCGTAATTAGTGTTTTTTAAAAAATCTAACTCAATACCTAAAATTAAGCTCTGAAATATTGTGAATGTATGTAAACTCAAGATGACTGGTTAATTGCATTATCTTAATTAAAACACAAATTACTTCTGTGACTGAGTTATATATAATTAATCAATGCCTTTCATGTAACAATACATGTTTCATAAATCCAGTAGATCATAGGATAACATTATAGCCAGTGTAAAATAGGCATTTTGCAGCCATTTTACAATTCATTAGAATCCATTGACAACCATTTATTCTAACAATACTGGGAGCTTCAGGAAATTGACAATACTTTGCCAAGTTCTTTTAAAACTAGAGTCTGGAGTAAAACAATATAAACCAAAAGACTGCCTTTCAGCTATTTCAGTATGTGCAAATGATGTATTCTGTGAGCATGAAAAAAAAATACACAAACATCAACTACATTAATCATTTGTTTGTTAACTGTAGCCAATTTTGTCAGAGGTCTTGGAAATAGAATAAGCTTCCTTTCTATAGACTTTCCACTTTATTTTTAAGGTGATAAACAAAACAAAAATTAACACAGCCAACATCAAAATATCCAGGAAAGAAAAATACTTCTACAAAGTTACCTGAAGCTTATTAGTTAGGAAAATAGTGAGAAAACAGAGCTGCAGTTGACTTTGGCTCAACATTCAAATGGACTGCAAAAGCTTTCTTCAGTTTTGCCTCGATCAAATCCACCATACTTAACACAACAAGGATATTAGCACAAACTAAAACCCAAGAATTATTTGGACATTATAACATCATAAATTAATGTTGTCCAAGATCCCTTAAGACGGATTTTGTGGGATTAAGACAAAGACCATCAAAGTATCATCTTGTAAGGCAGAAGAAGAACAATGGATAGGAGATTTCAAAGCAGTTTTGCTGGTTTTCTTCATAACCTTTCTGTCACAACTCTAAACTACTCACCTCTGTTTCTGCAGGGCCAACCTCCTGCCAAACAGACTATAAAAGGAAATAAAAATGGCAGGTAGGGGCATGTTGCCAAGCACACTTCACCAACTAACAATTGAAGATAGGGCTGCTGCTGTATCTGCTGCTGCTGCTGCTACTATTAATTAACACTCAGAATTATACTCTGAAATATTAGATGCTGGCAAAGTGTTTGATTTTAAACATACTTTTGCATGACCTGCTGTCACTTCCCAAGACAAAAGCCATCCTGCAGCGACAAGTCCTGGTTTTGTAGCTGCTGCTGAGCAAACAGATGTGTGAGCATCCCCCTGGCATCCCATATGGGTCTGGGTCACATGCATGGCTTCTGACTGCAACAAATGGGGGAGGGGAGAGAGAGACAGCAAGTTGGAAATCTTGTAAAAGAAAGGCTGTCACATATATTTGTACAGAGAGAGTTTAGGCAAAAGAACAAACTAGAATACCATATCTTTAACACATACACACACAAAAAAAGAAGTGTTTAAGAGTTCTCAATACTAGAGAAACAGTGTGCTGTTGAAAAACAGCACATGTTACAGATTTAAGTAGAAGACAATGTGAAAACTGTAGTTAAATATAAATAGAAGGAATCAGTGTATATTACAGTAAGAAACTATGCTGTTTTAGGGAGAGTACATTGCCTATTTCGTACTGTTAAATATTATTCTTCATCCATCATATATGTCAGCAATGCTGGTTAAGTGAGATTCCTTCTTCTCGTTTAGCACTGCCACTTGTTACTGGGATCTTCCATTTTGTATCTAATAGCCGTGTGATTATTAAAGATATTATTTGCATAGTCTCTATGCTGTCACTTTTGTCAAGACACAGCAATTGTTTGTGACAGAATCATGTATGATGGATACAAAAGTTTCAGTATTGTTTCTATTTCTTTTTTCTTTTTCTTTTCTTTTTTTTTTTTAAAAATATCTTAATTCCACTTATTTGCTTGTCCTTTTCAGACTGTTTCCCCACTGAGATTACAATAATACAATCTGGAAATATTCTGTCACTTTGAAATTACATGTTAGGAAGTAAACATAGTAATGTTGAGTAATAATAATAATAATAATAATAATAATAATAATAATAATAATAATAATTTTTATTTTTATCCCGCCCCTCTGCAGAGCAATACAACAAATTTAAAACATCGCAACAAGTTAAAACAAGATCCAACAACCCATTCCCTAACCCATTCCCTAACCCACCCACCTCTTCAAAATATATTAAACTAATGCAGAATTAAAATACCGTAGAGTAAAGACAATCTGTTCACCACAAGAAAAAATCATTTATATATCCTACTTTCTTGTTACTCTTCTCCCATATATATCAAGTCTGCATGTTACAGATATTAGATAGAGGGTTACAGATGGCTTACTGAAATTCTGGGAGATGAAGCAGAACTCAGTATAAGCCTCAACAGAAACATATGCTGCCAACAAAAATCTTAAGATGACAAAGACTGCAATCTAACTTCAATAAAACACAATTATCTAGTCACTGTTGGAGAAGATGCTCTGATCCACATCAAGCAGCAAATCCAAGTAGTATAATGTAGACTAATGTACATGCATAGATGTATTAGTTGCACATGCAGAGGCCATACTCATTACAATATTTTGCATGTGTGGGATAGGATGAAAATTTTATGACAATTACTACAATTTCCTAAGCAAAAAGACTTGATATTCATATAAATTAGCAACAGTAGAGCTGCCTGTAGGACAGCTCTTTTAGAGATTCTGTTTACTACTCTGCTTTATGTTCATTTTTCAAGAAATATCATATTTCTACTTTATGTCAGCTACATTTCTAATAATAATAATAATAATAATAATAATAATAATAAT
>CM034701.1:153318177-153343470 GCA_020142125.1 Phrynosoma platyrhinos
GGATTTGAATGTTATGTCTACAATATTCATAGGGATTATTTGTCTCTAATTAAATCCTGTTAATACATTTATACAACACTTCATGGCACTTATTAGTTCCTGATTCTTGAGTGAGCACTTATTAGTTCCTGATTCTAGAGTGAGTAAAATCATTTAAAAAAAAAAGAGATATCACTCATTCCCACAGAACTGGGGAGAACTGGTTTTTCATTATTATTTCTGGCTTTATTCCATGACTTTAAATCTTTGTTTGGCACAATTTCTTTACAACTCTGTTTGACTTCTTGAAAAGCATCCTTCTTCAGTTCTTCAAGTGCCTTCTTCAAACAGTTCTAGCAACTCATAAAAGACTGTTATATGTTAACTAAGAGTAGTGATCTTTCCAATGTTATGGTTCCACATATTTGGAGATGCCTTCCAACTGCATGTTTAAACTATAAATTGGGTCTTTGCATTCATATATGGTGAGAAATCACTGAGTGGTCCAAAGACAGGGCAAGGTTCCAAAAAAAGGTCAACATTCATTCTCACTATTTTTTTAAAAAAAATGGCTCCTAAACATCTGGTCATTTATGGCCCAAACAAAATATAATCCTGGCATTCACATGATCAGAGGACTTGCTTTTTCCTGAGCAAGAAAGCAAATACACATTGGGGCTTCTGACAATTTCCATTGGAGGATCTTTATCCTGCTTTGATATTTTCTCCATCTGAATTTCCCCCAAAGTTTTAAACATAATGGGGAGAGAAGGAAGTATATATATCTGAATCCCACTGACTTACTGAGATATGTCTATTATAAAAGGAAAATACTGCCACTAAACTTTACTGCTTCTTCCTCTGTATAAGAGAGAAGACAACCTGAACATGCAGGAGAGGAAATAATCTCTTTTGGAACCAGTTTAAAACCCCATGTATATGACTCTTGGGTAGGATATAAATATTAAATATCAATTTAAAAATACACAAAACATAATAAGAATCAGACAGGTAAAGACTGGTCAAGAACCTTCTTTGTGCCTTTTTTGGCATTTAATTTCGATTGGAGCATTTCCTCTTTTAAATGAAAGGACATCACGTACCACTTAAGTCCAAATATTTGAACATGATACACATGGACTAAATAAAAAGTATACACAATAGACAGATGGAAAATAGACAAACTCACAAGGATGAGTGAAATAGGTATTAGGTTGGACTAATAAGAAAGCTTGCATCAATCAGTGAATGAATGAGAGGAAGAAAAAACTCTGATTAAATATGTTCTCTTCTGGAATGATTGAAATGCTTTTAAAGACAAGTCTTTACATGTTTTATGAAAATGCAAGTACATGACATTCAGTAAAATTCTGATGCCAGATGTCAAACCCAAAGACTTTTAAAATAAGCCATCAAAGGATCTGGCAGGAGGTCAGATTTTTTTTTAATAAACTTTTCTCCAACTTGACACCAGAAGCCTGCTACCGTCTTAATAATGACATCATGGTCTGCCTTGTATTCATTTCTGTATTGCCCACAATAATAGAAATGATATTACCGGGTGGTTGTGATGGTATGTTGCAACACCACCTGGTACAATTTGGCATTACCTATAGTAAGATGAAATAAGGTTTCATGATCTGGTGCTTGCTTGCTTTCCCAGTACCCATTAGTAGTTGTTTAAAGGGTTTTTTTCTCTTTAAAATGTAAACGTGGGCAAATCAACAACACACTTTCACTATTAACTATGCAAGTGGCCCTAAGGTGACAATTGTTAAACTTGCTTCTGTAATTTAATACCTTTAAAGTCAGTGGAATGGTTACACATGAAGCCATTTGATGCATATCGAGTTAATATAGAGGAGTTTATAATTCTCCTGACGGTTCTAAAAAGTCCTGAAAAGAACTTACAGAACAGGAAATTTTTCAGGTAAACCACAGTTCTCCATCATTAGGATGTGTAGGTTGAATTCCACTCCCCAAATTAGAATCCACAAGATGTAGGTCTGCAGGGTGGCAGGTGGTTTGCCCTATCCTTTTCTCCCATAAGCAGGCAATTATAGCTCTGCTCAGATTTTGTCCAGTACTTTTCTAACCTATTTCAGAACACTTTCAAACACAAACAACATGAATCCAGGAGCTCCTTCACTCTAGACTTCAAAATTCATAAAATACTGTTGTTTCATTCATAATCTATTTGAGCCAGGAGTTAAAACTAAACCTTGTGATTTAGAGAGCTGAATCTATGGCAGCCATTTAACAACAATGGAAGGTAACATGGAACCAAAGCATGTTTGCAATAGATCACTGGACATTAATGAGCTACCACTAATCCTTATTTAATTTGAATGGGAATGAGTTTTGATGAAGGCACATGAATGGAAACAGTAGCTGCTTGGCATGCCTTTGTTTTATCATTGCACAGCAGTTACTCATGGAATAAATTTTCAGCTATATCATATAATAAAGCTGGGAAGCCTCAGTAACTCTAGCATTGCTTGATGATTATTTTTCCCAGGGAAGGGGGGAGTTCATCAAAATCACTTCAGACCAGTAGCTATAACTGCATTTATATTTTCTGAAGCATTTGGAGCTAAAGCATATGACAAAGGAAGGTTCAAGTATGCTGGGGTTTTTAGCTGTCACTCATTCATGCTAATATATTGCATCTGTGTAGCTGAGGACAACCATAGAAAGACAGTAGTTATAAAGAATGATGGCAACCAAGTGATAGCTGAAAATCAGGTTCACTGTATTTGCCTTTAATGCAGGTGGACAATGCAGCCCTCCAAGCTTTCTTTTTGTTGTTGTTGCTCTTATGCACCCAGACTCCATTTAAAATTGTCTAGGGGTAACCATGTTGGCCATATAGCAAATCCAATAACATCCAAACAATGGTACTTTAATTGGGCCAACCAAAATGCACAATTACATGCTGCAAGCTTTTGAAGTCACACTGTCTTCTTCATCAGAAAAACAGGAGAAAAAAATGAAGATGTTAGTCTTGGGTATGCATTTTCTGTTTCTGATCTCAGTTCAAATGTTAGGGAAGGGCTATCAGTAGACTGACTCCTCCACCACCACCACCACCTTTGGCCATGCAATCACTGAAAAAAATTGCAAGCCAAGGAAATTTAATGTCCATTCCCAATCCAAAGAAGATGTTTCCTTGGCATCCCTTTAAAAATGCTTTGCGACTTAAGCATCTGAACATGCAAAGTCCTCACTATATTAATGATTGTTCATCTAAACATGCAATGTCCTCATCATGCTAGATATTGTTCACCTGAACAAGCAAAGTCCACAACATACTAGATAATGTAAGGTGGAATTCTGCTAGTGTGCAATTGTTTGTTTGGAAGTGCAATGGGGAAAGTCTTTTCCTTGTTTGGCTCCCCTCTGCCTCCCCAAAATGATTATGTCTGGTGAACATGGTAGGGAGAGCAAGGGAATAACAAACAATGACAACCCCCACTTTGCTTTCTCCCAGTTCTTTCCACTGGCCATTATTTGGCCATGTCAGACGAGGGATAGAATAACGTGGGTGGAGGGGAGACTTTCTCCTGCCTGAGGGGGATATCTTTGAAAATGACACAAAGATGATCCCACAGTAGGCAGAAAACTGAATAAGTTATTCATTCTCTACAGTAGCAGTGAATAAAGAGCCATCCCTATCTCATACACACAGATACAGATTCACACAGATTCACATGACATGATGAACTTCCTATAAAATGTATGACATAACAAGTAAAATGAGTGAGAATGACAATTTGTGCAGCTGGACATGTTTGAAAAATAAGAGGATATGTTTGTGTGGTGAATATTATGTGTGTGTGTACCTTCAAGTTAACTATTGACTTATGGTGACCCCATGATCATACTCATACTCACATACACATGCTAGGCACTGGTTGATTTACATGAAGCATGTACTATTTACTGAGATCTGTAGTCATACTTACTATTGTTTTTGTCATTACATATGAAATGTGCCACTTTCTGGTGCTTCACTGCATTTCTCATGTTATTATACTTCTGGAGTCCACTGCCTCCCTGTGATTATAGGATTTCACTAGGCACTCTGCCTGCTCCACAAAGACCTTCTATTATGTGTATAATACCACAAAAATCATTGTGATCTTTATTACTGGTTTGGCAAAGTTCCACCTATATACCAAAACATCCACATGCCAATGTTCAAGAGACACCTGATAATTTTGTGAGGTTCTTCATTAATATATGATGCAGTATTATTATTTTTTTAGAAAAGAGCCACAGATACATTTAGAGTGATTACAAATAAGCATTTTGATGTGCCATAGAAATAATATAGAAACAGGTAGAAAAGAAGACAAGATGAATTAAATAACTAACTGAAATAAAAGTGACAAGATTATCACACGGGGTAAAAAGTGTCATAGAAGAGTATTGTTATCATCATTTTTGTGCAATCAGGGAAATGATTTTCATACAATGCCATCCTCCTATCATTTTTGTAACATCCTGGAAGTGCTGAGCAAGTGAAATAACTCATTGATGATTAAAAACTGTAAATGGCTTGGTGATCATGATTCATTTGTGCTATTGGAAACATGTGAAAGGCAATCACATTTCAAATAGTGTTCCAGGCAAAGTACAAAGTGTTGGTCTTGACCTTTAAAGCCCTACATGGTTTGGGTCCAGGTTATCTACAGGATCACCTTCTCTCGTAAGATCGACCCCAAACACTGAGGTCCTCTGAGGGATGGATGCTACAGCCTGCAAGAACTTAACTAGCAGCCATCCCCCAGAGGACCTTTTTCAGTGGCTGCCCCAAGACTGTGGAATGACCAGCCAGAAGAGATCCAACAGCTAGACCAACTGTCGGAATATAAAACACATTTGAAGACCTATCTCTTCCGGCAGGCCTACTAAGGGAGTTTTAATCGTGAATTTTAAACATGAATTTTATACTTAATCAATGTTTTATGTATTTTAATATAAATATTGTGTAGAGTTGCATTTTTAATATGTGTGTATTATGTAACAATTGTGTTTTTAACTATGTTGTAACCTCGAGCCATGAGGAGAAGCAGGTAAGAAATAATAATAATAATAATAATAATAATAATAATAATAATAATAATAATAATAATAATACATTTCTTCCTTAAGACTTCTTTGGAGAGTGCTGTGGGTCTCCCTTCCCCAACACACTACACTCTAAAAATGGGGCTCATAAACTTTTACTGCTCTGGCTTCCTCCTGCTGAATTTGGGGGTTGTAGTTCAGTGAGGCTTAAGAGCTATCTGGCTGAATATTTGAACTACAAGTATCAGAATGCAGAGGAGGGCAATCTCCTAAATTGAATCCCCCAGTGTCACTTCCTGTGTCTTATGAGTGTGTGAGTGAGAAAAATCACTTTGCCATAGCAGGCAATTTTTAAAGATGAAAATGTGGATTTATAAAAATGAAGTCTGACATGTCCAAAGCTGTGAAGTACCAGAGGGTGTACTTATTATACAATTTGCTAGGATTGAAGAAACCTGGGATGGGTCCTGCCTGTCTCCTGTCATGCTACAGGAATAACAAACCCAGCATATTTAAAAAAAAAAATGATTAATGATGCCAATGTATGGAATGTAAAAGCATTTTTTTTTTACTGCTTGTGAATCATTAATGACCCTTTTGTTGACCAGTGTGAAAGTAAGTGTTTTAAAATCATCATAAATAAATAAATAATGATAGAATAGTGCTATTAAACTGCAAAAAGCCCTTGTGTGATAATATTCAAAGAATCATTAAAGAGGATATAGGGTATGTCAAATAATATTTTTAAAAGGCATTTGTTTGGATCAAGAGAAGTGTGTGGGAGTATGGAAATAATATTTTAAATTATCTGAATAGTATTTTTTTTGGGGGGGGGAACACATGTTTTTTAAGTGTCAGTTAATCCTGATGATCCCAGACTAATGAGACCTTTGCAGTCAGGACTTAAGTGCAAATTTCGTACATGGCGTAGAAAACAATATTTTCTGCACAAGGAACATGTTCTGTGCAGAAAAATAGTTTTTCAGAAAATATTATTTGCACAATTTGTTTCCTAAACAGAAAATGCTGTTTTTGACACACACACACACACACACAGCCACACAATTTATGCAGAATAAGTCCTAAATTTGAATATTCATAGCATTTTTGGAAAAAAATTCTTGTAGTGGGAAGAAAAGTGCTAAAATTATGCATAGTTTCCATCAAGACCAAAATTGGCAAAGAATTAGATGCCTGATTTCATGTTTGCATGTATTTGTCTGTGTGAAGACCTCCAGTGGAACAGGAAAGAGACAGAATTCTAGTACTCAAGTACAACTTCTTTTCTTCCAGTAAAGGTACCTGGTTGGGAATGAGGACAAAACACAGATCTACCAATAATAATAAAGTCTGCTACCGTTCTTATGTACAGCTAAAACTGGAAATGATTATTACAACATGGTGATTGTAATTATAGGCAAAATCAACTGACATTAAGGCGAAGAAACTGGGCAGTGAAATAAGGAAATTTATACAAAACATATGAGAAGAGGTTGAAGAATCTGGACATGTTGAGCATGGTGAAGAGTAGACTGAGGAGTGATATGACTGCAATATTTAAAAACCTCAAAAACTGTCATAGAAAGGAAGAGCCAGGCCAGGGCTGTTCTTTGTTGATCTAGAGCAGGGGTAGGCAACCTGTCCCCTTTAAGGGCTGAGGGACTTCAGCTCCCAGAAGCCTCAGCCATGTTTGCCAATAGTCCCATGTTGGCCAATAGCTCCTGGGATTCTGGGAGCTGAAGTCCCTCGACCCTAAAAGGGGACAGGTTGCCTACCCCTGATCTAGAGTGTAGGAGCAGGTCTAATGGTTTGAAGCAGGGGTAGGCAACCTTTCCCCTTTAAGGGCCTTCAGCTCTCAGAATCCCAGGAGTTATTGACCAACATGGGACTATTGGCCAACATGGCTGAGGCTTCTGGGAACTGAAGTCCCTCGGCCCTTAAAGGGGAAAGGTTGCCTACCCCTGGTTTGAAGTTACAGGAGAGTATATATCAATTAGGCATTAGAAGGACAGTAAGAGCTGATCAGCAATGGAATCAATTGCCTAGAGAGATGGTGGGTTCTCCCTCTTTGGATGTCTTCAAAAAGAAGAAGAGCTATCTACTGTGGATACTCTTGCTGGAAATCCTGCATTAAGCAGTGGGCTGGACCTGAAGGGCCATTGGGCCTCTTCCAATTCTATATAATATCTGTCTTAGAAATTTTGTAAGGGAGAATGAATTTTTTTAAAAAAAAACAAAACTATTATGAAGCTATTTGCATGACATGCCTGCTGAGACATGTACATGTGTTCTACACAGAACCACTTCACTCTATCTAGCTCAAGATAGAGAAGAGTTGATTTAGAATATTTCTCAAGCCATATTCTTGAACCTTGGAAAGGAAAGGGGAAAAAAATGACACCTATTACCTACCTCCACCAGGGGTATCATATTAAGTGTAAGTGAATACTACCAGGCAAAGTTCTGGTCTTAGTGAAAGATCTTGGAGCTGTCAAACAATGCACAACACACTGATTGTGAAGGTCACCTTTTGGGCATCAGTACAATGCCCCATCCATTTTAGAGAAGTCTAACAACAAATCACCAAACAGACAGTCTGAAAGCACTTACAAAGAAATGCCATGATCACCAAAAGTCAACATGAGTTCCTCAAAACAAGTCATGCCAGACTAATCTGATCTCTTTTTCAAAATAGAGTTATATGCTTGGTAGATGTAGAGAATACTGTAGGTGAAGCATATCTTGATCAAGAAGGATTTTGACAAGTTCCCACATAGCATTCTTGCAAAACAGCTAGAAAAATGTGGGCTAGACAATGCTACCATTAGATAGATTTGTAACTGGTTGACAGATCAAACCCAAAGGGTATTGAACAATATATCTTCTTCATCTAAAGATAAGTGACTAGCAATGTGCCACAGGGTTCTGTTCTGGGCCCAGTGCTGTCAGAATTTTTATTAATGACTTGGATAATGGGATAGAGGGCAAATTCATCAAGTTTGGAGATTACACCAGATTAGTAGGGGTAGTTAATATCTCAGAGGGTGGAATCAGAATTCAAAATGATTTTAACAGGTTAGAGATCTGGGACAAAACTAACAAAATGAATTTCAATAGTGAGAATCTCGGGCATTAAAAAATGAAATGCACAAATAAAGGATGTGTGATACCTGGCTTGACAATAGTACATGTGAAAGGGATCTAGGAGTCTTAATTGGACTCTATAAAAAGGCTGGGCAGATGGAAATCTGGGGCATTTGCTGGCTACATTTACCCGGAAGTGCAGGGGAGATACAGCTTTCTAGGGTTGACAGAAGGTGGGACCTGGAGGGAGGGCGGGCCTTGGATCTGGTGGGTGTAGTTTCCTGTGCTGTGGAGCACTGGATCAGGAGTCCATTGGGACCTTGGGGTGTTGTGAAAGGAGCAGTGTTGCCATTGCAGGGGCAATAATGGATCTGCATCCCCCAGTGACAAGGGGAGAGATCCAATCATGCAATCAACTGGTTACCAGAGATGCAAACGTGTGGTTAACCAGTTACCCCTTTTGTTATCCCAAAGTTTGGCCATGACCAGGCAAATTTATTCATCAATCAACAAAGATCCATACCTCATGCCTTTGAGCCAACCCTACTATTGTCAGCTGTATTCAATAAAGTTGTGGCCTTTAACCCTTCCAATTTGACATATTGTGGTTATTCCTTGCAGTGCCTCTCCTCCATGGCAATGAATTCCAATAGTGAGAAATGTATGGTACTAATCTCAGGCTTTTAAAAATGAAATGCACAAATATAGGATGAGTGATACCTGGATTAACAATAGTACATGTGAAAGGGATCTAGGGGTATTAATGGACCATAAGCTGAACATGATTCAATAGTGTGATGTGGCAGCTAAAAATGCCAATGCAATTCTAGATTAGAACAATAGCAGTATAGTGACTAGATAAAGGGAAGTAATAGTACCAACCTAATGTGCTTTGGTAAAACTTCATCTGGAATACTGTGCCAAGTTCTGGGCACCACAATTCAAGAAGGATATTGAGAAGCTGGAATGTGTCCAGGGGAGGGCAACTAAAATGGTAAAAGGTCTGGAAAACATGCACTGTGGTAAGCGACTTAGGAAGCTGGGTATGTTTAGCCTGGAGGAGAGATGGTTAAGAGGTGACATGATAGCCATGCTTAAATATTTGAAATGTCATATTGAGGATAGAGAAAGCTTGTTTTTTGCTTCTCCAGAAACTAGGACATGGAAAGCGGACTCAAACTACAGGTAAAGTGATTCCACCTAAACATTAGGAAGAACTTTCTGATGGTAAAATCTTTTTGACTGTGGAATATACCTCAGACTGTGGAATATACCTCAGAGTGTGGTGGAGTCTCCTCCTTTGGAGGTTTTTCAAACAGAAGTTGGATGGCCATCTGTCAGAAGTGCCTTGATTGTGTATTCATTCATGGGAGAAGGTTGGACTGAGTGACCCTCATGGCCCTTCCAACTCTATGATTCTATTATTCTAAGACTTAGGAGAAATCTTTTGTCACACCTGAAATCTTTCAGGGACTATTTTCCCTGTACATTGGAAACTTCTTCACCTAGGGGTAAAGTAGATAGCCATTAAGGAGTGGCCTCTGGCTGCTCCAGCCACAATCAGGCTGGGATTGCAGCAACCACACAGCCCACTCTCAATGTAGGCTTCCACAACAGTCCCAAGTCACACTGGCCAGGGGTCAATTCAAATTGGCTTGGAACACATGGGCCACATAAAACAGCTTCTGGATGCTTTGGAAGAATAATGTTTAGATGATGAATGATTCCAAAGTGGCCACAGGCTGCACCAGGGCTGCGCTAGGGGACAAAAGATGGCCCAAAAAGAACTCTAATTTAATTGACTCCTGGTCAGTGCAGTTTGGGATTGCAGCAGTTTGGGACTTTGGGAGTGGGCCATATGGTTGCTGCAGTCCCAACCAATTGAGGTAACAGCTTTAACAGCTGTCTGCTTCACCCCATCGATTCATTTTGGCCCAGCTTTTAGCCCCCTAGCACAGCCTCAGCGTGGCTTCCAGCAGCTTTGGGGGGGGTGTATCCATCTAAATGCCACATCCTCAAAGTGGCTGGAAGCCACTTTATTTGGCCTGTGTGCTTCAGGCCCTAGTTTCCTGTGATGTGTGAGAGAATTTAGGAAAGTCCTATATTATCCCAACTCTTAACCATCCCATTCTTTCCCCTTTCTCTGCTTAGTAACTCCTGCACTTCAGATTGCTTAGTCATGATTCTCAAAGCTTTATTAGTTTCTGTCTTCCCAGTCTGATGTGACTGTGCTCTGTTAACTAGACATCTCTATATTATGCATTTAACGTTTGCCCTTTGTGGATTTCAGCCATAATTTTGCTATTTGCTCTTCCCCAATGCAATTATTGTGTATATTTTACCCTTGTGGATTCAATAAAGAGAATTTTAGATAACTCTACAACTTAATTGAGTTCAATCTGTCTAAGATGTGCTATTGCCAAAAAGATCTCATACAAGCATAAATTCTCAGAACATGTATGAATTTATACATGTACTCTGACCACAGGCCTATTAGAGCTTTCCAAAAGAAACAAAACAAATGTCTCAGACTTCCCTGATCCTGTGCATAGTCCTCATAAAAATACTTAAATTTCATTGTATTCATCAGTTACTCCATTAAAATAATGAACAAAGGAATATGCTGATTAAAGAACAAGAAATTTTGACTTTGGGTTATCAAATCTTAACAACAAATGGGTCAAACACAGTTTCCTGTGACCTTAGGAAGAATTATTTATTCCCTATCCTTGACAACATTGAAAGATTTCAGGAATAAAAGCTGATCTTTTGCTAAAATTGATTTTTTGTTTCTTTTAGCTTTCTGGCAGAGTGGCAAATGTCACACAGTAATAATATATCTTAAATTAAAATGATGAAAATATTCATTCAAAGTAATGCTTCATGCCTCTCTAATCATATACATTGTAGCAAACAATTGCACACTATTTAAAACTGTTAATGGAGTAACTGAAGCAATAAATCCAAAATCAGATGAGTAAAATATGACCTTTTCTTTAGATTAATCATTTCAAAGCAGGAAAGAAAGTATTAACTTCGACCAACATCATCATCATCATCATCATCATCATCAAAAACAACAACAACAACAACAACAACAATGACATGATGGGATAAAAGATAAATTTCCTAATAAATCTGTCATTTCAAATAAAATAATATTTAAAATCTAGCATACAAATATTCAGTGCAAGCAACTGAATTCTGTAAAATAATACAGAATACAGAAAGATTAATCTTGCAGTTTTCCACTCACTGATAAATAAAGGGTCAGGCTTGAGATGGGGAATGTGGAGGTGGGAATTGTGGGGTACTTCTCTTTTTTTCATGGTACTAACTTAAGCCCCACTGATCTGAAGTGGCCTCCTCTTAAAGTGAGGACAGTCTAATCTGAACTGCAGGAATAACACAGTTTGTCACCACTTTAACTGTAATGGCTCAATGCTATGGAATTCTGGGATTTGTAGTTTTGTGAGGCATTTAGCCTTCTCTGTCAGAGAGCTCTGGTACCATAACAAACTACAAAACCCAAGATTCTACAGCATGGAGCAATGGCAGTTAAATCAATGGCAGTTAAATCAAAGTACATTATTTTTGTGGTGCAGATAAGACCAAAGTCAGGATCCAACATAAAGACTATCATTGTGGAAAAGAAAAAGGGATTTCACACAATTTTGTTGTTAGGTGCTTACGAGTTGACTTTGACTCATGGTGACCCTGTGAATGAGATGTCTCCAAGCCCCCTCCCCCCCATCCTCTGCCTCCCATGTGGTCTTCCTCTCTTTCTACTTCCCTTCACCTTCCCCAGTATCATTGTCTTTTCTAATAAAACCTGCCTTCATGTTATGTGGCCAAAGTATGACAGCCTCAATTTTGTCATCGTGGCTTCTAGGGAGAGTTCTGGCTTCACCTGTTCTAGGACTCATTTGTTTGTCTTTTTAGCTGCCCATGGTATCATCAGCACTCTTCTCCAGCACCACATTTCAAATGAATTAATTTTCTTCTTATCTACTTTCTTCACTGTCCACCTCTCACAACTGTACATGGTAACAGGGAATACAATATCTTGAACAATTCAGACTTTAGTGTTCATCTGTATATCTTTAGGTAAAAGTAAAGGCATTCCACTTTGACAAGGTTGTCAAGTCATGTCCAATTATAGGAGGCAGTGCTCATCTCCGTTACTAAGCCAAAGAGCCAGCATTGTCAAATATGACTCCATGATCATGTGGCCAGCATGACTGCACAGATTGCTGTTGCCTTCCCACTAAAGTGGTGCCCATTTATTTGCTTGCACTTGCATGTTTTCAAACCGCTAGGTTGGCAGAAGCTTGCTGTGTCACATGGCACACGGACCTCAAACTGCTGACCTGTTGATTTTGCAATTGTCAGTATCAGCGTCTTAACCACTGATGGCCTCGACAGATGGCTTAAAAAGCTTTCCTGGAGGCAGGGAAGAGGAGGGGCAGCCGCACGCTCGGTGCCCCTTCCTCCTCCCAAGGTTGCCCTCAGAGCCGCCGGCCCTCCAAGGGCAACCTCCCACTGCAGCGTCCGGACACGCTGCAGCGGAAGAGTCAGTGAAAGTGTGCCACAAGCTTTTGCGGCACACTTTCACTGACTTGTGAAAGGAGCGCTATTGGGGATGCCTCGGTCCTGCGGCGCACCTTCCCAGGGTGGCCCCATGCCGCCAGTCTGTTTCCCCCATAGTCACTGTGTATACTTTTACACTTTACAATTTTGTCTAATTCTTTCATAGCTGCCATTCCCATTCCTAATCTTCTTCTAATTTCTTGACTGTAGTCTACATTCTGATCAATGTTTGGCTTTTTTCAGCCACTCTGGCTTTTTTCAGGTACAAAAAGAAGTAGCAAAATGATGTTCCTTTTGGTGATAGAAAAAAGCTGGCTTTTTGGCACTCTTGCAGAGTGTGGCACATAAATGTTGGGCTGCCAGAGCACTGAAAAGCTGTTATCCATGTGGGCAGCATGATGCTGGCTTAGGAGCAGTGTCAGGGCATGCAGCATCTAAATGCTGTGCTCAGACGCTGCCCCCAAGCCAGTGCAAAGGGGAAGTCTACTTCATCCCAGATTGAATTTATGTAAATCCTCTGGGGTCATTATTTTCATTTTCTTTAAGTTTACCATTAACCTGCCTTTGTGCTTTCTTCTTTGATTTTCTTTAGTGACTGTTTCAAGTCAGTGATTTTTTTTCTGCTTAGTAGTATGGTCTCATCTGCATATCTTAGCTTGTTGATATTCCTTCTTCCTGTCTTCACTCCTTCATCTGTGTCCAAACCTTGCCTTCACACATTTGCTTCATACAAGTTGAACAGTTAAGGTGAAAGGATGCAGCCTTGTCTGACTCCTTTGCTAATTTGAAACCATTCTGTTTCTCTGTATTCTGTTTTTAAAGTAGCCTCTTGGCCTAAGTATACATTCCTCATCAGGAATATCAGATGTAGTGGCACTCTCATTTCTTTAAGAGTATTCCATAGCTTTTCATGATCTATGTAATGAAAGGCCTTGCTGTAGTCTGTAAAGCATATGCTAATTTTCTTTTGGAATTCTTTGGCTCACTCCATTATCTATTGTATGTTTGCAATGTGGTCCCTAGCACCTGTTCCTTTCCTGACCCCTACTTGGACATCTGCCAATTCTCTCTCCATATATGATTGGAGTCTATGCTGCAGAATTTTGAACATAGTTTTGCTTGTATGGGAAATTAATACTATGATTCTATAGTTGCTTCAGTTTTTTTGTGTCTCCTTCTTTGTGGATGGGGATGTATATTGATGGTTTCCAATCTGTTGGCCACCATTTTATTTTCCATATTTGTTAGCACATTATTGTTTACACATTACTCAACAGCAAAGTAATGTTTGCCACCAAGTTATTTCTTGACACGGAGACTTAGCCAATCCCAGTTTACCAACAAATGTGCCTGTACCATATCTGAGCTTTCCAATACATTTTTGCCAAAATCCCAATTTACATTCTCATGTGTATTTGAAATCTTAGATTCACAGCTGAAAATGGTAACACATAGAGCTCTTACATATAATATGACATATTCATCACCTCTATATTTCACTAGTACATTGATATGATCTCTATGAGCCACCATACAAGATCAAATAATACAAATAATGCAAGCATCATGGATTTCAAGATCTGTTGATTGCAAGATTGGCAGGTTGGCATTTTTGAGGCTGGGTGCTGCATGATGGGGTGAGATCCCATCACAGCCCCAGCTTCTGCCAACCTAGCAGTTCGAAAGCATACAAATGCAAGGAGATAAATAGGTACCACTTCCCAATGTGAAGATAAACAGCATTCTATGCAGTCATGCTGGTCACATGATCACAGAGTAGTCTCTGACAACGCTGGCTATTCGGCTTAGTAATGGAGGTGAGCACTGCCCCTTACGGACGGACACGACTTGACAACCTTGTCAACAGGGAATACCTTTAAGCATCATGGAGCTGCATAGAGTTTTACTTCAAGACAATACTGCACTTCATGATTACAAAATTATGTTATCACTTCTATAAAGGAATAGATCTGGCCCTCTGTATCCACAGAATCATTATGCACTGATTCAACCCTCCATGGCTTGAAAATATTTGAAAAATATATAAATTCCAAAATGCAAACCTTGATTTTGCCATTTTATATAAGGGATTGAATTTTACTACACCATTATATTTAATGGGACTTGAGCATCCATGGATTTTGGCATCCACAGTGGGGTAAATCCCGGTGGATACCAAGGGCCCACTGTACTAATTTACAAGGATTTGAAGGTATTTGGCCTGGTTAAAATATCAGCTATTCTCCAATTCATCTGGTTTATTTAGTGCAGGGTCCAACAACAAAACAAAACAAAACATAACAAAACAAAACAAAACAAAACAACAGTAAACTAGATCCAGCATTTCTTTCCTATAGATGACAAGGTTCCTACCATTTATGGAGAGCCTCTGACTCAGTTAAGCATACCCCCTCATGGGGTCGATTTATCTGAGAAGCTACAAGGTGAGCAAGTATGGTGGGGAGAAGCTGACTGTGCATTTTATTTTATTTTAATTTATTTTATTTTATTTATTATCTCCCCTTTCTCCCAGCACAGCACCCAAGGTGACTTAAAGCTGAGAGAAAGTATAAATGCTTTCTGCCAGCATAAGCATTATGAGAAGAACAGGGGTGCAATTTTTCATTAATTTTGTTCAGAAGAGAAGCAACGCCTGACTTGAGCAATTTCTTTCCTGCTGCAAGAATGACTTAAAAAAACTGCAGAGTTCAATTATCTACACTTTGGGAGTTATTCTATCTAACATTTTCAAATGATATTTTTGTTGTCAGAAACCAGCATTTTCTGTGCAGAAAATAATATTGCTGTTTCCTGTTCAGAAAATGCTGCTTGCTATGCATAAGTTTTGTCAGGATATGTTCCAGACTGTGAAGATGCTTGTCAGTCCAGAATTCTCCTCATTAGAGTTTCCCAACACTCAAGAAACATATTTTTGAACCATTTTTAATTTTTTTTTTCAAATGTTTTTCTATTTGTGTTCAGAATAGACAAGAATAGACTGTGCTCCCTGGCACAGTAAAAATCTGGATCTAACTCAGTGAAAGTTATTTACTATTTTTAAAAAAGAAAAGAGGTGTGGATGGGCTATGACATATTTAAGGAGTCATAATCATTAATTTTTCTGGTAATACAGGTTGATTCTCCCCTATCTGGAATTCCAAAATACTCCAAACACCAAAATGTTTTTCATGGGTGGCTGAGACAGTGACACCTTTGCTTTCTGATATTTCATGCACGAAATCATTAAAAATTATTTAAAATATTGTATAAAAGTATGCTCAGGCTATGTGTGTAAGTCTTTTTATGAAACATAAATGAATTTTGTGTTTAGACTTGGGTCACATCTCCACAATATCTTATTATGTACATATACAGGCAATCCAAAATCCAAAACACTTTTGGTCCCAAGAATTTTGGATAAGGCAGACCTAAGCTATCGGTATATCTTTAATTATAGATGAAACAAGGATGAACCAAGCCACAGTTCTTCAAATACAGTTGAGTTCTGCAGCTGAGAATTTCTCCAGTTGCTAGGTGTCAGCACTGTCAGCATTGACAGCACTGAACAAACTCATCAACACTGATCAGTTGGGATGACAGAAATGTTAAGGTTTTATAGCAGAGTATATTGCAGTTGACACAGCGGAATTCACCTCCAAACCTCTATATGGACAAACACAGTTTCCACACAAGATTTGCAGATGAAAAGTTGACTCAAAGTATGCTGCATATATAGTCCATGAGCACAATTTTCCTTCAGGTTTGGTTATAAATGAAAACAAATATAGTCCTTGATTGCTTAGTCCTGTCAGCAATCTTCCTTGCAGCATATAAACAAAATATCACAGCATACTATCTAGAATTGAGCTTTAAGCAAAATAATCTTCCAGCAATATGTCCTGCTGAGTTTTGCTACCTTTATCCTTGAGCTGTTACCACTCTGCTTGTGCTGCTGCTTGGCATACCCCTTTTTAAAGCTATTTCATGATAACTCAGCTCTTTACTCTGATTAACTAAAATCACCTGTTTTATTCACAGTTTGTTTTCAGCCTGCCACACTTTATTAATACATAATATTGCTTTACTATAACCAACAAGAGATGGAGAACTGACAGTGCCATTTATTGGTTCCCCAATCCCAACCAAACCAAGACAACCAGAAACAACAACAACCAAGTATCTTCCATCACATGAGTTAGAATGGACTAAAAGCCCCTCAATAAACACATTTTTTGCTGTATGCTGGGACTACACAAACTGGAAAAGAGGGTGTGATCAAGTATACCATAGGCCAAAACACATGAGTGTTGCCATATGTTCTACTTGTTGTGTCACAAGTTGTACAGGCCTTGTTCAAGTCTGCTTTAGAGGGAAATAAATTGAATTTCTGCCCAAAAAAAGTAGTATTTTTCCTCTCTAAATTAAGCATATGTCTCCAAATATGTTTGCACTGATATGTTAATCAGCTTACTCTAGCGGCAGAAAATGTTATCAAGGATTATTCAACACTTGCCCACTTTATCATTGCACTGTGGGTGTTACTTGACATTAAAAGCAATGTTCTTTATAATCTAAATTAAATACAGTAGAAGCACATACAGCCATTCTGGTCAGATCCATGCTCCAATACTCTAATTTACATTTCTGATAGAAAGTATTCATAGTCACACACAATATATTGCAAAGTGGATATAGTGTCTAATCCAGCACATGCTGTGTTGAAAATAAAACCAAGAGTGTTTCATATTATCAGCTGTCCTTTTTGGTTCCCCTAAGAGGCATTCATTATCCAATTTTACAGTGGTAGGCTACTGATAATGAGAAAAATAAGTCTAGATAAAAGACACATACACAATTATTGTGCATGGAAAAGATGAAGGATATTGACCACTATAAATGTAATAATCTCTATGTTTAATGGATTGAGGTAACATTTACTGTAAATATAATTTACATAAAATCAATAATTAACCAAGCATTCTCCAATCCATATGAAGTGGCTTGAGTGTGGAACATGCGTTATCTTTTTTCCCCTATCTATCATGTGCAACCTTATGCTGTGCCAAAAGTCAATCTGGACTGAATTCAGTTCTTGGCAGAGGCAAGCACACAATTCCCATTGGCTGGTGCTTCTGAAACACAGCACAGAGAGGGCTCTTGTCCATCATCAAATACTGAGATAAATTACATTTTCCCAGTGTCATCTCTGGGATTTTTGTAGCTAGGAATGCAGTATGGGAGCATAGCAGAATAGGGACGGAGCTCCATAGGAGCAACAGGGGTATAGGTAGAGAATCACACTGGGGCTTAGAAAGCATGTCTTTTATCAAAAACGAAAAGCAAGGAAACAAAATTGGCTACAAAACCAGTAGACTAAATTGAAAAACAGAACAAACAAAGCAAAGCCAAGCAGCTTCATTTATATACCACTTCATACCGCACTATGGGGTGTCTAAGTGGTTTACAACTGTAAGCTCATTGCCACCCAACAGTTGGGTACTCATTTTAGCAACCTCAGAAGGATGCAGGCCTGAGTCAAGCCTGAGCCCTGGCTAGTTTTGAACTCACAACCTTGTGGTTTATGAGTGAGTGGCTGCAGTACAGGTATTTAACCACTGTGCAAACAGACATGACAAAGCAAAGCAAAACAGAACAAAGGGCTGAACAGGTAAAGGCATGCCAGAAATTAGAAGTGTGATTAATTATTTCCCACAGAATTGCAAACTTTGGCTAATTCATTCTAGTCCTGGTTGTCCAGTCAACTAGAACTCATTTTGGGTTCCATTTCTCACCTCTGCTCTCAAAACTTCACAAAACATAACACATTAAAAAAACAACAACAATCACACAGTGTAGTATTAACTAATGGATGTTAAAACATTTAAATTAAATCAAAAGTACACATGATCATAAATGTAACACCTTTGCCATTTTAAAAGTGAAAACCTATGGTCTCCTTTGTATTTCTCCTAGAGTGCTTTTCAGAATGTTCATATCAAGATCCCATGCATAAAGCCAGATTAGGATGGTCAAGGCCTGGGCCAATTCCAAAAGCAGGATATGCATGCATGGGCTATTCTCAGAATGGTGAAACAGAAATTAAGTAATTTTATCTCTGACTTGTTAGTTCCCAACCCATCAATGGAGGACCTCAGAAAGTCACAAAGTAGCTGGGGAAGGAAAGGGGACCAAGCAACACTTCCCCATCATTTCAGTACTGAGTCCCAACTGATGAGGAGCCTGGATCAATTGCAGCAGTTGAACCATTTATACTCCAGTCCTGCTTATATATCATAAGGACACAGAAAAAAGACATGTTACTGTGAAGTATCAGTGGGAAACCACTTTTGCACTCCTTTGTTGTTGTTGTATGCCTTCAAGACATTTTCAACACATGATGACCCTAAGGAAAACCTATCATGGAGTTCTTACAACCTTCTAATTTACTCCTGAACAAGTTCACATCACTATTCACATCACTTACATGATGATAAGATTATCTAAGGGGGGAAGCAGACCAGGGCGTCCGGGACGCCCTGGGACAGTGCGCTGCAGGACCACAGCATCCGCACCGCGGCGCACCGGCGGCTAAATTGGCGCTCCTTTCAGAAGTCAGGGAAATCAGGAAAAGTGCACCCTAAACGCGTAGGATGCACTTTCCCTGACTTTTCTGCCACAGCGTGTGTGGATGCTGCGGCGGGAGGTTGCCCCCAGAGCGCCGGCCATGCGGAGCACTGGCAGCTCTGAGGGCAACCTCGGGAGAAGGAAGGGGCGCCGATCATGCGGCTGCCCCTCCTCTTCCCTGCCTCGGAGATGACCCTATTAGTCGTCTGCCGAGGCCCGAAATGTTCTTTTCTTACAAAAAGCTGAGTACAGTAGGCAACTCTTTAACCAGGCATCCTCTCATGCTGGTGGCACTTGTCTCTTCTGTATTTATTTAAATAAACTGTGATGCAATGCTTGCGCCATTTACAAAATTGTCAATAGATGAAGTGATTCCTAGATAACTGAAGTACTATTCTATATAACAGGACCTCTACTTGCCAGAAGCAGCCTATTCTCTGTTCATTCCTTATGGTCAAATGGTCCTAAGAGGTGCATTAAAGGTCTAGTATGTTCTGGTCACATTCCAGAAATGCAAAGAAATAGGTGATGCATTTGGATTTTTCATGCCTTCTGCTGGCTTTGAAGAATCATTTTA
The DNA here is from genome assembly GCA_020142125.1 of Phrynosoma platyrhinos. NCBI lineage: Eukaryota > Metazoa > Chordata > Lepidosauria > Squamata > Phrynosomatidae > Phrynosoma > Phrynosoma platyrhinos. The sequence goes on from CM034701.1 coordinate 153,338,105, forward strand.
GTGTCCCTCCACCCTCCCAGGTCCATTAATCAACACACACACACACATCTGTTTTTATGTAAAAGAGAGAGCAGGTATAGAGTGCAATCTTTCCACGTGCTGCATTAATTTTATTATATGCAGTGTAGACAGAGTGGCAGACAGGCAGACAGATGGAAAGTTTCACAATGGGGGACATCAAAGAAAGGCAAGGCAGAAATACGACTTTCCTATACTAGTTGGTCAAATTGCTTTAGACCCCCATTGAAACAAAATAGAAATCCATATCCCTGCTTATCCATGCTTGGATGTGTCTATCTTATTTCTGGGGTTTCTGGGTTTTTTTCCTCCCTCCCTTCAAGTGTTGTGCTTAATGCCTGCTTACTACCCTTCCTGCAGGGAAGTATTACAGTATTATTACGTTTCAAAGCTCACTCTTTCCCTTGTCACATTCAGAAAGGAGGTGGAGCTTTAAAAGATGTGATCTTTCAGCACAGTGGGATGGTGGTGCCCTAAGCACTGTGAAAACCATGTATTTATAGTTAATAGCAGAGGAGTCGTCAATAGTGGAAGTGTGTGTTTTCATTACAGACTGTTTTCGCCCCTGCTATCTCTGTGGGGAGGAAGGGAAAAGGCAGGCCACCCAATGGCTAAGAGCCAGCATTAACATCAATGGAGTATAATTTCTATGGGAACTTGTAGAATTCCTGTTCAGGATAGGAACAGAGAGATGGAACCCTGGCAGAAGAAGCCATGGCTATCTTAATGAAAAGCTGTGAAGAACTTTAGCTGAGAAGGTATTTTGGTTCTTTAGAGGAATGGGAAAGTCTAGGTTCCAGAAGGACTCTAATTCTCATTGTCTCTCTCTCTCTCACACACACACACATGCAATGGGAAGGAAGGTATCGGGATCCAAAAATCAAGCTTCAGTTGTGAAAGAAGCACAATAAAATACAATAAAATGTAAACAACATAAAATGGATATTAGAATTAGGTCTGGCATGGAACTTCAGATAAACTAAAGGAGGTTGCAGACTGCCAGAAATAGTGCAAATTGAGTCCACTTATAGGGTTAGGGTTAGGGAATCATGGGAACTGTAGTTTATTGTGGCACCAGAGCTCTCTGATAGAGAAGGCTCAATGTCTCAGGAAAAAAAAATAATTCCCATGATTCCCTAGCACTAACCCTAACCCTAAAAGTGGACTCAATTTGCACTAATTCTGGCAGTCTGCAACCCCCCTAACTGTTTCATTTCAGACATTATAATTCCTGTTGTTCACCTGCAGCCCAAATGTGAAAGGTCTTTTCTTAAGGAAAGTTTTACACTTTAATGAGTAGAGACTCCATTAACTAACTACTACCTCAGTGGAAAGTGTTGTTCAAGCCAATGTTTTCATACCGATAACTGACAGTGAACCATCATTTGATGTACTTATTTGACAAACAACTAAAAAAAAACAACACAAAAAACTTTTTTTCAGACCATTAAAAAAAATATTTCACAGAGGCACAAATCACTTCACCATGACTCCATAATTTGATAATATGTATTTGCATTTAATAATATGTCTGCTAAAAGTATTAGATTTTACTCATCCATGATTGCATACATATTACAGTTGGCCATCTGTATCCATGGATTCCGTATCCACGGATTCAATCATCCACGGCTTTTGAAAATATTATATATATAGGTTTGCTTTTTGGAATATATATATATATATATATATATATATATATATATATATATATCAAAAAGCAAATCTTCATTTTAGCATTTTATATAAGGGACACCATTTGACTATGTTACTTTGGTTCAGAGCAGATGGGCCAGGAAAGAATGTGCCAAGTCTGTTACTTTCAAGCCCCAGCCCAATCCTGGCAGGTTCTACTAAATTCAATGGTAAAATTATTATATCTAAATTATACTTAAAACAGTTTCTATCAAAATTGCTAAGACCTTTACAAGTCCTTAGTTTAGTTTGCAACATGTTGAAATAAATTATTAAAAAGTTAACCAGCTTTGTTTTCATTTCAACAGCCGATTGTATGTGGGACAGTGTATAAGGGACTATAGTCTTCATTTTCATTGTGAATTTAATGATTTTACAAAGGTTTGGCAAGGACTCCAAGGAAGAATCAAGGGAGAAAAATCCTGCCTTTTCAACACTGTGGCTTACAAATGATAGAAGAACTAATGTGTGTGAATATCCATGAAAACATTTTATTGCCATCTTTTGTATTGAGAAAACTTGTGTGTTTGAAGAATGTATCTAAAAAGTCTCTGGCACCTACTGTCCGCATGTGCTACAAATGCCCTTTTTCAGGTAATAGCCATATTTAAAGTTTCAAAAGGCAATTACAGACTTTCAGAACCATGATGTCACTGAATGTGAAAGCACCACCCGGTAACAAAAACATTAACAGCACCACGAGCATTAAAGACACCATCTGGCATAACTTGAACTGTCAGCAAACACAAGAGTTCAAATTGATGGGCATATTACTGCTTAACATAGTTGACCAGTTAAAAGCCATAATTATAATTACATATTCATTGTAGGATTTTATGGCTTGTATGGATAAATGAGCATAGACTCCATTAACTAACTACAAACTCAATAGAAAATGTTGCTCAAGCTAATGTTTTTCAAAGATAAAACTACCGATAACTGGCAGTGAGCAATCATTTTGCTTACATATGTGATGAGCAACTCAGGTGAAAGAAACTTTAAATATGGCTATTACCTGAAAAGGGGCATTTGTAGCATTTGGACCCAAGGAAGGTTCCAGAGAGTGTTAATAATGTTAAAAAACATTATTTGGATTATGGAATTTTTTTTAATTTTTTTCCACAACATTTCTTCTAATGTTCACAGAATCATAGAGTTGGAAGAGACCACAAGGGCCATCCAATCCAACCCCCTGCCATGCAGGAACTCAAAATCAAAGCATCCCTGACAGATGGCCATCCAGCCTCTGTTTAAAGACAGCCTCCAAAGAAGGAGACTCCACCACACTCTGAGGGAGTGTGTTCCACTGTCAAACAGCTCTCACTGTCAGAAAGTTCCTCCTAATGTTGAGGTGGAATCTCTTTTTTTGTAGCTTGCATCCATTGTTCCGGGTCCTAGTCTCTGGAGCAGCAGAAAACAAGCTAGCACCCTTCTGAGTATGACATCCCTTCAAATATTTAAAGAGGGCTATCATATCCTCTCTTAGCTGTATCATCTCCAGGCTAAACATCTCCAGTCGTTCCTCGTAGGGCATGGTTTCCAGACACTTCACCACTATAGTCACCCTCTTCTGGACACACTCCAGTTTTTCAACATCCTTTTTGAATTGTGGTGCCCAGAACCAGACACAGTATTCCAGGTGGGGCCTGACCAAAGCAGAATACAGTGGCACTATTACTTCCCTTGATCTAGATCAGGGATAGGCAACCTAAGGCCCGGGGGCAGGATGCGGCCCCCTGAGGCCTTTGAATCGACCCCAGACTGGTCCTGCCGCCACCACCGCCACCGCTGCCCACCATGATGATATTGATTATTGTTGTTATTACTTGTTCTTGGGGTTTTCTTGGCAAAATCTCCACAGGGGTTTTGCCATGGCTTTTCTGGGGCTGAGAGAGTGTGCATGCATATATATATTATTATTATTTTAAATTATTTTATTTTTATTTATTTATTTATTTATTTTGGGTGCTCTAGAATCTTTCTTGGTATTGATGTCAGATTAACTGGATGATAACTGTTGAGATCCTCTTTTTTCCCCTTTTTGAAGATGTGCAGTGGCCCTACCATTTCCTCCTTCTTCCTTTTGCTACAGACATACCCAAAAAAGTCCTTTTTGTTGTTCCTAACCCCTCTAGCAAGTCAGAACTCATTCTGCATTTTGGCTTCCCTGACTTTACCCCTACATGTGCTGGGTATTTGTCTGAATTCCTCTTTAGTGATTTTGCCCCTTTCCCATTTCTTATACATCTCCTGTTTAAACTTAGTTCAGTTGAAAGTTCTTTTGTCATCCAGCCCAGTTTCTTGAGACATCTCCCATCTTTCCTTCTCATTGGAATAGTTTGAGATTGTGCCTTCAGTATCTCCCTCTTGAGAAGCTCCCACCCATCCTGAACTCCCTTCTCCTTGGGATCACTCCCAGTGTTTCCCTAAGTTTTTTGAAATCAGCTCTCTTAAAGTCTATAATGAGTGTTTGGCTATGCCTAGCTTCTCCTTTCTACTGTTTAAGAAACTCCAGGATAACATGATCACTCCCACCTAAGGATCCCATCACTTGTACCCCATTTATCAGGTCATCTCTGTTGGTTAGGATCAGATCTAAAAGAGCTGATCCCCTTGTTGTCTCTTCCACCTTTTGGACAAAGAAAGTGTCTTCAAGGCAAGTGAGGAATTTGCTAGACCTTGAAGTATTAGTTGAGTTTCACTTCCAGCAAATATCAGGATAGTTGAAGTCACCCATCACTACTACATCTCTCCTTTCTGAGTGTGTGGTCATCTGTTCTAGAAAGGCATCATCCAATTCCGGAGTCTGACTTCAGGGTCTGTAGTAGACTCCCACTATAACATTCCTGTTGTTTCCTTACTCTTTAATTTTTATCTAAAAGCTCTCCACCTGATTTCCAGGATTTAAGTCCTGGATCTCTTCACAGATGTAAACACCCCTGACATATAATGCTATTCCTCCTCCTTTCCTGTTTGGCCTATTTCTCTTAAAAAGGTTATACCTCTCTATTCCTACATTCCAATCATGAGTTTCATCCCACCAGGTTTCTGTGATGAATATTATATCATATTTGCTTTGTTGTGCTAGGAGTTCAAGTTCGTCTTGTTTATTTCCTATGCTCTGTGTATTAGTATAGAGACATCTAAGAGCATGGGTCCTCTCCACTTTTTGCCTGTGTGAGGTTTTTTAATTTCCACTCTTGGGCCCTTGCCTCATTTGCCTTGTTCCCTGTATAACACTTTGTCTATTATCTCCAGCCCATGATGTACTCCTGCCTTCCAAGATCCCTTCCAAGGTACTATCTTCCTCCCCAACATGACTCAGTTTAAAGCCCTCCTGGTCAAATGTTTGAGACTATTGGCAAAAATGCTTCTGCCAACTGGTGGGAGATGCAGCCCATTTCTTGCTAGAAGTCCATCCTCATGAAACTGCACCCCATGATCCAAGAATCCAAATTGTTCTTGGTGGCACCATCTACAGAGCCAGTTATTCATGCCTGCTATGTTCCTCTCCCTTCCTGGACCATGCCATTCAACTGAGAGAAGAGATGAGATAACAACCTGAGCATCCAGCTCTTTCAGCTTCCTACCCATGTCTCATAATTCCTTCTGATATTCTGAAGATTATGCCTTGCAGTATCATTGGTTCCCAC
>CM034701.1:153357342-153376310 GCA_020142125.1 Phrynosoma platyrhinos
CTGGCGGTGGTGAGTCCGGCCTCTCAGCTCCTTTCTCTCCGCTTCTAGTTATCATGTTGGTATAAAGTGAATATTTAGGCACAGCATATATATTTTTAATGACAGCCTATTAGGATGCCCAAACACATATACACACCCTCTCTCTTCCTTGATTATTTTAATATGCAGCCGTTTTCTCTTTCCTCTCTCTTCTCTAAAAGAATAAATGTTTGGTTATGAACAAGTAATTTGTACTGCAGCCACTCACTCATAGACCACAAGGTTGCGAGTTCAATACCAGCCAGGGCTGAGGCTCGACTCAGGCCTGCATCCTTCCGAGGTTGCTAAAATGAGTACCCACCTTGTTGAGGGGCAATCAGCTCATAGTTGTAAACCACTTAGACATCCCATAGTGTGATATGAAGCGGTATATATATGAAGCTGCTTTGCTTTGCTTTGCTATTTTAATGTGTTACAAAAAATTAAGCCTGTTTCTTTTCTTTGCTAAACCATGTTTCTGGGAGTGGGAGCATGGGACTGGTTGTTGTTCACCCTTTGCTTTCCCAATTGATTATAGCAATAGCAATAGCAAGTACATTTCTATACCACTTATCAGTGCACTTAAGCACTCCCTAAGCAATTTGCAATGTGAAATATAAAATTGCCCTCATCAAGCTGGGTACTCATTTTAGCAACCTCAGAAGGATGCAAGCCTGAGTGGAGCCTGAGCCCCTGGCTGGTACTGCTCTGCTTGAGAAATCAGTGCAGTTTCTCAAATTTCCCACCCAAGTTTCCATTCAGAAACTTTAAGAAAAGAATAGGGATTGTAGCTTTCCAGATGTTGTTGGACTGCAGTCACTAGTAGCCTTAGCCAGTATAGCCATAGTAATGAATGCTGGAAGGTGAAGCCCAACAAAATCTGAACAACTGTTCATTTTCCATCCCTGCTGTAAAGCATGCAACCTGTTGGGTTTTAGTCTAGCTCAAGGAATACAACATCAAGGATATAAACTATTATTTCCCCTGTTAGCATCATTCTTTATAATTTGTACATAATTTGGTCACTATATTTTTTCATCATGGATATCACTAGTAAATTTTATGTCCAATGATGCACAAATAACTTAGGCTGCTGGTACACTGCAGAATTAATGCAGTTTGACACCATTTAACTGTCATGGCTCCATCTGATGGAATTCTGGGATCTGTATTTTTCTTTGTCACCAGAGCTCTCTGACAGAGAAGGGTAAATCTCTCACAGAACTAAAAATCCCAGAATTCCATAACATTGAGCCATGGAAGTTAAAGTGGTATCAAACTGCATTAATTCTGCAGTGTAGATGCAGCTCAGATCTTTTCCATTTGTAGCACAATTTAGTGTTATAAAATAAACTGAAGTCAGCATTTCCATTTATAACAGCCTGTCCTCACAAAGGTATGTTAGTCTATTGGGGAAAGTACACACACATGTGCCTCTTCTTCCTTGTTATTACAGTGGGCCCTTGGTATCCACTGGGGTTTGGTCCAGCACTCTCTGTGGATAACAAAATCTGTGGATGCTCAAGTCCCATTATATACAATAGCATAGTAAAATGTTGTCCCTTAAGAAAATGGCAAAATCAAGGTTTGCTTTTTTGGAAATCTATACTTTCTTTGTATATTTTGAAGTCATGGATATAGAGTCCATGGATAAGAAGGGTTGGCTGTGACAGAATAATATCACTGTCCCATCAGCCCATTTAAATGACATCTGCCACAGTTCTATGTCTAAACTGTATAATTTTTATTGTAAAGATCTTCTCCTTCTGCTTTGGTGTAAAGCCTCTGTCTTTGTATATTGTATTCACATAGGTTAGTTATCATTTGTCATTCTAACTTACTGTTGTAGAGATGTATTAGTTGGCAGACCTTTTTTTTTTTTTTTTTTAGTCCTTTGATGTTCTGGTACTTCAGGACCAACTGTTATCATTCAAAACAGTCAATGAAATTTACTTCAGACTAGCCTACTAAATTTTAGAGAAAAATAGGGTAGAAGCAATAAATATAAGATGATGCTGTTTCAATGCAAATACATCAATATAAGTGACATAGGAAACCCTATTAATCTGCAGTATCAGAGAAGGAAATGATAGAGATAGATGGTGCACAGCTGTTCAGTTCTGACAAAAAAGAAACAAAACCTCAAAGATATCAGCATTACATGATGGATGTATAATTCAGCATGTGATTAAATAATGTTGGATGTGATGACAATGTGATTATGTCCTCTGCTCCTTTTTCCTCAGGTTGAGCATCCTTTTCCTTTTCTTAGAAGACTGAGGCAAAGAAAGAGTTGCCTGTTCTCTGTCCCCTGTTAGTATTTTGCCATCTTCTATTTCCTTCTTCTTCCTTTTGTTATGGAAATATCCCCAAACCTTTTTTTATTGTTCTTAGTCTCTCTAGCAAGCCTGAGCTCATTCTGTATTTTAGGTTTTCTGACTTTACCCCTACACATGCTAGCTAGTTGTTTGGATTCCTCTTTGGTGATTTTCTGCTTTTGCCATTTCTTATACTTGTCCTTTTTAAAACTTAGGTCAATTGAAAGTTCTTTAGTCATCCATCCTGGTTTCATGAAATACCTCCCATTTTTCCTCCTCAGTGGAACTGTTTGAAATTGTGCCTTCAGTATCTCCCTTTTAAGGAATTCCTATCCATCCTGAATTCCCCTCTCTTTTAATATTCCTGACCATGGATTCACCCCAGCATTTCCCTAAGTTTACTGAAATCAGCTTTCCTAAAGTCTAGAATGTGTGTCTGACTATGCCTGGCTTCTCTTTTCCACTGTATAACAAAATCCAGGATAACACGATCACTCTCACCTAAGGATCTTACCACTTGCACCACATTTACCAGATCATTCCTGTAGGTTAGGATCAGATCTAAAATAGCTGATCCCCTTGTTGCCTCTTCCACCTTCTGGATAATTAAATTGTCTTCCAGGCAAGAGAGGAATTTGCTGGACTTTGAAGTTTTGTCTGAATTTGACTTCCAGCAAACATCAGGATAGTTGAAATCTCCAATTACTACTACATCTCTCCTTTCTGGATTGTGTGTTCTGTTCCAGGAAGGCATCATCCAAGTCCACAGTCTGGCTTGAGGGTCTGTAGTATGCACTGACATTTTGATACTAGGTTCAATCTTTAATCTAGGAACATCATGTTAAGTAAAAAGGGGAAGTAGAAGGTGGTGTCCAAAATCAGAAAGTCTGTCAGATAATTGGGGCTGATTCATATTTTAGGTATATCTGCACTATAAATTTTTATCAGCTCTGTACCATTTGAACTGTCATGATTTTTCCTAAAAAAAAATACTTGAGATTTGTAGTCTGGTAAGGAGCTTAGAATAATTTATTCTATTTCTTTCCTGCCTCCTTTCCCAAGGTACTCCAAGAAGAAGAATTCAAGATTAAATCTTGGGGGATACATTCAGTGGAATTCTTGACCAGAGTGTCACTCAGTGTGGGGGCTGGGTCTTCCAGGGGCAGGGTCAAAAGGACATGTCCCTCACCTTGCTGCCAGGCACTGGTTTACTCATGAGTAAACCAGTGCCGGTCAGGGAGCAGGGTGTCAGTGTGTGAATGATGGGTGTGTTCAGTTTGGATGGAATAGTATGCTTGTAAATCTAGCAGAACCAGGGAGTAAAAATCCAAGCTTCTAAAAGTTGAGCTTTATTGTTATTGTTGAAAGACTAATAACAACATGCAAAGTAAAATACAGTCCACTATAGGATCACATCTTGCTGATGTGGCTAAACAAGAACAAACCTACAGATCCATGTTTCCAGATCTTAAGGCTACATTGTGAAGCAGTATAAACATATTATAGATCCATTGCGAGAAGTAAAGAGAAGAAGAAGTGCAATCCAAAGGAAGCAAATAATAATAATATCAATGTCAAATACAGAGTTTCTCAGTCCAGCCCCTCTCCACCTTTTTGGGTGTCAACCTTCAGGTTGATTGGATGATCTGTATGTGATGTATGTTAACCCAGCCTCTTGTTGTTCATCCTCCACTAAGTGATCTACTCTCCCATACCAGCCTTTTATTATTGTTTCCTTATGTAAACAAGGATGATTTCCCACCTATGGTTTCTCTATTGTTTTGTCTCTCTAGCCATCTGGACTGAATTGTTTGTGCTTTGCCTAGAATCTGTTCTCAAGTGGAAAATTACAGACACACATATCTCTACATTTCATCTTTCACTGCATAGCCCATTTATAGTCTGACAATCCCTCCTGAAATGTATTGATGTGTGTATGAAGCACACTAATATATGTTGTGAAACTAACTTAGCACGGTGGCTAGGTCTACATACTTATGATGACATTCCAAGTAGACGTGACATCTGGTCATGTCTATCAATTGTCAATGCCTTTGTCAAAATGTCTGACAAATTTTGTTTTGATTCTATATACTGCAGATGCACAATTCCCTTCTGTACCAATTCTCTGACATTTTGATATCTAACTCCAATGTATTTTGTTCTGCACTTCAGGTTTTCTGCCTCTGACATTGCAATGCATGATTGTGAATCTTCATTGATCAAAAACTGGTTCAGCACAATCCTGATTCAAATCCTGAAACAACTGTCTAATCTATTCAATCTCATTAACTAATTCTGATAACGCTGTAAACTCTGTTTCACATGTACTTTGTGTTACATATCCCTGTTTTCTACTTCTCCAAACAATTGCACTCTCTCCAAACTTGATCAACAAACTTATCACTGACCTTTTGTCATGTAACTCTGAAGCAAACGAACTATCTACAAAGCATTCAAGTCCAACCTGACTGTTCTGTATCTTTAATTTTCTGTCCAAGCTATCTTTCAGATATCTCACCAAATGTTTCACTGCAGTCCAATCTTCAACCTTCGGACAATTTGTTTGTCTGCTAAGCACACCAACAGCAAACAAAATGTCAGACCACGAATTATTAGCTATAAACATCAAACTCCCAACAAGGCTCTGATACAACTTTGGATTTTTAAACTCTCTAGTACCTTCATCACTGACATATCCAACTGACATAGGACTTTTGGCTACTTTTGCATCCTGTAATCCACACTTCTCTATCAGACTTTCAATCTTTCTCTGTTGACTCAATAAACAACTGCCATCCTCAGACCATTGCACTTCAATTCCAAGATAGGATCTGAAAGGACCTAGATCTTTTATAACAAACTTCTTTGACAATTGCTTCCTTACTGTCTGAATCTCCTGTTTAGACTTAGCTGCCACAAACAAGTCATCTACATAAATCACCAATGTCACATCTCCCTTTGTGTAAATACATGTGTGAGCAATGCTGCGTTTGTAACCAAGCTTCACAAGCTCCTCATGAATGCAAAGATTCCACTCCTAGCACTCTGTTTTAAACCATACAAAGCCTTTTTCAACTTGTACACCTTTTTATCACTGTTTTGCTGAAAGCCCAAAGGTTGTTCCATGAACACAGTTTCCTCAAGACAAGCATTCAAATATGCAGTTTCAAAATCAAAATGCTGCACCAACTGACCCCTCCTTACTGCTAAAGCCAAAACCAATCTCAGGCTCTCAGGCTTTGCTGTTGGAGAAAATGTCTTGTCAAAATGTTCAAACCTTTGCTGTGCAAATCGACCTAGCTTTGTATCACTGACTACCATCAGGCATCAACTTCCTCTTGTACATGCATTTGCAGCCAATCACCTTGTGATTTGTAGGCCTATCAACAATTTCAAACACCTCTTTATCTGTCAAAGACTTGAACTCCTGCTCCACAGCAGACTCCCATTTCAACCTTTCCTCATCAGGACAATTCTGCACCTCTTTGTAACTTTCAGTTTCATTAGCCACAACTGTGCAAGCCCTAGCTTTCTGCACAACAAAACGGTCTAGAGGTTTTCGAACTCTTTGGGTGCAGCATGGTATGAAGACTTTTGTTCTACCTTTCTCATCAGTGTCAGAACTTGTGTGAGGTTTCCTATCCCTGTGTCTCCTTGTTTCAGTAATCCTGGGTGCCTGTGGCCAGTTTTGTGTTGTCTTATCTGATGTGCTTGCTTCACTGTCTGAAGAAGCTGACTCCTGTTTCACCACCCCTCCATTTCTGGCAGGTGTTTCTAACTCCCCCAATCTCAGAAAAACTTCTTTTTTGCAGTGCACATTTTCTGAACCCGAATGTTTTTCAAAATTTGTGCTTCTTGAAAATAATATCTCCTTATCACTAAGGAGAAACCTATAGCTATTCCCAGAATAACCCACAAACATCAATCTTCTCCACTTCAGCTGATTTTTCTTTCTGAAAACAGCTGGTTCATAGACATTTGCATATTGCCCAAACACTCTAAGGTATTTCAAATTAGGTGCTCTTTTGTAAAGCATGTGATAAGGAGTGTTCTTTACAGCTGAGTTCCAAGTGCGGTTTGCCAGAAAGTTAGCTGTAAAAATCACCTCCTCCCAGAGGTTCTCAGGAGCATTTGCATCTAGCATCATGCAATCTTTTATCTGTTTCAAGATAGCTATTTTCCTCTCCGCAAAGTCCAAAAGTATAGATTTATTAATGCATATAAAAGAAAGTAAGATAACTAAGTAAAATCCATTGTGATGAACTTATCCAGTTCAGCCATGAGAGATTACATCTTTAGATGATCCAAAACCATGGGATCCCAACTTGTTATTGTTGAAAGTTAAGAAAAAAGGAACAAGCACAAAGAGACATAGAAAACTTTTGTCCAGCCCCCCCCCAACTCCACCCTAATGGGTTGTACCATGCACTGTGACTGGATGATCAGCCTTTGCCCAGCCTCTGATCCAGCCCCAGGTGTGTGTGACATCTCCCATATGACCTGTCTCTTAGCAACCCATTGATGTCATTGTTTACCTTTTTGATTTCCTGCTTTCTCATAATAAAATATGTGTCTACGTGCTGTATATATGGGAATGTTCATCTTTATGTCCGTGTAGCCACCAGGTGCTAGATTGAGTCCTGTTTACCACTTAAAACTTTCTCATGGAAAACTCCATACATCTTGTACATTTCCATCACTCTATATCCCATGCATAACTTGACACATGGTACTCTGGGAACCCTCCCTCCCAGTGGGCACCAATGTACTTGCAGGTAAACTAGCTCCCCGCAGGTGCAATTTTATTCAGGAGTAATGCTTGGCAGGGAGGGTGGAGCTCTGGGCACTTTCCTCTCCCTGTCAGTGGTGTCCCCCCAGTGGAGGGGGCAGGGCTTCCAGGGTGGTGCACACTCCCTCCCCTCATGCTGCCTCATCCTTTTCCTTATCAGGATGGACAGGATGGTGTGGTGTGGGGGGGCAGCTTGAGGGGAAGGGCCCAACTGGATGTCACTCCCCCCTTCAGAGATGTCACCCAGTGCAGGCTGCACCACCATTCATCAAAGTGACACTACTGGCTACATTCCAGTGTACAGCTCCCAGATTGAAAGCTACATTCAGGAATCAAAGAATAGGGTAAAAAAAGTAGCTACATATTTAGCATAAAATTCCTACTGCTGGTACGAAAGACTTGGGAGAGGCACTCCAAACTTTCAAAGTGAGAAAAAAATGCTCTGAAGTTGTCAGTCCAGAAATCAGTGGTGACATGGAGCAGAGATATTTAGGCATCTGGAAAACCTGAGAGGCCAAAATGGGATTCTCAGAAGGGTCCCATCCTTAGTCTTAGCCCTCATGGTTTTACAGGAGAAACATTCATTTTTCACTTGGCCTATAAGCCTATACCCACTTCCTAGCACCAAGTGAAGTTGATCCACTGATTCAATGGGGTTTGATTATATATCAAATTCTCATGTAGCAATTGATTTAATGGGTCTGCTCTGGATGGGATAAGCAACTGAATTTAATTCCTAGTAGTATTTAATTTGAAATAAAGGTTTAATACTGGTCTTCTTGGTTTTAATATTTTGCTTTAATACTTTTGAAATACTCTGTCCCCAAGTGCAGGACCAAATCTAATGGTTTGAAGTTGCAGGAGCACAGATTTTGATTACACATCAGAAGGAACTACTGGTTTGGCAATGGCACCAGTTGTCTAGAGAGGTGATGGACTGTACTACTTCTTTGGATGTCTTCAAAAAGAAACTGGACAGCTACCTGTTTGAGATGCTTTAGCGGGAGATCCCACATTTAATAAGACATTGAACTCAGTGGCTCATGAGGCCCCTTCCAACTCTCTGATTGTATTAGTTTGTGACTCTATGCTTTTATTACATTGTTGCTTAAGTTGGTTTGGTGGTATTTCATTTTGTAATGTTAAAGGCAGCATAGAAAACATTTTTTTAATACAAATGAATGGATGTAGGTCCTTCTGCATTGAATTTAGAATGGGCATACATGCATTTGGCCTCAATTTAATGGATGACCAAATTAAATCATTCATGTCTGGCCTCATTTAAAGCTAAGGCCTCTTCTCTAACCTTTTCCCTAAACCTTTCACTCTGCTGACAGTAGTAATACAGTTATGCAACAGACAAGCATCCTTGTGGGACCTTTGTTAAACCTATAATATTGTAGCAGTATCCCCAATGCATAGATTGGTTTGGACAGTAATGTCATAATTGGATCATATGGATCAATGGGGAAAAATGTCCTAATAGCCTTACACTGAGACACAGTCATGAGCTCATACATCAGCATCATAGGGATAAGACTCATTGAAAATGTACTTCCCATAAAGTCTATGACCTTATTAACATGTAGAATTTTTTAAACAATATTCAAACTAATTCCAAGACTTTGGATAGAATCTGGCTAGTAAAGGCAAAGCAGTATCTGTTTAATACTAGCCTTGAAGTACACATTTGAGGGAGCTCAAATTTAGAAAGTTTGAATTTTCTAAAGGGGAATGGTATAGCAGCAGTGTCACAGGGGATGAAAAGGAGATCTATGTTTGTGGGGGACAGGAAAAGCATTAAGAGGGATAAGGTCTGCCATAGTTTGGTCACCCAACAAATGATTCAGTTCTCTGGGTGCTAACTGTGAGGTTGGTTTTACTAAAAACCAGTTTTAAGAAAATATATACAAAAAGTAATGTAACCATTCTCTTTTTTACATTGTAAAAAGTGTTGCTTTATAATGTATTCAATATGAGTGTTGCTTTACAATATATTCAGTTTTTTTCTCATGAGCATTTTATTTGTTCACAGTTCTTTACTATGAAACTTGAGCATCCTATATTACATCCTGTTTTTCAAACCTATACACATCACAGCATAGATAAAATGATTATTGTATCATGAGATGCACCAAGCCTTGGCACCAGACTGTGAATAGTACTAATTTGCAAGATGGAGGAAGATGAAGAATGATGAGGACAGCTTTAGTTTGTACTTTGTGCCCAGAAAAAGAAGGGTCTCTCAGTTCTATTTATCAAGGAAGGAGAGCTGAGGCCAAAGACTGTTAAAAATCTCATTCTGATGAAGTGGCAAGGGCAATATATTATTGCAGAACATGGATTCTGATCAGCATTTGATCCTTCACAATTTGTTAATTTGTTTTCTAACAGTGCTGCTTTCCCTAGTATATCCATTACTGAAAGATTTGAACCAGAAAGTCCTAATAGTATATTCCTATAAGTTCAAAATTTTCTGTTAACCTTGCACAACATCTCCTTTGTGTGTGTATGTAAATACCTTCAGGTCACCTGTCAACTTATGGTGACCTCGTGAATTTGATAGAGTTTTTGTAGACAAGGAATACTTAGAAGTGATTTTGCCAGTTTCTTCCTCTGGGTATTTAGGGTCTAAACTCCTGTTTATCAGTTTATCAGAAGGCAATATGAAAATAAAACAAAGTGGAAGGATGTATAGAACCTAAGTAGTTAATTGTTTTTGATTTTTTTTGTTTTCTTTTAACTGTTCTTTTGCCTCTTCAGAAGAGAAACCATTATTTGCTTCTTTCAAAGAAAAACACATTAATTTCTCAACAGAGGAATGTGAAAGAAAAAGTAAATGGATAAGGCATTTATTTTTAGTAGATAAAGAAGTAACAAAATGAAAGGACCCCCCCCCCAACATGTCGGGAGAGGCCTTCTGTTGTTCCGGCCATTTTTGAAGGCCAACACTGCGATTGGTTGGGAGGACTGGGAGTCCTGCCCTCCCTTCGGCTCCCAAACAATCAGGGAGATCTCATGAGATCGCCCAGCAGCCCATGTAATCTTGTGAGATCTCCCTGATTTGGGCGGGATTTGGGTGCTTATATAATGCCCCGCTGCCACATGGAGGCAGCCATTTCATATTTGGCAGCAGAGAGAGAGGATCGGCTGCTGAGAAGGAAAAGCCAGTGGGGCTTGGACAGTTCGAATTTTGGGCTGTGACTTGTGTAAAGGGTTTTTGTCCCTGCTTGGGGCATGGTAACCAACAGGGCTTGTTAATTCTAAAGGAGGATTTTTTTCCTCATGGTCTGTGACTTGTGTAAAGGGTCCTAGTCCCTGCTTGGGATGCTATAACCACTGGGGCTTATTAATTCTAAAGGAGGAACTTTTCCTCATTGGTTTGTGACTTGTATAAAGGGTCCTAGTCCCTGCTTGGGATGCTATAACCACTGGGGCTTGTTAGTTTTAAAGGAGGAATTTTTACTCATTGGTCTGTGATTTGTGTAAAGGGTTCTAGTCCCTGCTTGGGACACTATAACCCAGGGTTTGTTAATTCTAAAGAGGGAATTTTTTCCTCATGCCACAGAGAAGTCGCAATCCAAGCAGTGTGTGGCACCTGCTGGACCTGTCACCAGCCAGTCGGCACCCAAACATTCAGCCAAAGCCCAGGGTTGTGATGATGAGATTGTTGCCCACCTGGCTCAGTTGGGACATACAGTGGCTGCATGTGTGGCTGATTGTGAGCAATTAGCTCAGAGGGGGGCACAGAGTGGTATCTCTGGAACCTCGGTCCCTCCAGCCACAAGCCTGGGGTCCTCAAATGAGGTGCAAGAGGCTACACAGGTACAGGAGGTACCCTCACCTGGCATGACAGTGGGTGACACATCATGTGGTCCAGTAGATGCTACAGCTTTGGGGGGTGGGCAGCCAACTGTAGCTGACGTGATGGAGCTTATGAAAAAGGTTCCAGGTTTGGTGCAACAGGGAGCAGCGGCCTCTGTGTCAGTGCAGCCTACATTGGCTGATTTGTATAAGGTGGTACAGCAGGCGGTGGCTTCAGGCCAGGACAGTGGACCAGCTGCAGAAGCCCCAGAAGTACAGAGCAATGTGGTGGGAGGTGCTTCCTCCCCCTTCAGCCGAGCCCCGGTTGCATCACACTCGGTTAGAGGTGTTCAAGCATCAATGGATACCCCACAGCAGTCAGCAGGCTCAGGTATGTCTAATTTACCTATCTCCTTGTGGTCTTGGCCAACAACAGTATGGGAGCCTCGTGTTCAAGCTAGCCAGGGCAGTGAAGCTGAGAGTTCACCCTCAATTTCACTGAGCACATCCTTAGCGGCAGCTGGGGCGATTCAGACTCAGGTAGGAAGGGGCCAGGTGAAGCAGCCCCTGGTTGGCAAGGTAGGTGCAACCAAAGGAGATGCTACAGTAGGGGCCTTAGGTCAGGTGGGGGCGGGAAGATCAGCTGATTGTAACCCTTACGCGGGCATGTCCACTCCACTAGGCTCCCATCTTCCATTACCAATGAAGGAGCAGATTTGGAGGGCTGAGTTCATTGACCTTTTTTCCTTGATTTTTTGGGACCCAGAACCAAGGATTATGGTGAAAGACTGAGTTGTATTTAGTCTACCTAAAGAGTTTGAGGCCCACAAGCACCCAAAGCTGGAGAGGAATTTCATTAATTGGATAATGGGGTTTACAATTTATAGGGGTATCATTGAGGAGAAGGAGCCATTAAGGTCTCTGGAATTATCCAAGTACCAGGAGATAATGATAAAGGTCTACGCTAATTGTCACTTTAACTGTAGAGGGACTGCTTGGCTTCAGTATGGCGAGCAGTTTCGGATGTGTACAGCTTTGGATCGTTCCATTTCATGGCGGCACGTACAAGCCGAGCTATGGGCGGACATGATGGTTGGTGCCTCCCCTTCAAGCAGATGTGACAACGGCTTTGTGCCTATGGTTACTCAGCCAAGAGGGCAGTATACGAGGCCTGGCATGGGGGAAAAGAGATTACCAGGAGTCTGCTGGGAGTTTAATGCAGGTAAGTACAGGCAGCAACCTTGCAAGTTTGAACACCACTGTGGCATCGTCAGCTTAAAATCTCTTACCTCATCAATCATAGAGATGACGTCAAAATTGGATGGGGGAATGATTTGATTACATGTTTGGCAACTTATGTGTGACCCTTGTTGACATATGCTTGGTTGGAGGTATGACTTATCCCTGATGGTGCGGATTACATCAGGAGTTATGGCATTTGCACATACACATGTGTCAAGAAGGAAATTATAATAAAATTAAGATTTTTTGGCTGTAAAGTCATTGTTTCAGACCCTGTACAGATGAATAAAGTTGTGGCCATTTTGTTACCCCAAAATGGCGTTCAGACTTCTTTGTGCCGGTGCAACTAACACTTTAGTATAATATGAAAAACTCAGTTATTATTTATGCTTATGCTTGAAATTGAGAATTACATCTTGCATTATATTTTATAAAACCAGGCTATGGTCCAGAAAATTACGGAGTGTAACTGGATTTTCAGAGTTGCTAAACATGTCACAATGAACCACAGAAACATCATTATTAATAATAATACTTGAATGCTCAAATCCAAAATCATGTTTACCTGCCAGAAATTTATACTTGCTCAGGCATTACTGCCATTTGCACAGTACCAAATAAAAAAATGTTCCTTAATATTTTCTTACAAATATTTGCATCCATATTATCATAACTACACAACAGTTTCACAGCTTTTGACTGGCTATGCATGAAAATGTGCAAGTGAGCTTTGTGGTTTTCCATGGAGGCATTAACAGGCCTTCTGCAAGGGCCTGTTTATATGAGGGGTAGGAATAGCTGCATGGGACCTACTGAACCCCATTTATTGGTGAAGAAAATCTACACCTATGGGGACATCAAAGGGGCAAAAATTCTATTTTGAGGAGAAGAAGTAGCTGGGCGGGGGGCAAAATTGCCTTTAAAAAAAGAAAACAGACATGTTATTTCAGTCACTTCCATTATTTAAAACATTCAGAATGCCATCCAGATTTGTTGCTATCTCAGATTATTTTCAATCACCCAAGAAGTCTAAACCAGCATGTATGTGCATAACTTCAAGTTGCCTGTTCACTTTTGGTGAACCTATGAATATCATAGGGTTTTCTTAGGCAATAAATAGTCAGTAGTGATTTTACAGCTCCTTCCACTGAAATGTTACACACTGCGCTTGATATTCCTTAGTGATCTCCCATTCAAGTACCAACCAGGGCTGACCCTGTGCCCCTTCCATGATAATATGAGATCAGATGTCTTTAGGGCATTTAAACCCTAAAAACTTGAAAGGCTCATTTTACTTGCAATAACAAGCCTTTAAACTCTTGAGTTATATTGCTGAGCTACAGAAATTAAGGCTGAAATCCTGTGCCTACCTACTTGGATACAAACACCATCATGGACTCTCTTCCCTCATCACTAGCTCCATGGCTACCCCCAACCCTCCATAGAATTAGTGCTATGCCAAGAGGACCTGTTGGTGGCAGCAGTGATGGCAATCCTGCTAGTAGCAGATGCCAGGCTGGTCCCTGCAGTCATAACTCACTCCTTAGATGACTCAGATGAGGAGAAAGAGGCAGATTGCTAGGAAGATGTAGCTCCTCATAGGGAAGCTCTTTCTGAGTCTGAGTCTGAGTCTGAGTCTGAGTCTGAGTCTGAGTCTGAGGAGGACAATTTAACATTACTAAGGGCTGGGCTACTGTCCTCTTCCTCATCTTTGCTACTTCCTCCACCTGGCCTAGCTGAGCCTTCATCAACCATGCCAAGTGCCAGTGCCTCATGGGTTGCTGCTGCAGGAGCCATCTGAGCTAGTAATTCTGCTGATACAGTCCAGGCCTGTTCCCTCAGCTGAGTGATGGAGTAGTCAAAGAGGAACCTGGGCAGAGTGAGGGAATGAGGAGGTGGTGGTAGCAATGGCAAATGCAGACCCACAATGGAAACACCACAAGATGTGGCAGCTGTTGCCATACCTGGAAAGGGTAAGATGACAGAGGTTCTGGTTTTCGTTTGTGAAATATTGGAGGCTTTGTATTTAATATATTGTAAAATGCCACCATACAAGCTTGCAATGTCCTACCAACAATATTTGATAGGATTAATTTTTGAACTGAAGAAGAAAGATGCAGTATCAGGTGAAGGACAACTCCACTGGACACTATTGACTCTTTATTTTGTAAAGGAAACAGTCCAAACTATTCAGATTCTTGGCTTCTTGAACCAAAGTGGCTGGAGTCAATAGAAAGCAGGTAGAAGGCACAAGATTAGGAAAGGCTGCTTTAAGAGTTGACTTCAAGATTCAGTCTCAGGTTAGTTATTGGCTTTCCACTGATACACTGGTGGCTTTCATCTAAATTGCCATGACTACTAGACAAATGAAAATCCTGCCCATTAGGCCCAGCTTGCCTCTGCCTTTGAAATAGTTATTACTGCAGTTTGCATGATTCACTTCTGCATATGTGCATGCATGCATCAGTATGTGTGTGTCTGTTTATACAGTTGAGGAAGGTCTGGTTAGTTTGCTTTGGATCCTTAAATATGGGTGGGCTAGCAGATCTTCAGCAACCCACAGCTTAGTGCAAATCACTCATGCTGGGGCTTGTAAAAGTATAAATAAAATATTCTGTTTTCATTGGGGGGAAAACAGAAAGTAGGTATGTTTCTGAGTGAGCTAGAGCCTGTTCCCAAAGTGGAAAGCTAGGGTCAGAAGCAGACGGGCCAAAAGAGTCGTGCCAGGAGTGCACTGGCCCCAATTACACCAGGACTGTGGTGAGCTCACAGTCCTGAACCCAGCCACTGGCAGGAGCAGCTTTTCCCCACTCCTTTTTGTGCTGGCTTTTTCACGTGTTCTCTGTGCAGCTTCTGGCTGCTTGGGGGCATGTGTCATATAAATGCCCCACCTCCAAAGCAGCTGGAAGCTGATGTTTCCTGCCCATCTCTTTTGAGCCTCTGTTAAAGAAATCCATAACAGAACAAATCTAACAGGTGAATTTTCCAAGATGGTGAACACATAGTAGTCTGAAGGGATAAATATTTCTTGTCACAGAGCTTACAAATAAATAAAGAATATAGTTACTAAATGTGGTTTGCTAGGAATCTTTTTAAAAAGAGAGAAAAGAATGAAAGATGATGACAAACATTAATGGTTAAAGATATTGCATATGAATTCTTACATAATACTTTATAGGAACATCCAGTTTAACATGCTAAATATAAAAAATGCACATATTTTCTAATTTGTAATTATATAAAGAAAACTGATAAATGGAAGCAACCTAAATAAAATGTTATGCTCACATTTATATAACCCGTTCTTTTCATGTTCCACTTGTAATGAACTCTTATGATGAAAATGTTATTAAAAATCTAATAAAGAAATAAAGCCAATATCATTATAGAACAGGTATAGACCACAGTAATTCAATACATCCTCGCTGAAATTTTACTTTAGCGGTTAGGCAATAAAGAATATTTTTTTAAAAAAAGAAAAGAAGAATTTGAAAAAGAAATGTTAGCCTCATTTCCACTACAGAATAAACCATTTTTTTTGTCAATTTGATTAAGTGATTTAGCACCAAGTAGACGTTCACACTATTCAAGTAGCAATCATGGAGTAGCCAATTGCCTGAAAATTGTATTTTAAAATGACTGTCCATGATTGCCTATGATTCAGGGTCAGACTAGATAATCAACTGAGACTCTAGCTGAGACTTTGGAAATTCTTTTGTCTGTCTATTTGTTTCTTTTAGCTCTTTGCTCTGTACTGCATCAAGGTTGCATTGATAACACCGCAGACTCCCTGTAATGTAAACATTTTCTATGTAAGACTCCTATGTTTTGAAAAAAAGTCTGCTTAGCAAAAAGTGCTGAATATTGTGAAACTAACTGAACTAGAGAGGGAAGAGGGAGTGGTCTTCCTATATGCCTGTAAGATCTCTATATGAGATTCTCATTTTGCTTAAATCAGAGCTCAGCATTTTTGGAAAGCTATTTCCTGTTGTGCCCACTAGTATAATTTTTTTTTTTTTTTTTTTAGAATAAACTCTCTTTCCTTCAGTCCGTGGTGTCTCTCTGCCTCATTTTTCTGCTACATTTCTGGCAACCCAGATGGTTCTGAGAGGTGGCATTAGCTTTCTTTGATCACAATGCTGATGAGGGGATTGGCACTGGCCCCCGGTCTTAGGTGTTGCTGATCACTTGTCAGGAGAACGTGAGGAGCCAGTGCCATGACCCTGAATAGCTATGTGCACTAGGAGAACCCAGAAACTGGAGAATGAAACTTGAGTCCTGCCTCCAAGATCAGGCAAGTATACTACAAGCGAATATCAAAGTTAGGTTAGATGCTAGCTGGAGGATACAAGAGGTTTGGTTAAAGGAGTCCTGCCAATAGGGAAATGCATACGTATGCACAAAGGGATCTCTTTCCTTCAGTCTGAGGTGTCTCTCTGTCCCATTTTTTTGCTACAATAAAACCTTACCCATTTCAGTTTAATCCACTTTGCGTTAACATTCCTCAATGAATCCTTTCAACATAGAGTCATGTCACAGGGCTGAATTTGACACAGGGAACCAATTCAGATCTGCAGCTCATTCACACTAGCACTGAATCAATTTATTGCAAAAAACGTGGGGAATTCAGCACATCCAGAAGAAGCACTTTAAATGGATTTAGTGCTGGGGGCCCTTTGATATACCACACCAGGAATTTTGTGCAAGTTTGAACAAGGGGCATTTAAACCTGTTCAGATTGGTTTGAAAACTGGTTTATTCTGTAGTGGGAATGAGGCCCTAAAAGTAGCAACAATTGAAGTTACGATATATTACTTTGTGATACTTCATTTTTATGCTTTTATACTAATGCTCATTTAACATGATCTTCATTGTCATAGTAAAGATAAAACAGTTATGTTAGGCATGGCCTAGAACTTAGAGGCAGTCTTAACATGTTGTGTTCTCTATCCTGTCTCATCTTCCCTTTTTAGAAAACTAAACAGGCCCAGACATTGGGACATAACAGATGGCCCTTTAAAGCCACAATCCAGGTAGCTTGGGAGTGTGGTGTTTATACCCTGAAGGAGAAAAATGGTTGTAGGAGCAGCATCAGGAGAAGTTGTGGCTGGAGCTCTCCAGGTGAGCAAGTAAGTCACCCTGAATGGGTGAGACAGCAAAGAAACTATAAATGCCCTATCCCACCTTATGCTCCTCACTCCCTCACAGGACTGGTGGGGAAGGATAAGCATCTAACTGGAAAAGGAGGTACAATGACCCTCTTCCTCCTTCTGGGATGTACAAAATGGGGATGTTCCCTTTGTCTGCAAAAGCAGGACTATTACAGGCCTATCTTGCAGAAAACATTAATACATGCAGGAATGAATGAATTAAGAGAGTGGAGAAAAATAACAGGAAATAAGGGTGAGCTGATGATATGGTTATTGTTTTGAACGATCCGATAGAAAGTATCTCTATTTTGAAGAATACAATCCAAGAAAATGGTAAATTTGTGGGACTTAAAATCAATGAAAGAAAAACAAAAATATTATCACTAAATATGAAAGCAGAAGACAAGGAGAAATTACAAAGAATGTCCGGTTTTGAGATACCAAAAAAAAAAAAAGTAAAATATCTTTGTATCATCTTAACAACAAAAAACTCTGATTTATTCAAGAACAATTATGAAAAAACATGGCATGATATAAAGAAAAAATTGGAGGACTGGACAAAGATAAATCTTACGTGGCTGGGCAGAATTTCTGCTATCAAAATGAATGTACTTTCAAAAATGATATTTTTATTTCAGTCTTTACCGGTGATCATCAATGATTTACCTTTCCAAAGATGGGAGAAAGATATAAATGCATTCATTTGAGACAAAAAGAAAACAAGAATTAAAATGAAAGTTCTTCAAGACACGAAAGAAAGAGGTGGTCTGGGAATACCAAAATTCAGATTATATTATTATGCATGCTGCATTGACTGGTTGAAAGAATGGGTTCAATTAAAGTATGATAAATTATTATATCTAGAAGGATATGATTTACCATATGGGTGGCATGCATATCTTATCTATGACAAAGACAGAGTAAATTCAGAGTTCAACAATCATTTTATAAGAATATCTTTATTAAGAGTATGGAAAAAATACAAAGCAACATTTTTACCAGACATTCCTAAATGGACTTCAGTAAATGAGGCTTTCTATCGACGAGAACGAATGCTCGCAGATGAATGGATATCATATAAGGATTTGTTAAAAATAGAAAATAACAAATATATAATGAAATCAATGGAAGAACTGATATTAGAAGGGAAAAATTGTAACTGGTTTCTATACTGACAACTATGGGAAATATTTAAAATGGACACTAGATTAACACATATTGAAAAAGAAGAAAATCAATTTGGTAAAATAATTTCAAAAGAAACACAACATGTCATATTCAAAATATATAAAATTCTATTGGACAGATATATGGAAGATGAGACAGTAAAACAATTTATGGTCACCTGGCCGCAAGAAATCAACAAACATATTTTATTGGAAGACTGGGAGAAAAACTGGAAAAGAAGAATAAAATACACATTGAGCCAAGATGTTAGAGAAAATTATTATAAAATGCAATTTAAATGGTATTTAACAGCAGAATAAATTTCTAAGATATACAAATCCAAAAATGATATCTGTTGGTACTGTGGAAAGGAAAAGGGCACATATATTCATATGTGGTGGCTATGTGATAGGGCCAAGAGATTCTGGACACTAATACAAAGTGAAATAATGAAAATTATAAATGTGAAATTGGACT
>CM034701.1:153382184-153392974 GCA_020142125.1 Phrynosoma platyrhinos
GGCTGCATCTGGCCCCCGGGCCTTAGGTTGCCTACCCCTGGTATAGGCTCTAGTTACACTGATGTATGTCACCAACCATGACTTCTTCCTTTACTTTCTAGTGATGCTTTGAAGTATGACAAAACATAGACTGTCACCTACAACTAATAGTAGTGATCAGCTGACCAGCATTTTAACTACACTATAAGGAGTGAAAAATTGGCAATATTCTGTTCCATTCCAACCATCACAGTATATTGTTCAGAGCTGTCACTTCTATTCAGAACTATTTTCCTCCTACTCCTTCTTTTTCTTTCACCAGAGGTGAAATCTGACCTCCTCTTTCTTACTGCTGCAAGTATAAGAAACACAAAGCTTCATCATGACAGGACAGAAGTGTTCTACTCATTTCTATGTCCTTTTTTGAACAGTTTCAGAACTGGAGTTGACAAACTCAGTAATTTTCAAAAATATTGGAAGATGGCTCAGTTATTTATGACCCTACTTTTAGCCACAACCAGACATTGCTGGATGTACCCAGTAATATCATTATGGGTCTGTCCATCCTGCAAGAATACAGTAAACCAGTTTGACACCACCTTAACTGCCATGGCAGGATTTGTAGTGTGGTGAGGCACCAGAACTCTCTCACAGATCTGGCTTCATTGGTGAGACAAATCTCACCAAACTACAAATCCCAGGATTCAACAGGATGGAGCCCTGACAGTTAAAGTGGTGTCAAACTGTTTTATTTCTGCAGTGTGTATACATCCTGCATCAAGGCCAAAGTAAAAGTAAGCGTTCCTATAAAATTCACAAAATGGTGAACAGTGAAAGCCTACACTGACCCCCAGGAAAGGTAGGAAGAGCTAGGCAATGTTCAGAGATGACAACGGAGGGGACTAAGATGGGTTTTACCATCCCACATAGGGTCAATATGCTTGTAGTCTAGTAGTGTCACTACACTTCCATTTTAAAAAAAGGATTTATTTAAAAAAATGGGATGAGGATGCTGTACTCTTTTAAAGACTGAATTGTGTTAATTGCTTTACATGTTTTAATGTTTGTATGCAAGTTTGTATGTAGATAATTTTAATATTATCAATAGTTTAATCCCATTTTATATTCACTTTTTGTATGTTTGTATGTTTTGTATTAGCTGTATTGATTTTTAAATTGTAAGCTGCCATGAGATACAGTTTTAGGTAAAAGCCAGAAAATAAAGATAGATATAGATAGAAAGATAGAGATATAGTAGTCATCCTGTACTCTTTTTTGGAGGCCAAATGGCCAAAATCATGCCACTGAGTCGCCAAACCTTATTTACTTGCTGATGGAGTGACAATGATGGCTCTGTTAGTGAAAGTGAAAATAATAGGGAAGTTTCAAGTCCCTCTTCTGTTTCTTCTTTCTTCCATTTTGTGGTGTTAAAAATGACTATTGTTTGTGTTTTTTTTAATTTCCACTAGAGGCATTCGGAAATGCAGGTTTCCTACCTGTCCCACTATCCAGTGACACCAAGAAACCCCCAGAAGATTGCATGGCCAGTTTCAAAATATAGCACAGCAATTCTACCAGAAAGAAGCAAAGATTAGTAAGAGCATGTCAACTTCAACACATTGTGCTCATTATAGTTGTGGTAAGGGCAAAATTTCAGATATCTGCCCTCAACAAAAAGGCAATAAGAATGGGGAAAGGAGTGGTGCTAATATGCTCATGTTTCTTTTTTCTTTCTCTATGCACATTGTTATCTGAACACATGAGTTATAACATTTCACTAAAATCACAATGGTATCTACATATTGGAGAGAGATAAGCTACATGCTGATTGATTTACAGGTGATTGATTTACATGTGTTTTTTTTCAGTGGGTCAACAGTAAGGTGTGGAGAAGATAAAAGATATTATGGGATTTATTTTTCTCTATTTCTCTTCATTTTTAACCTATACATCAGGTCTTTCCTTCTATCCAGGTGAGTGCTGACTGATTCACAAGTATCTTGGTTGCAGGTAATGATCATGGAATTCATTGATTGTCCCCTGTCTTGCTAGGTTTAGCAGAATGGTGTGCATATTCATGTCTAGAGCCACAGATACAGACAAAAACATAAATATAGATCCCTCAAAGCTTAGCTGTTATTCACATGATGAATTTCATCCAGGATGAATTTTGGATGAATCTTTGCTGTTAACACACATTCCAAATGCATGCCATTATGTTTGGCGGGGGGGGGGGGGGGGGGGACTGCCAAAACCCCCACTTACTCCTGGATAATAAATATTAGTCTTTTTCCTGAATTTTTACAAAAGATTTGAATTGTCAGCTGTGTGAACATCAATGTGAATAGATCCAAATATACTAGAGATAAAACTCTCTATGCTTTAACAGGTTTCAAATGCATTTGCATCATCAACAGTCCACATGGTTGAAAAAGTGCCACCCCATCCCTAGTGGAACAGCTGCCATTGGGGAGAAAAAAGGAAAGAGAGAGGAAAAGCAGGAAGAGAAAAAGGGCTGCTTACCCCATCTCTCTGGCTGAGTGATGCCAGTGGGTAGGGATACAAAGGATACAAGTTTGAGCAACTGAACTTGCAGAGATGAGCAGCAATGCGGTTCCCAGAAAGATGCATTTCCATGGGATGAATAACAATTCCAGAATGCATGAGTGAGGTTATTCATATCATTCCAGTAAAAAAAAAAAATGATGTGTGAATGAGGCCTTAGGAGTTATTCACATGATGAAAATAATCTAGGATGAATTTGAGATCAATCTTTGTTGTTCACACACATGTTGAATGCACTCGATTGAGTTGAGAGGCTGCCAAAAAAACCCACTTACCCTGGGATAATCAATATGGGGTGGGGGGGTTTCCAAGTTTTTACAAAAGATTTGCAATGTCAGCTGTGTGAACAATGATGCAAATATATCTGAATTCTCCATGCCTTTAATGGGTTTCAAATGCATTTGCATTGACAGCCCACATAGTCAAGAAAGTCCCACTGCATCTGCAGCAGAACAGCTGCCACTGTGGAGAAAAGAGGAAAGAGAGAGGAAAAGCAGGGAGAGAAAAATGGATGGCAACCCCCTTCAGTCCAGTTTAAGGGTGCTGGTGGTGTGGGGACAATGGAAGGCAGAGCCATGTGGTTCCCGGAATTTGTGAGTGAGGTTATTTGCATTATCCTGGTAAAATAAAAACGTGTGATGCCCTCATCTTTTTTTGGGGGGGGGTGTATGTGTGTGTATATCTATGCCTGTCCAGTTAGATGGGCATAGACATACATGTAGACATGAGTAGAGATCACTTGAAATATAGTTCTCTCTCTCTCTGCTTAGTTGCTGTCTTTCAGATGGTATGTGTAAAGACACAGATATAAATCTAAACATAAATAAATTTCACAGCACGTTTGTTTTTTTCAGGTAATTTTTTTCCCATTGTCTGTATTTTAGCTAATGAACCTACCCCATATTATTACTTTTAATTGAATATTACTGTATTTCAGAACTAGTTTTAACTGTTGTTGTCCTGAATTATGTAGCACCATAAGAAAGGTAAGATGAAAATCCATACACAGGTATCTCCTGACAGTAAGGGCGGTTCGACAGTGGAACACACTCCCTCGGAGAGTAGTGGAGTCTCCTTCCTTGGAGGTCTTTAAGCAGAGGCTGGATGGCCATCTGTCAGGGATGCTTTGATTGGGAGTTCCTGCATGGCAGGGGGGTTGGACTGGATGGCCCTTGTGGTCTCTTCCAACTCTATGATTCTATGATTCTATGATTCTATGATTCACCCACTTTCTGATGACTTGCTCTTTCAACTGTTCTAAATTATACCCAGAAATAATATATTCAACATGGGGGCCACTCTTTCGACCTTACTTTGAATTAATGAGTTCTGGTTATAATTTAGAATGAAGGAGCAGGTCTTTGAAAAGAGTAAAAAAATAGAGTTGGGGTCTGGCACAAGTGAGACAAGGATGTTAAAGAGAGGTGTGGAGCTAAAAGATGACATTACCACCCTTACTCCTCTTGGTTCTATGGCCAAGTTAAAATTAAACTGAAATGTAATCCTCCAGGGGCTTCATTGTCTGCTGTAATATAAAAGTAAAATAATCAAAAGATATGAATATATTCATCTGATATTGACAAAAAAAAAAAAAGAGGAATTTCAGTTGGTGAAACAGTTCTTCATCAGTGTTGTATAAAGCATTGCATTACTTTCAGTTTAGCAACTTAGAAAGATGCATTCTTTAATTTACTACATGTAACAGCTGCAAAACATCTGTTGTGCACTATGTATGTTGAAAGACTAGTTACACTTTGTGTCTTGTGCCTGTCTTGTTGTACTTGTATTGGGAATCCTGCTCGTGAATTATAAATGACATCTTGCTTTCAAGAGGAAAAAGTTGTAATGAATTACCAAAGTTTGCCACAGCTAAAAAGCACATTCCACACTTTTCTAAGTACATGAAAAACCTACTTAACTAGCAGATGCATTTTTAATGATCAGAGCTTTTAACCTCTGCAGTATTTTCTTCTTATTGAAGAAATAAAGCACATTAAATTTCTTTAAGAATTGCAGCTCTGTAATTGTCAGGCAAAATGATTCTTATGTACCTAGTTTAACAAACACTCTGGGGATATTGTATTTTTAGCCCCCATCCCATTAGCTAGTCAAAAATATCTTACAGCCAATCACTAAAACATACTACATTTTAGATCTATATAACAACTACTTTAGAGTTAAACAATGTACAAACTAATTAAATTTTACCTTAAACAGTCATTAAGAATGTTTCAGATGTGGTTTTGATATACTTAAGACAAATCACCAAATGAAAATGGCTATTTAGTAGTATGTTTGCACTTAACTATAGGTATGATAAATTGTATTAGATATAACAAGACAACATGATGTATTGAAGGAGAATAATATCAGTATTTAATCTATTCAACAGGGCATTTTCAGTCATTTTAAAGGTATTTGTTCATTGGAATCATTCATTTCAAACAATATTTAATATTTATTGTATGTCAATGTCTTTTTTGTGTACTATTCCTATTAATGTTACAGGGCAGTGCTTAATCAGTTCCACACATGATTACTTTTGGTAATGTTAGCGTCTCAGATATCCCCATCCCATTAACTGATCCTCATCAGGTTTAAGTTTAGATTAATGTACCTCACTTCAGTTTCAAAAATTCACAATATTGGCTTTTTGAGATGAAAAGATCAGGATTCCCACCCCCAAAAGCAGGTTTTGGTGTAAGTTTAATCACTATCCCAATTATTTAGTCAATAACTAAAGGATTGTTTTAATAAAAATATACTTTAAAGTTTGGCCATAAATTGGAGGTGTTGAAATACCTCCTATTGGCTGACATGATTAAGGTATCACTAGCCTGTTCCTCTAGCTACTGCTAATGGGCACAACTCTCATTGTCTCCTGTGTTTTTTAAATAAATCTAATGGTATTTTCCAGCCCACAAAATAAAGCTTTGACACAGCAGGCTGTTCAGGCTTAGAGAGTTGATGTCTTTAGAGAGATGGTATGGAGGAATATAGAAACACCCACAAATAGAAATTATTATGCATCCTCCAAATGTGTACATAGGGATGGACTTGTAGGAAGGGAAAAATAGAAAGAGCAATTAACCATGGAAGAGGAAAGTTTTGAGAGAGGTATTTTTAATAAGAGAAGTAGAGTTGTGTAGAATGATTATGGCTCCCCTAATAGTTGCTGCAGTGATGGTAATGGTGATAGTGGTGATGCTGCTGCTGTTGTACCATTAGCCAAAATGGAGACACAAAGCCACTTTTTTTTTTAAAAAAAAAAAAAAAGGAAAGTTATTTAAAAAGAAAGAGATAAAATGTGCAAAGGTGTAATATTTAATTGCATTACTTTTTTAAAAAAGTAATTGAATTGCATTACTTTTTTAAAAAAAGTGCTGAGCCAAAGATCAACCACATGACATCTGTTTTAACCTGTACCTATGCTACATACCTGATATATCTGCTGGAGAGAGCAAACTATTTCCCTGCATGGCAAAGCTTTCCTAAGGATAGAGGAAACTAATTATCTGTCTTTGTTCACAAAGAGGCAAAACAGACTAGCAGCTTCAAATGGCTTCAGGGTGGCATGGGGGTGTGGTGTTTGGACAACACATTCCCTGATGATGCCCCCAAGCCAGGGTCAAGCTGCCTGCATGACCACACAGCGATGCAGCGATGCAGAGTTTATACACCATATGCCTCAGGAATGTTGAAAAGCTGCTGCGGCAGCAGAAAAGACTACTTTTGGTCAGAACAAAAAGGAGTGGCTTTTTGCTGCTTCTTTTTTCTGTGACAAATCACCAGAGCAGCAAAACATTGCAGTGTGTGGTTGCTGCAGTGCCCACCCATCTCTTTCAGGGGTGGAATCACACCACTCCTTTTGGATGGTCTGTTTTGGCCCAAAGAGCAGCCTTTCCAGGAGCAGGCATAGATACCATTTTGTTTGTCTATGGGTGAGTAAGGAGGCAGTGAGGACTGCCTCTAGGATGAGACCTTTTCAGCCAATAAGAAGAAAAGATTGTATGAGCAAGGTACACACATCCACATGGGTAAACATAAAAGCTCTGAAATATGTGCTTTATCAATGAGTTGATTTATAAATTTTCTATTGCCCTCCCCCCGTGATGTGGCCTAACTCACTAGATTTTCTGATTAACAGTGAACTTACATATTTTAGTAAGTTAATTCGTTTTAAAATGCTAGAATTGATGGAAGGTTATTCCTCTGGCAGATTCAACAAGACAAGAATATCTTGTTGAAGGTCTAAGGAGAAGAAGGATTAGGTCTGGAGGAAATGTATTAGGTGGCTGTGTTGCTAGACAGCAGAATAGCTGAGAAGCAACTGAAGAAAAAATTCTTCTGTTGTCTCCACTTCTTATCTGTCTTCTCCCCAACCTGCTTTCTACCCACATCCTGATTCAATGGGTCATACACTTTGAGGGGTTAGATAAAGTTGGAACTATCAACCAAGAACCTAAATCTTCACTCAATTAAACCCATGTCCTTGCCATATACCTTCAGAAGTAAACCCAACTGAATCCATTTTGAATCTTTCAGTGTGTTTATTATTGCTCACACAGTTTTTGACACTTGGATCAGAATTTCCAAACTTTAGGTCCTCTTTCAGTGCCCAAAAGCCCCAGCCAACTAAATAATGTTATTTTGCTAATGTTGTTTCCTCAGTTTTTAACATTTAACATTATTAAATTTATTTTCAAACTTAAAGTTTCAAGCTCTTATTATTATTGACCATAAAGTGCTTGGCAACAACAATGGGAGCAGGGAGCATATCCTTTCCCTCCTACTTTGGTCCCATCCTAGTCTCTGGTTTTCCATATTTATGAAAATTTATGAATCAGCCCAGTCCATTGAATATCACACAATGCTTTGACAGGCTGTCCAGTTCTACCATATCAGAACTTTCTATACTTTCTGGTATAGCAGAAGAACATCCTAAGTAATTAATCATATTTGACTGAAATAACAGATTGTCATCAGAAGATGGTAAACTGAAACTCTTCCTCACTGTTTGCACTGTTGCCATATTATCCCATCATTTTTTAGTGAACAAATGTATATGCTTCACATACTTTAGGTATCACAAAAAAAGTAGGTTCTAAAGGGCTCTACTAAAGTAGACTTTGTTCTTTGTACCATCTGTTTCAGTTACCAAGGGCAAAAAATCCATTAAAGACTGACCAGAAGAGCAATCTAAATGGCAATTATCAAGGGAAATATATTTTGTGTTGCTTGTAACAACTGAAAACAGTTCTTTTTTCTCAGATTTATAACAGTCTAGAAGTCTCATATCAGTCGTTGTGAGATTGCTGTATATTGGCACAAGAGCTGTGAAATTTATTTTCTCTTTCCTGTTGGGCTGAAGACAAACCAGTGAGTGGAACTCTCAACATGAAAGTGAAAATAACATTCACAACTCTGTTGTCAGTGGAAATATATTTTATTTTACCTGATGTACTGTAATTTACAAACACATACACACACTTTTATAAAGTTTGCAGGCAAACATTTGAAACACATCCCCAACATAAACACAAACTATAATTTACTTAAATAATAATATTCTCATGCTAACATGTAACACACACTAGATCTGATCCCAACTAGATTACACCAAAGGTCCTTATTGTTGAACATTGACAGTGGCCAAATAAGTGCACCTGGGGATGCCACAAGCAGGTGAAATGTAGCAAACAACTGGCAGCCACTTACAAGCAGAAATAGACTATGTTGCTATGTTTCATAAGCAGGCCAAGTGAACTACTTTATGAGATTAGCTCACACACAGGGTTTTCTGGCTGTTCTCCAGAAAATGGCATTTGGTGGTATACTGTTTTTGAACTTGGTTGTAACAATTTGGTAACCTTATAAGCCTGAAAGCAAAACACAATTCACTCAGTTTTTCTACCTTATTCATTACTTCATAAACTCCTATCATGGCTTCTTTTGTTGTTGTTGCTTGTGGTGGTGGTGATGGTGGTGGTGGTTTTTTCTGCCTACAAGTCATTTCCAACATATTGAGAATCTAAGGTGAACCTATCATGGGCACTTTCTTGACAAGATTTTTTAAAGTATTTTTATTGGTTTACTCAATAACATTTCAAATAATATTAGACAATATCTAAACAAATATTCTTCCTCTTGAACTATTCACATTTTAAGCATAGCTTATGACAAATATATGTTACATTATTGTTATCTATTACATTATTATTTACTATACTACTATTTACTAATGTAATCATATCCTTCTTCCATCCTAAGGTTTCTTTAATATATAATTATTAACATCCATTATTAGATAATATCTAAACAAATATTCTTGAATTATATACATGTTCTATTTCCTTTACAATTTTTCCATAGAGTACAAACTATTATTTATCTTATATCTCATACTTTCCAGTCTTTTGGTGTGATTGTTAAAACTCCATTATCATAATGTCAATATAATTCTAAATTGTTCTTCTACTTTAAGGTCTTCTCCTTCCATACTAACTTCTTGTCTATTTTCTCATTTTATAGATTGGAAGTTAGTTTTTATTTGCAGACTATATAATTTCTATTTTATAATAATAATTCCTTATTTAATTCAATTTTCTTCACAGTATTTCATCAACAGGTCCCAGTCTTCATTCTTTTCTGCATTTATTTTGTCTTTTAGTAGAATTATAAATTTATCCATTTCTAACATGTCTAAAGTTTTATTTATGCAATCTTCTAATGTAGGAATTTATGGGCATCTCAATTTTTTTTAAAAATGAGATCCTAGCAGCAGTTATTATATATAAGATATACTTTAGGTATTTCCTCAACTCCTTATCTTCAAGTATATTTAAAAGGAACAGCTCTGGTTCAAGTTTCATTTGTACATTGAATATTTGTTGAATCGTTTTTTTGGATTTCTATCGAAAATTGCTTTGTTTTGCAGCATGTCCACCATATATGATAGAATGTTCCCTTGGCCTTATTGCACTTCCAGCAATTACACCTATTGTTTTTGTAGATCTTTGCTAATTGTTTGGTGTTAGCTACCATCTATGTAGCTATGTAGTAATAATTTTTTTTTTACTATGAAGCATCTTATAATAACTTTCTTTCTTGGCAAGATTGTTAAAGAAGGGATTTGTCTTTGTCTTTCTCTGAGGCTGAATGTCATTTGCTTGAAGCCACCCAGTGGGTTTACATGGTCCAGCAGGGATTCTAACCCTGGTCTCCCAATGTCCTAGTTTAACACTCAAGTCATTACACCATGTGGGCTCTCATTCTTGCTTCTTTCTAAATCAAAAAGATTCAGATGTTTATTTAGAACTCTTCTAAAAACACACTAAATGTCTCATCTAGATTTACCCTAACACATGTCATCATCTGATCTGACATGCCCAGGAACAGAAGCAACCCGTTCACAGGTATCAATTGCTCAATCACACTTCTAGCTGTTGCCCAAATGTGGGCATCTGGATCAAGGACTAATCTGCGAACATGAGTCTTGAAAGGACCTGTAACAAAATATAAAACATCTTCCCCAGATCCATTGCCTGATCTGCCTTTCAACTGACCAGGAGAACCTTGGTCTCATCATAAGTTTCACTTTGGTCCAAAACACACTGCAGAAATAGTACCGTTTGAGACCACTTTAACTACCCTAGTCAGTGCTAGGGAATTCTGGCAACTGTAGTTTTGTGAAGCATTTAGCTGCATTTGTCAGAGAGCTCTGATGCCACAATAAACTACAATTCCCAGGATTCCATAGCACTGAGCCAGAGGAGTTAAAGAAGTCTCAAACTGAATTATTTCTGCAATGTGTTTTGGACTTTTGTTCACTCTTTGAGCTAGAGAAGAGATTTGGGTTTCACCCAATACAGCTGAGTGTCTACTGCATTTAGAATCATAGAATCATAGAATTATAGAGTTGGGAGAGACCACAAGGGCCATTCAGTCCAAACCCCTGAGATGCAGGAACTCAAAATCAAACTATCCCCAACAGATGGCCATCCAGCCTCTGCTTAAATACTTCCAAGGAAAGAGACTCCACCACACTCTGAGGGAGTGTGTTCCACTGTCAAACAGCCTTTACTGTCAGGAAGTTCCTCCTAATGTTGAGGTGAACTCTCTTTCCCTTTATCTGGATTCTGTTCTCTGGGGCAGCAGAAAACAAGCTAGCACCCTCCTGAATATGACATCCCGTCAAATATTTAAACAGGGCTATCATATCATCTCTCAACCTTCTCTTCTCCAGG
>CM034701.1:153393074-153404951 GCA_020142125.1 Phrynosoma platyrhinos
AAGAGATCCATCTTAACAGCTTTTTAAAAGCTGACTAGCAATGTTAACTGACAGATTTCGTCTGGTAGGCCATTCCAGAGTTTGGGGGTGACAACAGAGAAAGCCCTCTGAGAGGTCGCCTCAGGCCTCAATTTTTGGGGCTGTAGCAGGTTCCTCCCAGAGGACCGGAGAGCGTGGGGAGGATTGTATGGAAGGAGGCAGTCCCTGAAATAACTTGGACAAAAGCCATTTAGGGCTTTAAAGGTGATAACCAACACCTTGTACTGGGCCTGGAAGCTGATTGGCAGCCAGTGGAGGGACCTCAGAATGGGAGTAATGTGGTCCCTCCTAGATGTTCCCAACACATCCTGGCTGCCATATTTTGTACCAGCTGTAATTTCCTAGCCAAGCACAAGGCTAGCCCCATGTAGAGCACATTACAGAAGTCAAGGCATGAGGTTACCAGTGCGTGTACAACAGTCTCGAGATCCCTTACTTCCAGAAAAGGGCGCAGCTGGCGTATCAGCCGAAGCTGATAACAGGTGCTCCTGACCATCGCATTTACCTGATTTGTCATCAGGAGCGACGAGTCAAGGATCACCCCCAAACTGTGAACACAGTCACTGGAGGAGAGTGTGACCCCATCCAGGACTGGAGGTTGCAACCCAATTCTTGGTTTCGGGGCTGCTACCGTGAGCACCTCCGTCTTGTCCGGATTCAGTTTCAATCTGTTTTTCCTCTTCCAGTCCATTACCGCTCGCAGACATTCATTGAGAGAAGAGATGCCATTAGAATTCTAGGTCAATGAACGAGACACGGAGAAATAGATTTGGGTGTCATCAGCGTACTGATAACACCCAGCACCATAATTCTGTATAATCTCACCCAGCTGCTTCATATAGATGTTAAATAACATTAGGGACAAAAAGCTACCTGAGGGACCCCAAAAGTGAGCACCCTCTTACTGGAGTTACTGTCCCCGAGCAGCACCCTCTGGGACCTGCCCGAGAGGAAGGACCGGAACCACTGCAATGTAGTGCCTCCGATACCTAACCCCCTCAGGCGGTCCAAGAGGATGCCATGATCTATCATATCGAAAGCTGCTGAGAGGTCTAAGAGCACCAACAGGGTCATGCTACCCCTGTCGATATTCAGATGCAGATCCTCGGTCAAGGCAACCATGGCAGTCTCAACCCCAATGCCTGTCCTGAAGCCGGTTTGAAATGGGTCTAGATCAAGGATAGGCAACCTTTCCCCTTTAAGGGCCAAGGGACTTCAGCTCCCAAAATCCCAGGAGCTACTGGCCAACATGGGACTATTGGCAAACATGGCTGAGGCTTCTGGGAGCTGAAGTCTCTCGGCCCTTAAAGGGGAAAGGTTGCCTACTCCTGGTCTAGATAATCGGTTTCATCCAAGACAGCTTGGAGCTGAAGGGTTGCTCTCCTTTGGACCTGCTCCAGTTTCTCCACATCCTTTTTGAATTGTGGTGGCCAGAACTGGACACAGTATTCCAGGTGAGGCCTGACCAAAGCAGAATAGAGTGGCACTATTACTTCTCTTGATCTAGAGTCTTTATTTCTACTGATGCAGCCTAAAATTGCATTGGCCTTTTCACCTGCTGCATCACACTGTTGACTCATGTTCAACTTGTGGTCTATCTGGACTTCGAGATCCCTTTCACATGTAGTCTCATTCACCCAAGTGTCCCCCATCGTGTATCTGTGCTTTTTATGAATTTATGAACAGGCAAAAATCAGTAGATGTAAATAATGTCTTTGGAAGAGCCTATTCCTTACTTTCCTCCCCTTGGGAGCTTATCACATTGCTAAAAAAGTCCACTTACCTTTTCCAGCTTCACTCTTTTCCCAGGATGCAGCCAGATGTTATCACATGTAAGACACTGCCAATTCTGCTGTGATGCTGCCAGCCAAACACAGCCTGGGTCAGACATGGGTCGAAGCCATGTTCAGCCAGCAAATTTTTGAAGTTGGAAGCTTCTATTTTTGAAAATTTGCCAGCTGAACACAGCTTCAACCCGCATCTGAACCAGGCTGCATTTGGCTGGTGGTATCATTGCAGAATTGGTGGCTACTTACATGTGATAAGATCTGGCTGTATCCCAGAAGAAGATTGAAGCTGGAAAAGGTAAGCCAGCTTTTTTGGCAATGTGCTAAGCTACTTGGAATTTTTTTACGTACTGCTATTATAATTCACTTCAGTGCTAGATTTCTAAATTGCATCTCTGGATCAATCTGCATTTCATCTAATAATTACATCTGGATTAGATTAAGTTATATTTTACAGACTACACTCATTCTAAATTATAAGGCTATCATAATCTGAAAAGAAATACTGCCTTTCAAACATTCCTAAGTGGAAATTCATTCACATTAAGAAGATAATAGCTCTTCAAATACCCAATGTACCTTTTAATTATTACTTACTATTTCTTCCAGAAAGAACATATTCATTTAAGTAATCTATTTGCATGCTAGTGCAAATAGTTCTGCTGTCTCTAAGCATTATGGTTTGCTCTTGTCTTTATGAGCAGTTTTAATAATTTTCTTTATTCTACCCTGGTTTATACCATGGTTCTTCTATTTCATATTAAAAGAAGAAGTTTTCCAAAGCCAGTTAAAAGCACTTATTAAAAAGACTTCAACATACAGTGGGCCCTTAGTAACCCCCTAGGGTCTCGTTCCAGGACCCCCTGTGGATACCAAAATCTGAGGATGCTCAAGTCCCATTATATACAGTGGCATGGTCCCATTATATACAGTGGCATCTTTATATAAAAGGGCAAAATCAAGGTTTGCATTTTAGAATTTATATATATATTTAAATATTTTCAAACAGATGCATGAATCCATGGATTAAAAAATCCATGGATATGGTGGGCTGACTGTATTATGACAAAATGCTTATTATGATCTACTTGTAAAGAGCTTCATATGCTCCAAATTTTTGAGTGTTAAAAGTATGAAAATTATTTAATCTATCTTTTTTCATACCTTTCAGCAGTACAAATAAAACAGTGACCTTCTTGGTGTGTTTTTTAAACAACATAGCTGACTTCTTTATTATCAATTTTATACCCAGTTCAAGGGGTAACAACAGAAAATGATCTGCTTTAGCAATTTTCAGTGGTGTTGCCAAATGATTGTAAATTCAAAATAGGACCCTAGCTGTTTGGCATCTCTGTTGAACAATGAAGGCAGATTTATAGAGGTACAAGGGCCTTAACACTCAACTTCATTTAACGACACATTCAAAATCTCTCCTATAAATCTGTGCAGACAGTAAATCAAAACTAGTTATTTACTTCAAACCAGTTAAAGTAATCTGCTGCTAAACATCAAATGAAAGCATAATTTAGCAACAATGGATGTGCCACCAAGTACCTAGACTTTAGTGAACCAAACTATTAAAGGGAATATATGGTATGATTACATTAATAATCTTTGGCTGTTTCCAATTATCTCTTGTCCAAGACATCATGCAATCTCCTGCTCACATGTAATTCTGGTTAACACTGTGCTTTTACACACACACATGGTTCTTCACTTCAAAATTGATGCTGCCTTTTTTCATGTTATGCCATAAAGATGCTAAGCAGTGGGTAATTAAAATTTTAAAGTAGTATACAATATTTTAATAAAATATGGGTTTATTTTCTAGTAAAATAGTTATTAGAGAAAATGACTTGGGGAAAGGTAGAATGTGAGTGCAATCCCGTAGATATGCTTCTCATGGAATAATAATATAAAAGGTATTTATTATAGTCAGCTTTTTAAAGGGGAATTCATATTTCAGCCTTTATTGTGCCAGGTTGGCATAAGCAGGTGGGTAGGAATTGCTAAACAAACAAAATTGATTTAAATGATTTGAAATTGTAATGCATTCTCCAAGTTGAATTACCACGTGTAAAGTGCACATATGCCTTAAAACTATATACTGTTTACACAGATCATAGTCAAATAGATCATTCTTTGTCTTATTAGTTATGTATAGATAGACCTACTCCCCATAAATTCTATGGCAATTATAGAAATATTAAGAATGCAGATCTCACTTTCCCCATAGTAACCTCTGCTGTCCTCAGAAGCCAAGATTTTCTAGCCCTTCTTGACTACGAAAAACTAGTTTACTTGAGTGTGAATATTTTGGACAAGTTATTAGGTATGAGATACCTTTCTTTTCAAAAAACAGAAAGCAAAACCAAAGCTATTGGAATAGATTTCAGCAGGAAACATTGTCATTTTACAAACAGAATGTTTTGTGCTGAAGTGGAAGTATAGAATATAGTGAGCGTTTATTGGGCATGCTAATCAGCTAAAAATAAAACTGAGGAAACATGACCAGAAAAGTATTCATTAATGACCAGCTTTGTTTATACATCAGGAATATTTAATCAGCCAATTAAACTACCATATTCGGTATCTCAGAGTTATTCTTCAGTGTGCTAAAGATAACAGTACATTTATTGGCTGTATTCTGACTTAAAAACAAACCCACAAACAACAAATCATGATTGCGGTATAAGAATGACTCCCAAACCTATTTGTGTCCCTCTTCTTTCCTTATGAAACAACAAAGGGAAACTGGAATTCCTATTTTGTACAAATATTGGAACCTATGCAAGACAAGGCTACAGAACTGGATCATAGCCTGGATCAGTTTCTGCTATTCAGAGATGAAAGTGCAAAACATGAAAGTTCCATTTGTTACATATTGTAAATGAGACTTGCTAATATCCTACTATGATGTGTGACCTTGAAGGTGACTAAATTACGATTGTTCTATTAAAAAAGTGCAGTCTTCACAATTATTTTTCTGGCTTTTTTAAAATCTAAAATGAAGTTGGATGTTTGAAATACTTATCCCAGACCAGTCTTAGGAGAAGGCAATTGCAAACCTCCTCTGAACAAATCTTGCAGAGAAAACACCATGATAGGTTTGCTTTAGGGTCACCATAAGTTGGAAATGACTTGAAGGCACACAACACACATTCTACCTTTTAACTCTGTTGATTTTTTTTTTTAAAAAAAGATAATTTAGTTATGCAGTTGGTTAAAACCCTTATTACTGACCATTATATCCCAATACATTAGAGGGTGTCCATGATCTTTCTTTGCCAGTAAAGACCAAGCCCTTTAATCCATTACATCAGAACACAGTTGCATAATCATCATTCAAAATTCACATACTATTATGTTTGTACATTTCTAACTCTAAACTATAAGGAAAAAAAAATCAACTCCTATTGTGACAGACATGCAAATTATAACTTGTCACATATATGCCTGAATAAATGGATTCAAATAGTTTTAAACAGAAAGACTTTTGTTAAGGACAACCAAGATGCAGCAAACTAATCTTACATCCAAACTGATTAAAAATATTTTGTTCTTGTTTCTGATTTTATACTGGTTTAAAATAAACCAGCTTGGGGAGCTTGTATAAAAAATGTCTATAATTGTACTAAGTGCCAAAATATTCTGGGATAAACCACTCTCCAACACAAGCAAAATCCTTTTCTGCCAATGCTTTTCTAGACTCTGAAGATGGTGGATGGACTTCAAATACACAAAGCTATGTTATGTAACCACAATTTAAAGACGGATCTCTTCCGGCAGGCCTTTCCAAGATAATATCTGTCCTTGGGGAGTGGAGACTTGTTTTATCAGTCTGCTGATTCTTAGTTATTGGTTTTAATTTTTAACTTTATTATTGTTTTAATATTTTCTTGGTTTAATCTTGTTTTAAGGGGTTGGGTGGGAGGATTATGTGAGGAGGGAATGTTTTAACTTGTACTGTTTTAAAATGTTGTAACCCGCCCCGATTGCCATGCAGAGGGACGGGCTATAAATAAAATTTATTATTATTATTATTATTATTATTATTATTATTATTATTATTATTATTAATTTCATCTGCACCATCACATCCAGTGGATACCGGAAAAGCAAGTCCTCATTAGCAGAAAGGGCACCTCTTCCTAGACACAGAGTCGGTGAGTTGTAACTCAGTGTAACACCAAAAGCCTTATTGCACGACAGAAGAAAGCTGAGAAGTAGCAAAAGAGAAGCAGCTTTCTCCATGCCTTTCATGCCATTGAAGCACTTATGTTCTCTTCCTAAGGAAAAATCCATTTGACACAAGGCATGTTTTTATGACTATCTCTGTGGAAAGAGAATGGAAATAGTATGGCAGCTTGTGGTGAGGTAAGCAGAAAGTTGCTTCTCTCTTGCTGCTTCTCAGCTTTCTATTGTTGTGAGATCAGGTTCTCAGTCTGGATACCTGTGTTCAAGCAATTGAGCCTGCTTGTGAAATAGTTTTTTTTAAAATTTTCTTTATCTGAGTTTTGTTTTACTGCAAGCCTCATATCCATTTTGTTTAAATTTTGCACATTGTGTATCACAGTATATTTTATTTTTGTTGCTTCACTTTACCTTGTTCCTTTAGTTTTCTTGCCTTGCTAGAACCCAACAGAGGGACTTACTAATTTAGGACAGAAATTACTATTAATTGCCCTTTTCTCTATTTCCCTTAACCCCCTCCATTTTTCTGAATGCTTAGTTTTATCCCTTCTCAACTATATGCAAATAGCTGATGTCAATATCTTTCTAGGACATAAAGTGTTTAAGTTGCAAGATCTTTCTTGGATAGTAACTGCCTGAAGCTTCCAAAGTATTATAGTGCTTTGTCTCTATGTATTTCAAAGAGAACATATCCCCCAATGGAATCATACCTACCTAAATGAAAATTCAGCCCTGCTCTGCAGAGAGAATCAATCACTGCAGGGAGGGGCTATCTTTGCTCTGACACCATGGAGAGGAAACCAGCCCTGGTGATGTCATAGTGCAATGTACCATGATGCATCAACATTGGGAGAAGCCAATGGATATAAAAACCCATTTTTCCCTCATGGAATCCTCTTGGATCTATGAATGGTACAGTAGCAGTGTTGGCGTGTAGCAAGTGTAGCTCACAGGTGGTGCTGGTTACATGCATTGTACAACTCTTGGTTGGGTTGGTGGCATCCTTGTTTGGAGCAGAGAGGTAAATATGTGTCAAATTCACCAAATAAGATGGTTTTGGTACTCTCTAATGGAGGACTCCGGGACAGTGCATTGGGTCTTGCAGGGCATACTTCATTGTCTTAGGTGAAGCTAAGGCCCACAGTCACTTGTCAGGGACCAGTACGCCACCTTTGCTTACAGGCGTATAATTAGGTCTGCCCAGGTTTAAGTGCCCTCAAGACATCCATGTTAGGGTTGAGTATGCCTAGACCACAATTGGTCTCTACAAGGCAGTAGGTTCATGGACCAATAGACTGAGGGTGATAGTGTCAGGAAAAGCTGTTGGATCCAAGAGTCTATCCACTTGTGTCCAACAACATAGAGATACTCATATAAACATGCAAGAAATAGTGCAGCATTTAAATTTTGTCTGTTATGTAGTCACAGAAAGTGACTCATTGACTTTGTGATGCTTTGAGCAGAATGTATCAACCAAACTATAGGATCAGGATTGCATAGAGTAAGCAGACCAATCTGAAGTCTTGGGTGGAGTTGATTCAGTTTAATGGATGTCTTGGGAGGATGTCACATTATAGAATGTACTCTGGAGTTCAATGGATGATGTGAGTTCCTGGATTTGAGAAGCAGATGGTGTGTGTATGACTGGCACTATGAGTGCTGTTATTGCCTCTATTCTCACATTCCTGGAATTTTTTCTGATTGTCATGATTATTTGTTTTCAACAAAGCAGGTGGCCAACTTCACATATGGTGCAACAACCTGGCTATGTTACAGATGATTAACTGCTGAAATGCCAAGTCTTCTCATGTAATGCACCTGGTTCAGGGTACTGTTCAACATCCTTTTATCATCAGTTTCATGGTGCTTTTTGTGGCCTATGGACAATGGTACTGACGATGCTCTTTCCCATTAATGCCAGTGCTGCCTCAGATGATGAAGATTTACATTAGGACTGTTAAGTGACTTACTCTTCAATAGTTTGGAGTTTTACAAGCTTGTCCATGAAAACCAGACTATGCCACATCCTGTTGTGAACAGTTGTATGGCACTTTAAAGATAAAATTGCTCAGATTTGCACTGGCAGGGATGCTATAATGAATACAGTCCAGTGGAAGTACCTTTGAGATTGTTTGTCCAGTGATAAAAGATCCTTTTTGATTTGGAAAGCCTGAGGATGTGCACAGGAATCTTGGAGAGATGAGAGCCTCCATATGTGTATATGTGTATTGGTCCCTTGCCCTTCCTAAAAAAAAAGCCATAGGGGGACTGACTACTACAAGGCAGAGCTGCAGCATGTGTAAAGCATTGCTGAAAAAGTTTGCCTGGATCCCACTATAATGAACAGCTATCTGCCACTTTTCAATAGTCATTTTTATTGTTTTTGTTTCTGTTTTGCTGTTTTTGGAAAATACTAAAGCATGTGATGGCCACCCATCTCCATGGG
Organism: Phrynosoma platyrhinos; assembly: GCA_020142125.1. Classification (NCBI taxonomy): domain Eukaryota; kingdom Metazoa; phylum Chordata; class Lepidosauria; order Squamata; family Phrynosomatidae; genus Phrynosoma; species Phrynosoma platyrhinos. Next base: position 153,401,541 of record CM034701.1, read on the forward strand.
TTTCTGGAAGAATCATATTATCTAGATCCATTTCAATCTGATTACAATTCTGGCTATGGGGCTGAGATAGCTTTAGGCACCTTGATAGATGAGCAATGTATGTGTGTATCTCTGTTGCTTCTTCTAGATCTCTTAGTGGCTTTTGATAGCATTGACCATGGTGTTCTTCTAGGTTGCATGGCTGGAATGGGACTTGTTTGCACTATTTTACAGTAGCTGCATTACTTCTTGGGCCACAAACCCAGGAGGTGGTTCTGGGGGCTCCTGACTGTCCTTGACTATTAGCTTGAGGGGTCATTTGAGGTTCTGTTTGGTCCACAATGCTGATTAACATACACATGAAAGTGGTAAAAGAGGTTGCTTGGAGTCTAAGGGTCCAGTGTTATCAGTATGTGGATGACATCCAGCTCTACTACTCCTTTCCACTTCAATTCAAGGATGTTTTCTTGTTAATAAACCTGTGCCTATATTCAATAATGGAATACATAAGGACAAACAAATTGAAACCTGATCCTGACAAAAGAGAGATCCTCCTGGCAAACTGAAAGGCAGATCAGAGAATAGGGATTCTGCCTGTATTAGTTGGGGTTACACTGAAATTTCCTGGACTAAACCTTGAACCTGGAAACCTAGGTAATGGTGGTGGTCAGGAGTGCATTTGCACACTTAGGCCTAGTGCGCCACTTCTGCCCTTTCCTTGCGACAGTGGAAAAGGACATAATGGCACATGCCTTAGTTACATTCTGTTTGGATTACTCTAATATACTTTATTTAAGGGTTGCCTTTGAAGAATGCTCAAAAAGTTCACCTGCTCCAAGAAGCTGCATATTGTTCACTGGGGCTGACTACAGGGAGCACACAACCCCCTTGTAACAAAGCACTACTGGCTGCTGATTTGTTTCTGGGCATGATTCAAAGTTTATGACCTACAAAGTCCTATATGGCTCCAGCTTATTTTAAGGACTGTGGGCCTAAGCAGACTGCCAGAAATAGTGCACATTAAATTGAGGCACTGCCCTGGCTCAGTGCTAGGGAATCATGAGAATTGTATTTTTTTCAGAGACATTGAGCCTTCTCTGTCAGAGGGCTCTGGTGCCACAATAAATTACAGTTCCCATGATTCCCTAGCACTGAGCCAGGGCAGTGCCTCAATTTAATGTGCACTATTTCTGGCAGTCTGCTTAGGCCCTTTATCTCCCTATATGAGCTTGTCTGAATCTCGAGATTTTCTGGGGAGACATTTCTTGCTGTCCCACCACCCTCAAGGGTATATCTGACAGGAACACAAGAGAAAGCATTCACAGTGGCTTCATAGATTCCTTTCCTAGAGAGTGCATTCCTTACTATTCTTTCCACAAGCAGTTGAAGACCTGTTTGTTTTGGCAGTCTTCAGATTTGTTGTTCTTTTTAATGGTCTACTTTTAACTGACTCCAAGAGAATGATTTTATTGACTGTATAGGATTGTCTGGGTGAGAGGAGAGGATGTGATGAAAGAGAACCTTTATGCCAAGTGTTCTTAAGGGACTGGCTGGGATATGAGGACACATTTTTGTTTCCTCATATGAAACTCTTCTTTTTTTATTTCTCTGTTTTAACAGCCTTCTTTGGAGTGCTGTGGGTGACTGAGCTGGTGGTAGGATATAAGAGTGGCACATCAGGGAGAAAGATTCAGTATTCAGTCTTTTGAGGGACTATGTTATGTTAACTATCAGATGTTCCAAGGTGGATCAGCATTGATCTGGGCCCACATTCCAATTGCAGGAGTGTTCAGGTAAAAAAAGCAGTGCCCAAACGTTGACCCCTTTTAGCACCTCCCTTTTACATACCAACTGAGAATGCCCTGGAAAGGGGTGTGTGACACTTTTGAATCCTCTGATCATTTCTGAGAGCCCTGAGTTGTACAGAGCTGATGGGATCCATTTGTTAGAGGAAGACAGTATGTTGTTTCGGAGTCATCTACAACATAGTATGTGGGCCACTTTGGCCTACCTGGTAGGGGAAGGGAAAGTAAGAATTATGGTGAATATCTGTAGGCTATGGACAGAAAGCATATTCAAAATTATTTGGAAAATGGTCAAAAGCCATGTTTTTGGAGTTTTCAGAAACGCTGGCTAAACAAATTCTAGAATGGCAAGAATCTTCAGTTTGATACTTATTCTGTGAAAAATTAGCATACAGAAAACAAAATGCTCTGCATAGAAAATTAATTCCTGTGCAGTAAATGGTGTTTCATGTGCAAAACATGTTGTAATTGGGAATTTATTCTGTGTAAAATATGTACATGGTTGATGTGAATAGGAAAAAACATTTTCTCCACATTTTTTCTCCACAGTGTGGCTTTTGAAGACTTTCTCCAAGCAGGAAGGAAATTGCTGAAATTACTCATTGCTACCTTTGAGAAGAAATTTAGGACCTGTACAGACTGGCCAAAAAAGGTCAGCCTGGGGGTGGAGTTGGGGCAGGGTGACCACACGCTGGCTGCCCCAAAGCTGCCCCAATGCCACCATCATGCTGCATGCCCCACCGCATGGCGTGCAGCATCAGGGTGCTCCCTTGGTGCAGCATATAGACACGCTGTACCAAAGGACCACAGAAGAGCTGTGGTGGAGGTAAAAGTGGGTTTTTGCTGCTCCACAAAGAAGCAGCATTTGCCAGCTCTTTTTGGACCAGCAAATAGACAGATCAGGGCTGCAGCATGTGGTTGCCAAGGCCCTGATCCAGCATTCCCAGGTGCCATCTCTAGAGCCCCTTAATGAAGAATTAAATCCCCACCATGGACACCAATTACCTGCAGGGAAGGTCTCTGGAATGACATTTTGGCTACAGGACCTCGGAAATGAAAGAGAAGACTACCCTTGTGGCTGGCCTGTGACATGATCTCATTTTTAGTTGTGGATCTTGGGAAAGGGGGCTTACCTCTCTGAATAGGGCTGGCTGGGCATACATTTATCCATAAGTGGTTGAGGAGGAGGTCAGGAAGTGAACTCATGGCTGAGTGGATCCCGTGATCTCCCCTTACAATTCACAGGTTCAGATGGTTAAATAGTTAAAATAAAATGGATCTGTTCAAGCCATTTTATATATCTGGTTTTGTAACAGGTCATCAAATTGATTTCTTGGTGTTTTTTTGTTGTTTTTTGTTTTTTATCATCTTCACTACAACTAACATTACAGGAAAAAAATTCCCCAATACAAAAATCAATTTTTCAGGAAAGATAGTAATAGCCACATAGTTCTAAAGAATTGATATATACTCAGTGATGATACTATGGAGTTTATCACATGGGAGGCAAAGTGCCCAAATTCTGTGCAGAAACAGGTTTTAAGTTCCAGGAAATCACCGCAAAAGCAGGATTGTTTTCAGGGACCACCTCTTCCCGTATGAGCCCCCCCGTGCCCTTCGTTCAGCG
>CM034701.1:153407364-153420712 GCA_020142125.1 Phrynosoma platyrhinos
ATCCCAAACTCTATATTTTAACTGGAAAAGTTGGGGGTTGTCTTATATTCCCAGTCATCTTATATGCTTGAAAATACAATAATTTAAGTTCATTTTTCAACTTGTTTATAGTATTTTCATTTTTTATAAAATATTCTTTTAATTTCCAAGAATATTCTTTCTCTTTTCCTTTTAGCTCCATCATAATTTGATAGTGACCTTATATATTTGCTAATATCTCCATTCTTTGTACTTTTTGGTTAATGTTTGTTTGATGCAATGAACATGTCAATTCTTGATCTAGATTTGTGGACCTCAGAAAAGAAGATATATCCCTTAGAGTAGCCATACTTATTCCTCCACACATCTATCAACGAGAATTCTTCTGTTAGTCTAATAATAATAATAATAATAATAATTTGGAAGCTTTCCCTGATTCTCACGAATTAACTTTTTTATATCTGATTTTCTATCCTGTTTTGGTTCAATCACAGCGTTAAAGTCTCCCATCATTTTTATGTTTTCATATTCTACTTTCTTTAACTCCTTTGTAATCTGTTCAAAAAATTTATTTCTTCCTTCAATGATGCATATATTCTTATTGCTAATATTGAAAGCTTTTTTGATTTCACTTCAATTGTAATATATGATCCATTTTTATTTCTGAATATTTCTTTTGAAGAGTACTTCTTATTCACATGTAGAGTTACACATTTCCTTTTTTTCTGATTGCTGATATATAACAGTTTCCTAATTTAGGATTTCTTAAATATTGGTGGCTCTTTCCTTAATTCTTATCTCTTGTTAACATATGATGTCATTTTTTTTCCAGATAATGGAATACCATATTTATCTTATATTTAGAATTTAGACTTTTGATGTTCTTAAATAATATTTTAGTCATTGTTTTTATTTTTGTCATTGTTATTCCAGCCTTTCCACCCCTTAAATTCTATATTCAACTTTTTCTACTGTTTAAAATCTTTATGTCTTTTATTCAAATGTGCAAATACTTTGTTAGTAATATTAAATTATTGTATTTATTAAATTATTTATTCAACTTTTTCTACTGTTTAAAATCTTTATGTCTTTTATTCAAATGTACAAATACTTTGCTAGTAATATTAAATTATTGTATTTATTAATTATTTATTCAACTTTTTCTACTGTTTAAAATCTTTATGTCTTTTATTCAAATGTACAAATACTTTGTTAGTAATATTAAATTATTGTATTCTCTCTATTTTTACTTCTATTATCTTCCTCCTCTTCTTCTTCTCTCACTTTCACTGCCAGTTTCCTATTCCAGATCTTGACCTAATTCTTCCCTTCTTATTTTCCTCTCTCTTCCTTTTGATTACTTTTCTTCCTCTTCCTCTTCATTTCTAATCAAATTGTATCCTTCTTGTTTGTTTTCTCTTTTTCTTGTCTACTTCTTGAACGTATCAATTGGGATTCTTCTTGATTTCCTTTTTCTTTTTTATTAAGTTTCTTTTCCATTTCCTTTGCTTTTTTGATTGTGTCTATTTTGAATCTCTTCTGTTTCCAAGAGAATGTTAAACCTTCAATTATTTCCCATCTATACTCAGTCCTCATTTTCTTCAAAAGTTGGGTCAAGCTTTTGTATTTATGTCTTTCTAACATAATTGTAGGTGGTATATCCTTGAATATTTTAACTTTATACTGTTCAATCTTATTTCAAAGTCATAGCTCTTCTGAATTATTATGTTTCTTATTTTTGTTCTAGTTAAGCACATTACTATATCCTTGGGTGCCTTTTTCTCTTTTGTGTATTAGGAGTTGACCCTGAATACCTTGTTGATTTCCATTTCCATTTTTATCTCTGTAAATCCTATATATTCTGTCATTGCTGTTGTTAACCTTTGATATAAGTCTTCATTTTGTATTTCAAGCAGCCATCTGATCTTCACACATCTTTCTCTGTATCGTAGCTCATTTGCTAATTCTGTTATTCTTTGTTGTTCTTGTCTCTTGTTTGCTTCTTTTGATATTTTCTACAGATGTGATGTCTTACCCTTTAGCTCTTCAACTTCTCTTAGTGTGCTCTGTAAGTCCATTGATATCTTCTCTATTTTCCACCCAAAATTATTCAATTCTTTTTTGAAATCATTCCATATCTCTGCCCATGTTTCTTTTATTTCTTCTCTCAATTCTTGCCTAGTATCTTTTAATTGATCCATCAGTTCTTGTCTTATTTCTTTTATTTCCAATCTCATTTTCTGTATTTCTTCTAAAAGAATCAAGGTTTGGTCTGTAATTCTTATTGCTTCCTCAGTTGAACCCCTCCTTTAAGTTATTACTTGAATTTGTGATTGCATCATTTTTTCCCTATTGCTATCCTATTTATACTTGTCTTCCTAAAATTAATTAGTTTGTAAAAGATAAACAATGGTTACAGTTCCCTTCACAGTCACTTTTGATTACAGTTCAGTTACTCACTTTTGGATATAATTCAAATTAAGCATTTATTAATTGTTCAACACAGAGAGATCTAATATCCAAAACTTAATATATTTTTACCAATAGAAAGTTATAATTATGTCACTGTTTTGATTTTAAATGACTGATAATCTCAAATCTACAGTTACTGATGTACTCAACTTTACAATTCTCTCTTATCATACACACATTTCTAGTGAATTGTTAATGATTACTATATCAATCCTAGATCTTTAAATTCCTCCTAAAAATCTAGCTTATACAGATAAGGAGTATTTGAGAATATAACTAATATGTTTGATACATTTATATTCACAATCTCTAAATCAGTTGGTTATAAATGAATATCTCATCAATTATTGTCAATTATTATCCCAAACTTGGATTCTTCATACATATAAACTTACAAATTCTAATTTCTATTTACTTCAACTATAAACAAGGATGACTTCAAAGATATCCCACCTCAGAATCAAACCTTTTTTTCCCCTTCTATCCACATCTGTTTTTAATTTCCCCTTCTCTTTCTCCAATATATTATGAGCATGAGTTTGATACACATGAGAAAATAGCTTTGTTTATAATCATTTACTATTACTATTCCACTTTTAATATTTAGTCCTTCTTAATTAATTAATTAATTATTATTTATTACATTCATATTAAATTTTATCTTATATAACTTATATATAAAGCTCTTTTGTTTGCTTATTTTAAATAAAAAATAGAAAGTATGTCCAGCCTTTTCTTTTTACTTTCTCTCTTCAGATCTCTTCAGCATTTTTACTCTTCTTCTATTCACAGAAATTCCTTATCAATTTCAAATCTTATTGTACTTTTCCAATGTCTTTGTTTGATTCTTTGATTCTTTACTCTTTTTACCCCCTCCGTCTTTTTTCTTGCCTTATTATTCCCCTTTTCTATTCTTTTTCCACTAACTTTTCATTTCACCAACACATAGTCCAAGTCTCTTAAATTTGTTGCAGCTTTCTCTTTTCTTTCTTTTTTTCTTTCTCTTTTTTTCCCTCCAGGTATTTAATTTCCACTCTCCTTTCTCATCCTGAAAAGGTTTCCTTACTTTCAGTTCTCTTACTTTTCCTGGTTGTTGACTCCCGACCTTTTCTTCAATCGCTTTTGCTGTTTTTTCTGGCTATGCTCCATCTTCTTTGGCTCTTTTTAGCCTCTGTTAACCCCTTTTAATTGCTTTAAGAATTACATTAGTGAGTTACAGCAGCTCTTTGGTCCTATAACCTCCACTTGTCAACAGCACATAGATTTTTACTATTTGCTATTTCTGTCAACAATCTGGAGCTAGTATGAACCCCCATCAAGCCCCTAAAGTCCCTGTCTGAGGCCCAAAACACACTGCAGAAATAATCCAATTTGAGACTGCTTTACCTGCCCTGGCTCAGTGCTAAGGAATCATGGGAATTGTAGTTTATTATGGCACCAGAGCTCTTTGACAGAGAAGGCTAAATGTTTCACAAAACTACAGTTCCCAAAATTCCCTAGTATTGAGCCAGGGCAGTTAAAGTGGTCTCAAACTCAAACTTGATTATTTCTGTAGTGTGTTTTCGACCTGATGCAAGAGATATAAACAAAGGCAAGCACAGTACCTAAAACATTGCACTAGTTTGGAGAGGACACTTGCCTGGAATACTCAACTGACAAATGCCATACTGCTGGGACTGTTAATTCAGCAAAAACAAATACAAAAGCAGAGCAACAAAAGTATCACCATTCAATTAGGGCAGGGGTAGGCAACCTTTCCCCTTTAAGGGCCGAAGGACTTCAGCTCCCAGAAGCCTCAGCCATGTTGGCCAATAGTCCCATGTTGGCCAATAGCTCCTGGGATTCTGAGAGCTGAAGTCCCTTGGCCCTTAAAGAGGAAAGGTTGCCTACCCCTGAATTAGGGTCCTTGATAGTGTTTGCCAGCTGTTAGGAAACCCATTCTCAAACAGGAAGTTAATAATTGGGAATATTATTTACACCCCTCCCATGTACCAATGACAGTGTATGTCATTCTAAATCTTCTACTGACTTCTGTCAAAGGTCAAGGTAGATGTTAAATGGCATGAAGGACAAAATGTATGTCTCTGGAATTCTGCAGACCAATGGCAAGACAAGACTTAGTCTCCTAGCCCCACTTTCTGAAACCTGTATTACAGGTAAAACTGGAAGAGCATGAAACAATCTCCTTGGACATACACTGCCAGTGATCCAGAAGGAAGCATGGTGGATGCTATGCAACCAAGAATACAGCTCCTACCATTGACTGTTGACATCATACCCATCACAGTGATGTCAATTAAGACTGCTTCAGTCCAAAGACCATAAAGGGAACAAGGTAAAATCTATATAATACAATTGGACAATTAAGAGGAAATATACAATTGATATTTTATACCTTGATCTTTGGGTACTGGAGTATATTACACTAACCCCCTAAGCAGACCAGGGCATCCAGGACGCCCTGGGACGGTGCACCATGGGACCGCGGCAGCCGCACCGAGGCGCACCGTCAGTGCCTCTGAAAAGAGCGCAAAAATAGCGCTCCTTTCAGAAGTCAGGGAAAGTGTGCCCTAAATGCGTAGGGCGCACTTTTCCTGACTTTTCCACTGAAGCGTGTGTGGACGCTGCGGCAGGAGGTTGCCCCCAGAGCGCCGGCCTTGCGGAGGGCCGGCAGCTCCAAGGGCAACTTCGGGAGGAGGAAGGAGCACCGCTCGTGCGGCTGCCCCTCCTCTTCCCTGCCTCGGAGACGACTTTATTAGTCATCTGCCGAGGCCCAAATACTAATTCCATAAGCTCCACTTTCATTGATATTAGCTCTACTTGTCAGACATTCTCATACATGGTCAGAGGGTGGCATAGCCACCATTCTTCTCTTTCTTTACTCTTCCTGTTTCAAGTACTTTGAAGTAATGTAAAAATAAGCCTGCTTGCCTGCCTTCATATGAGATAAGAAGAGAGGAATGAGAACAGGTGTATAATATAGTCCTCTAAAGCAGCTAGGATGGAAAGAATATTCAAAAATATTCAGAAAATGGCCAAAAAACATAATTTTTGAGTTTTGAGAAACTGATGAGAAGAATCCTGGATTGAACAAGAATATTTACAGTTTAGGAGTTATTCTGTGCACAATTGGCATGTGATTGTATTGTGCATAAAATAACATTTTTGTGTAGGAAACATTTTCTGTGTGGAAAATGTTTTCTATTCTAACTGGGTATTTGTTCTGTGTACAATTTTCACATGTCTGATACACATAGAAAGCAGCATTTTCTGTGCAGAAAATAATATTTCAATGCAGAAATATTCTTGTTTTGGGGAATTTGTTATGTATAAAATTCACATATGTTTAATTTACATAGACTATAACATTTTCTGTGCAGCAATTAATATTATTGTCTACACAGAAAATTATGTTGCACAAAATGTTGTGCAGAATAAACCCTGAATTGGGAATAGCCTTTGAGAACTGTATAATTTCTGAAGAGTTTTATTGCATCTGGATGAAAATTGCTGCAATTATTCTTTGCTACATTTGTGATGAAATTTAGTGAAGAATTAAGTCCCTATAAATAAGTGATTTTCAGGTATGGGGAGCTGGCTTTTCCTCCCCCACCCCCATGTGCCAAGGATTGGGACCATATTTTTGCCCACTGGTTACATTTATTTTTCTCTATCTGGAAAATTGCCAGGAACTTGCAACCAGTGGCTCAGGGACCAACATGAGTCCAAGAAATACCACATTGAACAGCAGTGTCCTGAAGCTTTCAGTGTTGCTCTCAATTAAATGGGTTTTAGTATAGACACCATATCTCATTTTAAGAGATAAAAAGATGAAATGTGAAGGCAGTAAAACAAACAGCTACCTCTCAGGTCCCTTTACTGTACAGAATCCAAGATGTTATGGGTTATTCCTTTCTTAGAAATCTGAGCCTCAGTGGCATTTTGAAATTTTATAAGATCACTTCTCTGAGCAACAGCATTAGATGTTATGGACTTTCAATATGGGATTTTTAAGGGGGGGGGGAACCACTGATCATTTCTGGTTTGGTCTGATTTTAGAAGATATATATCTTTGAAGCTTCTGTAGTAGCTCTGAAAGAGTATGCTTAATGTGCATTCATCTGTTGGTCTGTCTTTTTTTTTTTTTTGGTCATGGCATCAACTGTATTTAAATCAATTAATTTTGTCTGATGCAGACTATCTAAAAGTGATGAAAATGTTAAATGACTCTATGCATTTTTCCTACTTAACCAGGCATGTTTTAGTTTCTAGCCATGTGAAAAGAAATATATTTTATAGGACCTGAAGACAGACCATTGTTCAGTATTGAGAAAGTTTCAAGATAAATAATGAGCTAATTTTGCACTCATTTTAGCTCTGCATTATATATCCAAGGTTTTCCTGCTTTGTTAAACATTTTCAGGTGTCAGTTATTGAGCCATGATCTTGATCTGAATGCTTCATTACATACCCCCTCCTTCCCCACATCTACCTTTGGCTTCCAATCAATTTCCTTTGTGAACTGGAAAGCTTACATTCATATTAAAGATGTGGGGGAGAATACTTTAATTTTCATTATTACTGATTTTTCACACTGAAATACACAGGAAATAATGTTATCCTTTTTATTTAGGTGAAGGAATGTAAGAATATGCTGGTGCATGGTGTGGAAAATAGCTTGGGGGAGAAGTTCAGAAAGATTGACTTAGGAACAGCACAAAATGACATATCCAGGTATACTCCAGTTAGTTCATTATTTTTGCTTATATGGTGAGAAATAGGGCCTCTACAGGCTGGCGAAAAGCGTTGGCATTGGGGTGGAATACAAGTATGATGACCACATGCCACATGCTCCAACTCCACCCTGATGCCAGTGTTACGCCACCCACCCAACCAGATGTCAGGCAGTGAAGGGTGTTTCTTCATTGCAGCATTTAAACACACTGTGCCAAAGAAACACTGAAAAGCCACTGCAGCAGAGGCAAGAGCAGCTTTTTCCCATTCTAAAAAGAAGCAGGATTGTGCCACTCCTTTTTGTGCCAGCAAAACACTGGCTCAGGTGTGTAGTTGATGCAGCCCCAATCCAGCAAGATAAGGGGTGGTGGCAAGCCCATCTGTTTAGCCCCATAGTTTTATGCAATTACACTTACAAAGAATTTTCAGACTTTAGCAAAAGCTCCTCTGTGACATGTTGATAAAATGAAGCATTTATACATGGCGACAGGGAAGTCCAACCTTCTCATACATTTCTGACCCCACTGCTTTTATTAGATTCATTTAAAACATTGAATGCTTTTGTTCCCAAAGTGAATTAGAAAAATCACAAATTAAGAACCTGTCTATGCCAAAAATAATTCTGTTCTTCTTGTTTATAGTAAGTTCTTCAATTTCACAATAACTGTTCAAATTCATTGAGACAATTACAACTTCCTAAAAGCAACAAAAGACTAATCTCTCATCCCAAGCAGAAAAATATTTTTTTCTGCATTTTAAAGCTGTTCTTTGTTTAAAAACTAAAGTTAGCACTCCTTTCTATTTAATATGCAGCATGTTTGTCTAAACTTGTAGGCTGATGAATTCTGAAGAACTTAATAAATCTGAAGCAGCAGCAATAACAGCAAAAATATAAAGCAGCTTTTAAATATATGTGCAAACTGTGGGAATTTATATTAAACAATTCTATGCAGAAAAAAAACCTAGTCAAAAATCAGGAATACATTCTAGGACAAAAATGGGTATCATCCAGCCACCAGCCTACCTGACTTCCCCATCAAGCCATCCATAGACTTCCAGGTGGGAACTGTAAGGTAATTTAAGCTTTCTAATGCTTTAGCCTTTGTAAAAAACAAAATAAAAAATAAATATCAAAAATGTCAAAGCCAAGCCTGTTAGGGTCTAGCTTCAAATTAGCAGAGTAGCAATCTAAGAACTGAGGCTGACTCCAAAAACAGCAAACAAATAGCTTGTAGCTTAAAATGAAAGTTTACTAGTAACTTTAATCTACTGTATACATACTTGTATAAGTCTAGAAATTTTAATCAAAAAATTGACCTCAAAAACCTGAGTTGATTTATTCATGAGTCAATGCAAGTACTGTACTTTAACTCTTATATAAAAAGGGACCATCACCTGGTAAAAAGAGCATAATTTGTCATGGAAGCACTGACTTCCCTCTGCTCTCTCATCCATCCAGCCTTTAGGGTGAGCACAAATAGTTATGTCTGCTGGAATTTTGTACATTCTTTGGCATTGTTTTCCTTTGCTTTATCCTTTAGAGTCTTTATTACATGTCTCTAAGGGCCTCGGCAGACAGCTTAAAAAGCCATCCTCGGTGCAGGGAAGGGGAGGGGCAGCCACACGCTCGGCGCCCCATCCCCCTCATGATGTCGTCCTCAGAGCCGCATGCCCTCCGCACGGCCGGCGCTCCGAGGAGGACCTCCTGCCGCAGCGTCCAGACACGCTGCTGTGGAAGGGTCACCGAAAGTGCACTGTAAACTTTTGAGGCGCACTTTTGGTGACATATGAAAGGAGCGCTATTTTAGCACTCCTTTCCAGGTGCACCGATGGTGTGCCACTGGATCGAGGCATGGGGATGCCTCAGTCCCGCGGTGCACCTTCCCAGGGCGGCCCATGGCCGCCCGTCTGCTTAGGCCCTAAGTTTATTAATACCTTTGACTTATTGATGGATCATATAAAAATCCATAATTTTGGCCCCAAAACCTGCCCTCAACTTATACATGAGGTCGATGTATAGTTCAGTATATATGATGTATATATACATAAAAGGCTATATCCTAATATAGCTAGTGAGTTGTTCAGGAAAAAAAAAAGAAATCTCACCATCTTTCCAAAGGAAGTTGAGAGAGGAGGAAAATGGAAAACATACAGTTCAGTTAAAAAAAATCTTTGAGAGACGAAACATCTGTTAGTCTCAAAAAGGGGAGTGACCTAAATTGCATGGTTAGTTTGAATGTGAGAGTTAGAGAGGGGGGATTTGCATGCAGGAAATCCCTATCTATCTAAAGAGGGGAAAAGAAAATGCAAAAATCTTCTAACAATACATGGGAGGCTGACATCTCCTCCATGTAGCTCAGTGAGAGGGAAAACTACAGTGCTGATGATCACCAATGCAGAGGGAGGTTCTAGCTGGTGATGCTCTCCCCAGATTAAAGGAGAACCTAAAATTGCCCACAAGTATCTGGAAACCTCATGTAGTTTTGAGGAGACTGGGGGGGGGGGGCATGGGACTTTCATTGAGCTTATCCCATTGTAAGCCAACCTGTTATTGTTTCTAGCTTAGCACTCTCACTTTCTCTTGTAATACTTCGATGCACTTGAATTAATTAAATCAAAGAGAAATCCTCAGACTAGCAGTTGCAGTGAAGCTTTATAAGTTGTCCTGCTTTTTGAGATCATCAAGAGAGACTAAACAAATTACTAAAAATAGGATTATTAATGAGACTGTATTTTTTTAAAAAAACCTAGGGGTTTATTAAGATCATGACTTAAGAGGGTTGCACAGGATTTAAAGGGACTATAACCTTGAAACTTTAGAAGCTTTAAAAGCTTAAAAGTATTCCAAAATCAAAAAGTGGATTATGTAAAGAGCAACTGGAGGCCTTAGAGAAAACATGATTGTTTTCCTAAAGGGGAGCAAGCTATTGGATGGTGTTACAAAATAGCAATATAAGAATGGCTGCTACTGATGGTGTCATTATAACCAAGGAATGATTCTTGGAACAAAACTGAACTTTGGCTTGTTCTGAGAAAAATGAACATGTTTAGTGAAAAGAAAAGACCCCTTAATCTGGAAGTGTTTTACAGAAATGAGGATCTCTGTAATGGGAGAAAGTCAAGGCAGCTCCAGGGCCAGGATACCTCAGGTTATCCCTGAAGTATCCTGGGCAGTGCAGACAGGACTCTAGCATTGTTAAGCAGAAATACCTTCAGTTAAGCCAATTTATTCAAATTCATTTAGTCCTGTATATGTTTTCTTCAAAACTAGAATACATGCAATTCATTCTTAAAACAGCGCAAAACATTGCTACCTACCTCAGTCATAAACACATTCATTTGACTATCAATAATTTCAGTGAAATGCCCTTGTTCTTCCATGAATCCTATTACTTCCCCAGTGGGAATGAACTTTGATCTGTTAAACCACCATAGCCACATATGAAACAAGCACTCATAATAGTAACATACTCTTTCCCAGTTGGAGCTTGGAAAGAAAAAGTTGCAAGTAATGTTGCTGTGTGTAACTAGTTACTCTCCATGCTTGATTGTTTTGTAACAGGGGAGCAAATTCCTATTTCAGAAACAATGCAACAAGTAAAAACAGTGTTACTTGATTATTGCAATGAGTTGCTAGTAATTTTCAAAATTTACCTTGAAGGACATATTGGATGATTGCTTTATACCAGTTTTCTTTTCACTCCTAAACTCCCCACCCTTAAAATAACATCAGAAGGTTTAAGGATAAATAAATAGCAGTGTAACAAGTAATGTCACAAGTTAGCATTTCCATCTTGGCAATGGAGCAGGTTATTAAAAAAAAAAAGCATTGTAACAAGTAAAGGAAGAAAATACGTTAGCAAAAGTAGTCTTCCAAACTCTGAACTCATTCAAGAGGGAAAGGGAAATTTAAGAGGTCTCCCCATTTAATCTCTTAGCTGTTTTTGCTTGCTTGCTTGCTTGCTTGCATTGCTGTTAGATAAACCATCCAGAATATTCGCTGTACATAGCTAAACTTCTCAGTCTTTATAAGACCTTTGTCTCCAAAAGTCTTCCACAAACAAAGAGTAACTTCTCTAGATATTTGTATTTAGTACACACAACTATTTTAAAATGCCCTTGCAACTGTAATGATTCCATAATAGCATCAGCTCTGCTATCAAAAGGAATAGCAGCATGCTGGAAAGAAAGGTTTTTATCGTTATGCTAAAAAAAGCTACTTTTCTCAAACAAATGAATACTTACTGTGAAGGTAAGGAATTGTGCTAATTATCCATTCATCTGTCAAAGTTCTAGTTTTTGACACCTTAATACATTTCAATTGATTTGAGGATTCTCTTGACTCAATCCAGCAAACTGTGTTCTTGTTGTATATAAAATCGAGTGCCTGAATTCCATTTCCTCTCACAGAGCCAAGAGTAGATGCTCTAGTTCCATTTAGATAGAGTACTTCTATAGTGTCAGAGTTTGCAATCAGGAGAACTGGGGGTGCATCATTAGGCTCTAAAAGTAAACAAACAAACATAGAAAAGATGAGGGAAGGTAAAAAGACCCCAGACCCAATAACCACCATCAGATAAACACACATGCATCCATGTATCCATGTTCCTTTCAGTTATGCATGAACTAAATGAATATACTTTATTATTTCTCCCTTGAGCACTCTCATTCTTGCACTGGATTAGAATTCTTTAGAAATCTGAGTCATGAATAATCACTGCTAAACCACATTTATTCAGAATTACAAAATCTTATGCTTATAAGTATGAAATGCCATACATGACTACAAGGGTTCTTCAAATCTTCTACTGGCAGAGATTTCAACAAATTATGTGGGGCAAAAAACATTGGAAGTTGAAAAAGCATAGGATCAACCTGGGATAATCTTAAATGAGGGGATTCAGCAAAGCTTAATGACGGGTTGTTATACAGATGTGAGATGTGGGTTTTATTTTTATTAACAACAACAACAACAACAACAGTGTAGCTTCAGGAGAAGCTATACAATAGAAGGCCAGCATGATGTAGTGGTTTGATCATTGGATTATGACTCTGGAGATCAGGTTTGAATCCCAGCTCAGCCATTAAACCCACTGGCCAAGTCACACTCTCTCAGTCTCAGAGTATAGCAATGGTAAGCCTTTCTAAATGTACTTGCCAAGAAAACCCCATAATACAATTGCCTTAGGGTAGCCATAAATTGGAAACAACTTGAATGGGAACTCTTTAGATGTACGAAAAATGTACAAAAGTTCCACATGTAATTCCCTTCCCCTAACCTTCATAAGTGTGCTCAAATAGTGTTGCATATAGGAAGTGGATGTTGGTTCAGTTCACACAGGAACAACAGGAAAGACTGAGACAAAAACATGATCTTCAGGCCCTGGGAAACAAATATCACCTTGTTGTCCTTGGAGCAAGACAGCTGGCCCAACCAAAAATATATACCTTAGAAATTAACTGAGAAATTAGGCAAGAGTGTTTGAGGAAGCCACTTCCAATATTAAAAAAAAAACAACTCTTTGATAACCTATGTATTCCAGCCTGAGCAACCTGAGAAGAATTGTCTTAGAACTGTTCTTTTTAAAATTATTTATTATTATTATTATTATTATTAGTAGTAGTAGTAGTAGTACCTCACCAATATATCAACAAAGTTTCAGGATAGTGTCAACATCTATCATGTATAACATAAATTATAAGTAGCAAATTTATTATATAACACAACTCTACAAGTCATCATATCCATACATATTTTCCTATTATAAAAGAATTTTCTCCTTGACAAATAGTAAAACAAACTTATACACTATATTATCTACTAGAATATTTAGAAAGGTGTATTAGAACTATCCTGCTGATGTCTGCTGCATGGGGAAGGGGGGAAAAAATCAAAGAATCAGGAGACAAAAACATGAGAAAGGGGATTCTCAAGTATCCAAAAACACCAGTGAGGATAATCCTCTCAAGCCTTTTTCTCATTTTTCCCCAGTTCTCAGCCCAGACTCACCTTTTTCCTGTCCCCGCCAGCTAAGAAAGGGGAATAATTGAGAATGCTATATTGATTTCCACCAATGATAATGGAATATGTATCATCAACTGGCAAAGATGATCCTCCTTGCTTTGACATGATCATAGTCTCCCTGATCCTAGCCCCCCCCCC
>CM034701.1:153421100-153440746 GCA_020142125.1 Phrynosoma platyrhinos
CCCCCCCCCCCACAAAACATTTTTGAAAACTACATAGTTTTCGAGGACATCTGACAGTGGGGAGAAAATGCATTAAATTGTTCATTCTTCCTTGCAGTAATGTAGTATTTAACACAGCATGCCCTACTGCTGGAGTTGGACAGGGTAATGAGCTTACTATCTAAGCAGGGATGCTGGCATTTAGAGCATAGATTCTAACAAGACACAAATACCAACCTTCCTAAGACTGACTACAATTGATCATTTTAAGCAACAAACTTAGCATTCAAATTAATGAAAGACTAAAATGGAGAAAAACAAAATAATCATCATATTTTTTCTTTGCACAGAGAAATACACTTAATAATATTGTACATTGTATGTTGGTGAAACAACAATGGAAGGCTTATAAAAGTTCTATATAGAATAAAATAATACATTTGTATTGATTTGCATATATTTACAGGTTTATGACAAGGGAGGAATTATTTTCAGTAATCTACTGAGTTGTCAGCTCAATTTTTTTTTCCAGAACTGATCATCTTCATTGAAAACACCCAACTTTGGGGGGCTGCAGACAGGTGGCTCTAGGCCACCCTGAGAAACAGAGGATTGGGGCTGCTGCTGCCGCATACCATGGCCCCGATCCTCCCTTTTGCTGCCCTGAAAAGAGCAGCAAAATGCCGCTCCTTTCAGGGATGGCAAAAGGCTGCCCTAAGAGCTGGCACACAGCTCTTTAGTGCCCCTTCCATGCAGCGCATCAAAACACTGTGCCAGAAAGATGTCCTGATGCTGTTAGCTGTGCGTAATGGCACACAGTGTCAGGATGCTGACAGTGTGGGGTTGGGGTAGCTGGCATGTGAGTGCTCCTCCCCCTCTCTGCCTCCAGGCCAACCCTTTGGGCCAGTCTGTAGAGGCCCTCTATCTCTCCTTTTCATCTGACTCCAAGGAAGCTGTCTCTGTGAAGAATAGACTGGAAGAGGGCAAACAAATTGAAGCTTAATCCAGACAAGACAGAGGTGATCCTAATCAGTCATA
The DNA here is from genome assembly GCA_020142125.1 of Phrynosoma platyrhinos. Classification (NCBI taxonomy): domain Eukaryota; kingdom Metazoa; phylum Chordata; class Lepidosauria; order Squamata; family Phrynosomatidae; genus Phrynosoma; species Phrynosoma platyrhinos. The sequence goes on from CM034701.1 coordinate 153,422,118, forward strand.
AGGCAGATCAGTTACACTCCCCCTGAAATCTCAGGCTCACAGCATGGGTGTGTTCCTGGACTCAACTCTAAGCCTGGATGCATAAGTTTCAGCAGTGGCCAGGAGTGCATTTGCACAATTAAAACTTGTGTGCCAGCTGCACCCTTTCCTTGATATGTCAGACCTGGCTACAGTGACACACGCTTTGGTTACACTATTGTAACACACTCTATGTGGGGCTGCCTTTGGAAACTGTTTGGAAACTTCAGTGGGTCCAAAATGCTGCAGCTAACTGGAGCCAGTTACAGGGAGCGTATAACTCCTTTATTGGAACAGCTTCATTGGCTACAGATTCATTTCCAAGCACAATTCAAAGTGCTGGTCATGACCTATAAAGCCCTACATGACTTAGGCACAGATTATTTGAGAGACCGTATCTCCCCATACGAATCACTTAGAGCCCTAAGATCCTTGGGAGAAAGCTTTCTCTTGGTCCAATCACCACTCCACACTTGTTTGGTGAGGACATGAGAGAGAGCCTTCTCAGCGGCTGCCCTCCACCTGTGGAACTTCCTTCCATGGGAGGGTAGGCTGGCTTCTTCACTGCTGGCCTTTCTCTGGCAGGTGAAGACATTTTTATTTTAGCAAGCCTTTTAAAATCCTGTAGGCTTGGTTTCATTGGTGGCTGGGGGTTAATTTTAGGTTATTATTATTTTTAAATATATTTCAAATTTTATATTTGTAATTTTTATATATTATGGTTTTAATTGTACTATTTTAATTGTTATTTTAATGTGTTTTATATATGTTGTTAGCTGCCTTGTGTCCCATTTTAGGAGAAAGGTGGGATAAAAATAAATAAATAAAAATAATAAAAAAACAAACTAAAGAGAATAGCACTGTGACTAAGTATGTGAGGTTATGTTCTTCATACACTAAACCTGAGTTAGAATTTCTCCCAGGGGAATCTCTGCAACAAGGCTGGGTACATATAAACTTGGAATCCAGTGGTAACTCACATCACCATTAGTGTCTTTGTCAGTCACATGTTGACACATAATCAATATGTGTTAACACATATTGGTCCTGGAGAGAGATCTGCCAAGCAGCCATTCTCTTTAGGAACTACATTTTGAACAAATAAGATTTACAATGTCCCAGACAGAAACAAGTCAGCAGTGAGAATTCCTTGCAGAAATCTGCTTCCCTTCAGAAGAAACCATTATATGTCCCCCCCATTCCCTCCAAATGTCTTTTTTACATCCAGTTGTAATAACTGCTCGTGAATTTAGAAATAATTGTAGAAAGTGGTATATAGACATTGGATTCACCTTTCTAAAAAAAAAAACACAAACTTTTAAATCTATATAGAGGGGGCAAGAATGTGTTTAGCTAAAACTGACAACTGTATGCAGGTATTAACAGTATTAAAATATAATTTTCTCATACACTTTCTATCTTTTCCCTCTTCTCCTGAGTAACTGGAGGATTTCCCCCTCAATAATACAATATGCATGTAAGCTGGAAAAGTCCACTGGTTACATCTTCCTGCTGGCACATTTTAAAAGAAAGATTCATTGCATTTTCATAAAACTTAAACATGTCATTAGTTGTACAAGTAAAACAGAGACCAGAAAAAGATTTTTGAAGCCAGAACCTCCTTCTAATGGGATTAAACCTAATACAGAAATTCAGAATCATGGGGATAAATGGAAACTTATTAATGTCTGGATTGTTTCCTTTTTCCTTTTTAAATTGTTCACACATGTTCACAATTGAAATGTGTATACTGGAAAAATGCATGACTAAAATGCATATTTTGTTAAATGTGTACAAAAATGAATTTGAGCATAAGGGAAATACTCAAAATATGTGCATTAAGAAAAATGTGCATAAGGGAAAACATCTATTTCTGTGCAGAAAAGAGGAGAGAGTCTCACAATTCAACATGGAACTTAGAAGGGATGAAAGTACTGATGGCCTTCTGAGAAATGCAACAAAACAAACTTTCTCTAGGGGTTTTGAACAACAGTTCCCAACATTCTGGCTGGATTGATAGGAGCTGAAAGACATCCCCCCGATGCGTCGGGAGGGGTCTTAAGTTGTGTCAGCCCATAAAAGGGCATCAACACATGATTGGCTGAGTAGACCGGAAGGCCTGCCCTTGCCAGTCTGCTCGGCCAATCAAATAGAGATCTCGCTCGCTGATCTCACGAGACTGTAAGTGTTGCAAGATCAACGAGCGAGATTTCTGGGGCTATTTAGCCCCAAGCTGCCTCATGTCAGCAGCCATTTTGGATTAGCAGATGAGGAAGTTGCTCATCTGCTGCATTGGCTCCTGAGCATTTTAGGCCTAGAAACGGCCTAGTCTTGTTTTAAAGGAGCCGGATTGAGTGAGGAGCGAGCGCAGCTCGAAAGTAAAGCCGCAGCTCGCTGGTTAAGCAGCAAGGAGAGTCGAGCACGGCCTTGGAAGCCAGGCCGTGGCTCTGTTTGGATGCAAGTCCCTTGCTTGGTGGTGACATAGCCCTCCTCAGGGGAGCCTGAGGACGGTGTGAAGTAGCAGAGTGGAGTGCAGCCTGGGTAAAGGAAACCATGGCTCCTCTGCTGATTATAGGCTTGGGCGCAGCCTGGCCGGCAGGTTTGCCTGAAGCCTAGGTGGCCGATAGGCCTTGGTGTGCGCTAGTAGGCACAAGTAAAAGCATAACGCCAGAGGGACAGGTCCGTGGGGTTCAGATGGCCCTGGAACACAGGGTCTGTGCCCCCCCTCCTCCGTAGGGTTGGATTACTTGTGCCTCCCCCCACTTGTCAAGGATTGGGGCTAAAGCCTCCTCTGGCTTGGTGGCCAGCCTGTGCTTCAGGCGGCAATAATTGGGAACAAGTGCCATTGAATGACTGCCCTGTTGGGGGCTTAACAATAATTTTCTGCTATTTGGGAATTGGAATTAGTGACAAGAGGACTGATTTTAAAAATAGAGAGATAGAGAGAGAGATAGATAGATAGATAGATAGATAGATAGATAAAATAAATATTCAAATATTAATTGAATGAACCATCGCTAAACATTATTAGAGGGTGGCTTCAGGCTGTTCCCTATCAGGGTAATTTAAAGTGAGTTGAGGCTTGTGCTGGGTGGGCCACTTCAATTAGATTCGGAGGTGTGCCATTTCTTTAACTGACCTTATTACCTATTAAAAAGATAAAATAAAATAAAATAAAATAAAATTATAACATACAGGTATAGCCCTAATAGGAACACTATATCCTGTGCTAATTAGTTTGAATTGGCAATTCATAATATTCGACAAACATGCCATGAAGTAAGGCCCAGTCCAAACAATGTGCAGCCTCTGCTGGCCCAAAAACAGGCCAGTCAGCACCTAAGCAGGCTACTAATCCTCAAAATAGGGATGATGAGATTACTGCACATTTGGAGCAGATAGGGCACACAATGCAGGCATGTGCAGCAGTGTGTGAGCAGTTATCTCAACAGCGTCTACAGGGGGATAGCTTAGGGCAGGGGTAGGCAACCTTTCCCCTTTAAGGGCCGAGGGACTTCAGCTCCCAGAATCCCAGGAGCTATTGGCCAACATGGGACTATTGGCCAACATGGCTGAGGCTTCTGGGAGCTGAAGTCCCTCGGCCCTTAAAGGGGAAAGGTTGCCTACCCCTGGCTTAGGGTCTCAAGTTGGTACTTCTGCAACTGTAGAACGAGCTATAAGTGTTCAGCCGAGTCAGGTGCAACCGGCTACTGAGCATTCACCATCTTTGGTGGACATGGCACATGGTTCTCCAGGTACATCAGCTATGGAGTTTGGGTGTCCAACCATAGCTGGTGTAATGTAGCTTTTAAAGAAAGTGGTGTGGGACAACAGGGTGCAGCTGCCCCAGTGTTAAATCAACACACTTTGGCAGATCTTTTTAACTTTGTTCAAAAAGTGGTTGTTTCAGGTCAAGGCAATGCGCTGACTCCTCAGACTTCGGAGGCTTACAGCAGAGATATGGCAAGTGCTTCTGTGAGACAACTACGACGCTCTCGGTGGGAGCTCTGCAAGCATCGGCTGATGCTTCAAGTCAAGCCACAAGCTCAGGTTTGTCTCACGCTACTAATATGCGAGCATCATGGCCCTCATCAGTTTGGGCGACAGGTGGGCAGACTGGATTGAGCTCCGGAATGGCACAATGGAACACCCTACATCTGCAGTAGTAGCAGCACCTGTGATAGATCCTGGGCTTGCTCAGGTTATGGACTCAGGGGTGCGGAATAACTAGAATGTGACTAATAGGGTAGGTGATACAAGGGGAATGGCTTTGGTGGGAGCATTGGGCATTTCTGGAGCAGACAGGGTGATGGACTGCAATCCATATGCGGGAATGTCCACTCCCCTAGGATCACACCTTCCCCAGGCTACCAAGGAGAGAATATTGAAAGGTGAGTATATTAACTTATTTTTGCTCACCTTCTGTGATCCTGAGCCGAGGAACATGGTTAAGGATGGGGTGGTTTTTACCCTTCCAAAAGAATTTCAGTCACACAAATGCCCTAAGCTGGAAAGGAATTTTGTAAATTGGATCATGGGCTTTACAATATACAGGGGTATTATTGAAGAAAAAGAACCTGCTAGATCTCCGGAATTCTCCAAATATCAGGAGATAATGACCAAGGCATATTCAAATTGCCATTTTAATTCTAGGGAGTCTGCTTGGCTTCAATATGACAAACAATTCAGGATGAGGGCGGCATTAGACCGCTCTTTGTCCTGGCATCGCGTTCAGTCCAAATTGTGGATGGATGTTATGGTAGGGGCCTCCCCTCTGAGTCGATGTGACCATGGGTTCATACCTATGGTCACACAGCCAAGAGGGCAATATGCAAGGCCTAGCATGGGGGAGAAAAAACAATTTGGGCTGTGCTGGGACTTCAATGCAGGAGGCAGCCCTGCAGGTTTGAACATAAATGTAATACCTGCAGAGGTAATCACCCAGGGTCATCATGTCTTAAAGGTAAGAAAGCGGGAGGTGGGGCCCCCTCTCAGCAGTCATCAATGGGGGGGGAAGAGCACCAACACCAATTAAGTTGGATGTGTTGGTTGCTTGGTTGTGGATATACCCTAAATGGGATGCTGCACAGTATTTGTTTGAGGGTTTCTCACAAAGTTTTCGTATTCCTTATGCAGGTGACAGGGTGCACCGTTATGCACCTAATGCACGCTCAGACAGGGATTTGCCAGGGATTGTAAAGGATAAGCTGGCTAAGGAAATAGCAGCAGGAAGGATTTCAGGCCTCATGATTACCTGCCAATGCCAACTTTGTGATTGTCTCCACTGGGTGTCATCCCTAAGAAGGGCACCAGGGGAATACAGATTAATCCAAAACCTATCTTACCCAAGAGGCTAATCAGTAAATGATGCTATTGACCCTCAGTTAGCATCAGTAAAACACACCTCATTTCATTTAGCAGTAAAAATGGTTAAAGGAGCCTTATTGGTGAAATGTGACATTAAATCTGTCTTTAGGTTACTTCCTGTTCACCCAGAAGATTTTGATCTCTTGGGTTTTCAATTTGAAGGGAAGTATTACTTCGATAAAGCTATGCCAATGGGGTGTTCCATTTCTTGCTCAGCATTTGAGACGTTCAGCACTTTCTTACATTGTTGTGCCACTAAGAGGTCTGGTAATCATGCAATTACCCATTACCTTGACGATTTCTTATTTGCTGGGACCTCTGGGATAACTGGTTGTGCAGATACATTGTTGGCATTCCAGGGCCTAATGAAGGAAATGGAGGTACCTTTGGCTGAGGAAAAGATGGAGGGCCCTGATACCCATCTTACTTTCCTTGGAATTGAATTGGATACTATGGAAGTTATATCTCACCTCGCATCTGATAATCTCTTATATATGAGGCTACAGGTGAGGATGATGAGAAACAAATCTAAGGCCATGCTATGCGAGTTTCAATCCCTGACAGGTTTATTAAACTTTGCTTGCAAAGTTATAGTGCCGGGGTGGGCATTTTGTGCATGTTTGTATAATGCCACCAGGGGTATGAAGGCCCTCCATCACCACATTAGAATCACCTCCGGAATAGGGAGGATTTAAGGATCTGGGAGTCATTTTTAGAACAATTTAATTGTGTTTCCTTTTGGAGATCTGAAATGCTCCTAAGGGTAGATGTTCAGGTACACTCCGATGCTTCAGGGGCTCACGGTTTTGGGGTATATTTTAATGGTCAGTAGGCAGCTGAGGGATAGCCACAATCTTGGGTGGATAAAGGGTGGACACGGGACCTCACCTTTTTCGAACTTTTTCCTATTGTGGTTGCAGTTCATTTGTGGCCAGAACAATTTACACACAAAATGGTGTGGTTCTGGGGTGATAACCAAGCTGCAGTCCACATAGTGAACTCCCAGACTTCTAAATCTAATAGGGTAATGACACTGGTCAGAGAGATGGTGGCTCAATGTTTGAAGTTTAATGTTTTGTTTCAAGCTCAACACATTCCTGGTTTACTAAATCTGTTGGCGGATGCCCTTTCACATTTTCAGTTTTGCAGGTTCTGCAACTGGCGCCAGAGGCAGCAGCTCAACCATTGGAGGTACCAACACATCTTTGGAGCCTTGAAGAATAGAAATTGACAAGGCGATTCTCCAGTCTGTCACCCTGTCAACACGCAAGTAATATCAGCTTGAGTTGTGAGCATTTAGATGATTCTTGTTAACTGTCGGGGAGGTAGAGGTCTGGCCACTGAAGGTGGAGGTTATCCTCTGTTTTGCGGTCCACCTTAGGCAATCAAGTTTATCTCCAGTCACCATCAGGGGAAGAATGGCAACGCTGTCATTTTATTCTAGAGCCGGAGGGTTGCCAATAACAGGTCCTATCCTGATTAAAATTTGGCAGAACCTCCCATCTACATGTTTCACACCCGAAGAGGTGATATTGTTTAAAGCAGTATTTTCGTTGGCCTTTTTTGCAGCTTTGAGAATAAGTGAAATTATCTCTAGTTCCCATACTGATGAATCTGGCCGGGCTCTGGCATTCTCGGATATCCATATTTCTGAACAGGGGATACAAATAACAATTGGGTGGTCAAAGACAGATCAATTGGGAAAAGGACAGTCAGTAATTTTGGTTAGGGCACCTCTGGCCATATTTGCCCAGTGCTGGCATTATCAGATTTTTTCAGAATAAGGCCACAAGTAACCGGATATTTATTTTTACACCTATCTGGCCTTCCATTGACCCAGTTTAAATTTCGGGCTGTGCTGCGGGAGGTCTTGAGACATTCCGGTTTACCAGCAGCTCAATTTTCTTCTCATTCTTTTAGAATTGGGGCAGTGACGGCTGCAGCAGCATATGGTTTAAGTGATACTGCAATTTACAAGATTGGATGCTGGCATTCTAGGGCTTTTAAATCTTATGTTCGCACCTAAGACAAACTGAATTGCTAACTCACTGATCTGTTCCGATTATATTTAGCAGAACTGAATGGTGGAGACATATGGATACTTGGCCACAGCCTAGTCTTTTGGGCTGAGCGGCACTTCATCGAGCATCGACGGGATTCGACCACGGGATGGAGAGACGTAGGAGCTTTAAAGTGATTTGGTCATAGAGGAATGGTTTGAGGAGCTCTACTACCTAGAATTATTGAATTACTGGCATCTTTCACACATCCCAAGATCTTGCTAGTTCATTTAGGAGAAAATTATCTGGCAAAACTGACTTCTTTAAAGTTAGCTAAAAGAATTGTTAATGACATGCAAGAGGTTAAGCGAAGGATGCCAAATACTGTGCTCATGTGGACAAAGTTGCTGCCTCAGCGATTTTGGTACGGTGCTCGGAGTGATGCAGCTATCAACGGAGCTCAACGATGGCTGAACAGATCTGTGGCCAAGACCTTGGGGGGGGATGGGAGTTGTTATTGTGGAGCATGAAGGAATTCAGGTTACATTGTCACACTTGTACAGGGGAGATGGCGTACATCTCTCCCCAGAAGGGAATGACATATACTTGACTTCTTTGGAGTCATACATTAAAAGAATGATTTTTTGGGGGAGAGGGGATGCCAAGCTAGGCTGGCCCCCTCCTGTGGTGGGCAGGGGCCCCCCCTCAGGGAATAATTAGGTTAATTGGAAAAAAATACTAATTGGGTTAATAAAAAATTCTAAATTGGGTATATGTCATTATGTTAACCAAATACGTATGACGTCAGTTAACCTTGGTTGATGTCATATTGTTATGGCATCATAAAAATCATTATGATGTCATTTCCAGTTGGGGAGGGGTTTGATAGTTATTGTTATATAGGCATAAACTAATTGACTTGACACATGCTGTGATAGAAGTAATTAATTAATAGCGTTCGCACTTAACTACACAAATGCATGCGTCAAGAACAAATTCTCATTTTAGAAATTGTTTATTTGAATGTTTAATTGATTGGTTTGAAGACCCTGTACAAAATAAAAGTTGTGGCCAATGATTTACCCAAATAATTGCATTCAGTGTCCTTTGTGCCGATGCAAAGACACCCCCCCCCGATGCATCGGGAGGGATCTTCTGTTGCATCAGCCCATAAAAGGGCATTGACATGTGATTGGCTGAGTAGACCGGAAGGCCTACCCTTGCCAGTCTGCTCGGCCAATCGAATAGAGATCACATTTCCAGACTGAGGGTCTAGTCCTCTCAGGGACTGATACCCATTTCCAAGTCATGAAGCCAAAGAGATGACAGTCAAGACAAGAGAACTATCTTGAATACACACAGAGAGAAAGAAACAAAGGCTGTAGGCTGCTTGGGCTCAAGTACTGTTTGCTCCACAGTTGTTCCACCAAGCCATCTCCTCCCCTTCATCCTTCCCTTTCAAACTTTCTCAAACCAAAGCCAACATTGAACTGGAGACAGGGATTAGTGAATGAGTTCATCAGCCCCCTACAGTATTTGCTGCTTTAGGAGTTGTTGAATATGGTGCTACAGGACTGAGGCTTTAGCACTTAATTTTCCAGATCTTTTTCCAGCTTCCTCACCCTACCCAAAATGGGTCATGCTGAAATACAATTTTGTTCCTTCATTTGAAAGGCACATCAATTGAACCACTGTTAGCCAAAGAGTGGGATTTTATTATTTTCTTGTTTAATTTTTGACTTCACTCTTATCTTTCTCTCTCTCATCCTCTTTTCTCTTCTCATTTTATTCCTCAAAGTCCAAAAAAAGCATTTTCCTTCCCTTTTTTTGCTCTTGTTCTCAGATACTTTCTCCTCTTCCTCCTCCTCCATCTCCTGGCAACTACTGCCTTCCCTCATCATCCCACTAGCCCCTCTTTTTGTCTTTTCCAGTCTCTTCTTCCTGGTTCCTGGCAAAATCTCCCTGCATCCCCCTCCCTCTTCTCCTCCTACATCTGCAATAGGCTCTTCCACACACAAAAGACAAGAAATCTGACAGCAAATACTAATGGGTTCGTGTGTCTTGATGCTGTGTGTGCATTCACATGCAATCTGTAAAGGCAACTTTGGGAAGAGATGAAAAAAGCTGTATGGTATAGCCAGCCATCGCTCAACTGCATTCTTCTTCTACATTCTTTCCTAATTCCCATTCTCCTTCTTATTGCTTCTCTCCTTTTCTTCTCCCCATTTCTGGCTACCTCCCACTTCTCCTAGCTAAATTGGTCCAAAACACACTGCCAGTTTGAAACTGCTTTAACTGCCCTGGCTCAATGCTAGGGAATTCTGGGAACTTTGTGAGACATTTAGCCTTCACTGCCAGGGAGCTCTGGTACCACAATAAACTACAGTTCCCAGAATTCCCTAGCACAGAGCTAGGACAGTTAAAGCAGTCTCATACAGGATTATTTCTGCAGTGTGTTTTGCACCATATTCATTTTCCTTTTCCTTCATCCTTAGTCTATTAAATGCTCTACCCAATTCCAAGAACATAGGAAATCCAAAAACCATAACTGGTATACATTACATTTGACTTATATTGCAGTAATAAATCTCATTAAACTCAATAGGGCTTGCTTCTGGATAGACATGCATAGACAAGATTGACCAGTAGGATCATCATAGTCATTTAATAATCTGGTGATTATTAGCATCATTGATGTGATTATTTTCTATGTGGAAAGATTCTGCAACTCAACTGGAAAGAAAAAGAGAAAGAAAGAAAGAAAGAAAGAAAGAAAGAAAGAAAGAAAGAAAGAACTGTGGCCAGTAGAAAACCAGTTAAAATGAAAAATCCATTAAAAACACAGTTTAGAAAACAGACTTTTCTTTTTGCATGGAAGACTTTGGGCCTCTGCAGACCGGCCCAAAGGGCTGGCCTGGGGGTAGAGTTTGGGCAGGTCAGCTGTACACCAATGGCCCCAACCCCATGCCGATGCCATGCACTGTTATGTATGATGCACGGCATCAGGACGTTCTCCTGGTGCAGCTTTTAAACATGCTGCTCCAAAAGGGTGCTGAAGAGCAGCAGTGCTGGCTCTTAGGGTGGCCTTTTGCTGCCCCTAAAAGAAGTAGCATTTTGCCCCTCTTTTCGGGACAGCAAAAGGAAGGATTGGGGCCATGGCGTGGGGTTGCCATGGCCCTGATCCACTGCTTCCTGGGGTGGCTCTGTGCCACCTATCTGCAGAGGCCCTTTATTTGGTTAGACTCCACCTCTCATGTGTTGTAACAAGCAATGCTTAGAAAGTGAAAAACAGGGAAATTGGGTGTTTTTTCTTCAAAGCAGAGGTTGGGAAACTTTCCTTGGCTGGATTACAATACCCATAAATTGCTAAAAGCAGAACCTTTCCCTTCTCTCTTTAAGCAAAGCAAAGCAAAGCAAAGCAAAGCAAAGCAAAGCAAAGCAAAGCAAAGCAAAGCAAAGCAAAGCAAAGCAAAGCAAAGCAAAGCAAAGCAAAGCAAAGCAAAGCAACTTCATTTATATACCGCTTCATATCACGCTATGGGATGTCTAAGTGGTTTACAACTATAAGCTCATTGCCTCCCAACAGCTGGGTACTCATTTTATTGACCTTGGAAGGATGCAAGCCTGAGTCTAGCCTGAGCCCTGGCTAGTATTGAACTCACAATCTTGCGGTCTATGAGTGAGTGGCTGCAGTACAGGCATTTAACCACTGCACCACCAGGGCTTCTTTAGTTCACAGCCTGAAAAACTTACGAGTAATTGCTGACCAGAGACATATTTTCTCATATGTGCTGGGGAGACCTGTTATGTTTTATTTTATTTATTTACATGAAACTCTCTAAGCATTTGTGTTAATGTTTAATGTGTTCTGGTTAGTGACATCACCAGGTCCCACCACTTTCGCTGCATCAGCACTACAGAAATAATCCACTTTGACCCCACTACCATGGCTCTGGGAATTGTGGTTTTGGTAGATATTTAGCTTTCTCTATCAGAGAGCTCTGGTGCCTCACCATCTACATATCCTTGGATTCTACAGGACAGAGTCACAGCAGTTAAAGTGGCATCAAATTGGATCATTTCTGCAGTGTAGATGCAGCCTAAATCTCAGTTTTTTTTCCCTTGAAATCTCATGAATGGTAGACTTCTGAACTGGCAAGCATACCTGGAGGGCCCTTGTTTGGGGAAGATTACTTTCAAGAAAACTTTCTTCATCTGATAATCATTGCAGGACTCACTCCGTTGGCTTTGCTCTCTCATCTCTCTACTGTGGGTGTCTGTACAGGACAAGCCTTCTTGGGGTTAGATCTAGCTTATGAAACCCTTCTAAGGAAACTGAGCCTGGTTCCCCACAAGTTAAGGTTTTGCAACAATGGAAGACATTTGGGATATCGGCAAAATATTCAGCTACTATATAAGCTTTGTTTTACTCAGTATTAAGCTGCATCTTAAAGGTGTTATTTTCATGTTTTAAACAAAACAGAAGAAACTAAAAATATTGCTGCTTTCCAAACTGTCTTGTTTATGGACTGAAAGAATATATCTCTGCTGTACTATACTGCATATTGTGGAGGTCATTTTGCTGGAGAAAACCATAAACTATATGCACTACATTTGAAATGTTTTATTTCATGTTCAGTATTACTACTAGGCATATAGAGTTAAAGAAATGGCAAGTAGAATAAATTATTTTAAATCAATAAAGTAAATACTCATGTAAGCCCCATTGATTCATTGGATCTGTGCTAGTAGGGCTAGCAATTGGATCCACCCTACAGCTTTTTATCAGATGACTTCTGAAATGTCTTTCTTTATGTGTTTTTCATTGTGCTTTATGTGAGCATATTTTGTATCTAATTGAATGTTTAAATATTAAATCATACTCTGAGTCATCTTGAGTCCCAATGTTAAAATTAAACAGGATATAAATTTGGTAAGTAAAGTATAATTAAGAAACTACTAAAAGAGCTTATGTGGAATGGTGGTTTGTGTGCTGGACTATGACTCTGGGGACCAGGGTTTGGTTCCCAGCTTGGTTAACAAACCCACTGGGTGACTGTGGGCAAGTCACATGCTCTCAGCCTCAGGGGAAGGCAATGGCAAACCTCCCCCGAGCAAGAAGCCCCCATGATATTTTTGCTTTAGGATCACCATAAATTAGAAGTGTCTCAAAGGCACACAACAATAATATATACAATAGTCTTGACTATAAGTCATTAACAGCAGCTTTTGCATACCTGAGACATAAACCCTTTTACAAAGACTTCACTCCTACAACTCTCATTCTTAGAGGTTCCTAGGTACTGGTGAACTATGTCCTCACTCAGCAAAGTCATTAAGTGTCCTTGCATTCTTTTACCTGTCTCTTATTTCTTTTTTAGAACAGTTTGCTGTGTTTCTCTTCTGTCTCTAGTGACCTCTTTTCAAGTATCCCATTTTTCTATTCTTATACAGCACACTGTTCTAAATCTCACATTTTGACAAGGGCTTTGATGCAAAGTACCTGAAGCCAAACCAGAAACAAAGATAAACAATTTCAGCATATTTTTGCACTGTTTTGAACATAATAATGCAGATCTGCTTTGTTGTATTTGCAAACTGCTAAAAAAAAACTTACAAAAATCCCAGCCATAAGCTCCTTGTGACAATGAGGCTGTAATTAGGCTAATTGAGTTTTAAAATGTTCAAATAATGATGCTATACTTGGTGCTTTAATGAGACATGAAATGACACACCTCTAACCCATGTACAGAAAAGCCCCTAATTATATCCCTCTTGTTCAAAGAGTAGCTAGTTTTCCCCTTAAGACGATGAAAGATATCTATTCTATTCATATCTGCTTTTAACTTGAACTTTAGATCAATAAACAGTGTCACACCACATAAGAATTGCAGACTTTTGTCCACCAGCAGTTGCAACTCTATTGCTAAAGAAAATCTTTAAATGTGTCACTGGAGGTGCTACTTTGCAGAAGGGCTTTATTTTAAAAAAGAAGATATTTGAAAGTACTGATCAACTTTATAATATTTTTGAATCATTTGGCTGTAATAGGGACCTTTTATAACCAGAAAAAAATATTATCTGTAGCTAGAAATGAGTGCTCCCTCTCAAAAAGGGAGCACTCTCTTTTGGGGAAAAACAAACAAAAGGGAATTGTCTTTAAAATGATATGTCTGGGATGGGGAAGGACAAATGTAGATTTGAAATCCTAGAACTTTAATTTAGTGAATTTTGCACAAAGTACTTGTTAAGTCAATTTGTACTGAATCTGTTTTTTTAAAGCAGAAAACATACAGTCGAAGACTGAACAGAGTAGACACTTTTTGATAAAAGTTAACACTCTTTCTTTCATTATATTCTATCTTTCTTATAGATCTGTTATAAATAAAACACATAACTTAGCTTGAGCTTTTGCAAGACAGCTTTTTTCCCCAGAAGCTAAAAAATCTAGTTGCTGTTTTTAATATTCTTTATCCTTACTTGATTCTAATGTAGTATTCCAGAAATCTTGGCAAAGAAAAATAAAGGTTTTGAATCCTCAGGAAATTGTATTTCATCTCTCTCTCTCTCTCCCCCCCCTTAACTAAAGAGACTGTCCTTATTTCAATAATACAAAAATGAGTCTCATTGCTTCCAGCTGGCCAGTAAGTGATGCATAAGGTGCTGCCTAATTATCAAACAAATATCTAGTTTAAAAGTTTAAAAGGATGTTGTAAGAATCTCTTTCAACACCTCATTGTGGAATCCTGTTTTTGAACTCAAGGACTTTTTTTCCAAAGCCATATAAATGAATCTTAACTATTACTTTGTAAAATAAGGATCTTTATTATGAGTATTATGACTTTCATTTATTCAAAAATGGGCTCATTAAGCTGCTTTCATTTATCTGAGAATCACTTGTCAGAATAGCCTTGCTTTTAAGTGTGTTTTCAGGAAAACTGAACTCTAAGGTACTTGGTTTCAGATTTTTTAATTCTACGTTTTCCTTCTAACTTCAATCAGTCCTCCATATCCATGTATTCTGCCCCTACAGATTTAATCATCCAAAACATGGAAATAGTCAAAAATCTGAAAATTCCAAAAAGTAAAAAACCTTTATTTTGCCATTTTATATAAGGGAACCATTTAACTACCCTAAATGATTATAATGAGACTTAAGCACCCATCAAACTCCAGAGGATATCAAGGGCCCAATTGAGGCTCGTATAATACTTTTACCGGTAATCCTATACATATACTCAGAAGCAGTATTTCAGTTGAATTCAGGTAAGTGAATATAGGATTGCAGCCTAAATTCCTTTTTTTTTACCCCAGAACCTGCCTAAAATGATGATCATACATTCCCCATGCTAGGTTAGAGTGAAACAATAGAATTGGTGTTAATATGTATTTAATTATAAATTGTGAATATTTTATGTTCCTATATCAGGAATGTCACTAAGGACCTTTGCAGATGGTCAGAAATAGTGCAAATTGAGTTCACTTTAAGGGTTAGGGTTAGTGCTATGGAATCATGGGAATTGTTTTTTTTCTGAGACATTGAGCCTTCTCTGTCAGAGAGCTCTAGTGCCACAATAAAATACAGTTCCCATGATTCCCTAACCCTAACCCTAACCCTAACCCTAAAAGTGGACTCAATTTGCATTATTTCTAGCAGTCTGCAAAGGCCCTAAATCCCATTAAAATGTCTTTCTTGAGGAGTGGCAGGTGGGAAAAATATTGAAATAGATTTTTTCCTCCAAAACTTTATTTTGTATTATATTATTGCATTTCAAATCTATTGTTGTGCTTTGTGGATCAATATGAAATTTAAATAAGGATCGTACATTGACCTTATCAATACCTTTAGTTATACTCCACTGCAAACTTTTCTGTGACACTGGAAACACATTTTCCCCAATGCTAAATTCATTTCACTTCTATAGTCTAATACATTTCTAGACCAGTATGTAGTCCACCCCCCACCCAATATGTCTTTCTTTTCTTTTCTTTTCTTTTCTTTTCTTTTCTTTTCTTTTCTTTTCTTTTATTTTTGGAATGAAAAGAAAATAAGTCAATCTTGACTTTATTTTTCATTCACATCATGGGATTTTGACATCACATTACAAGTGCTAGGTTACTTTGGGGTTTGGTTTTTTGTTGTTGTTTTTTTGAGCTTTTTATAGCTAATATATTTTATCATTATAAATGCTGATGGTGAACAGAATGCAGGAAACAACAGAAGTAAAAACAACACATACTATGACCACCAAAGGCACTGACTAGGAAAACTCTCTTCAATTTCACTTCATTAAATCAAGCTTACTAATTCCCTTAAACACATAGTTTAATATGACTAATGAAAATATGCATTAATTCTCTCATAGAGCATATTATTAATGTCATGAAATTAACTCTCATGGGACTGTTCCAGGAACAAGACCAAGACTTAGGTCTGATCTCCAAAGGGAGTTGTCTTCAGATAATTTCATTTATGTTGTCTTAAATTATTACAAACAGTCATTTAGTTCTGTGCAGGGGGAAACACCACATGAGATTTAAATGAAGGATAGAACTGGCAGCTTTACAAACCTTGGCTAATTGGAACTGTCCACTCATATTAGTAAACCTTTTCTCAAATGGTGTTTGATTAACACAAAGCCTTCTTTCAAATTCTTTGGTAAAGTTTCTAAGCAGCTTTGAGCTGTTGTGTTGATTTCCCATCTCTAAGCAATTTGACAGTTCTGTTCTGGCTTTCCAGATAGATACCTCTGGTGTTGTTTTGGTATAATTAAAAATATTTGTAGTTGTAACTAGTTACAAATGAATTAACTAACTACTTATCATTTTTTTTGCAATCATTAATGTTCACCCAAGTTACATAATGTAACTTCATGAGAAGTAACTTCATTTATTTTGTGATATAACTAACATTTTAATTACTCTGATAGTTGCAGGCCTATGACATCACTAAATGATGAAGAATATTATGGCTTGTGCTGTGCCTTATGCCCTGTTGGTGGTTTTGAGAAAATCAAGAGCTGATGTGAAGTCAGGGGATTTTATATCACAGGCAGTAATTTGTAGAATTTATACCTTAAAAATCAGTTTAATCCATTTCAGTTACTTCTGAAAATGAGAAAAACTACTTCTTGGAATGATAATGATGACTGATTACTTAAAAAAAAACCTTTCTAATCTCTGTATATTTGCCATGGGGGCAGATTTGATCTACTGAAGAGAAAAATAATTCTAAATATTTTTTTTGAAAAATGTACTGCAGAAACAATAACCTGTTTCTTCTTACCTCTTTTAACTTTGCAAGACTTTTTGTCTGGCTGGAGAAGATATCCTTCCACACAGCTGCAGATATATGATCCGTCTGTATTTCCACAAGTTTGGCTACAGGTCCCATACAGATTACATTCATTCAAATCTGAAGGGAAGAACAAAATGGTTTAATTATAAGTGAGTGTTAAAATAAAAGAGAGATTTCCTTTCAAAGCTTTTGTCTAAACCTTCTTGGCAAAGCCACTTCTTGAGTTCAAACCAAACACAGCTGAAAACTGTAATGTCCTATGTCTAAAAGCTGGTTTCAGACACTGCAGAAATCTGAGTAAACATAAGAAAAAAAATAAATAAATTTTATGAGAATCTCATATATGGTTCACAGAAGCCAATAAATATGCTCCTCAAGCATCTTTATGTTCTTTCCTCTAAGAAGGCATGTGCAGCTGCTAGGGGCTGAAGAAACCACATAGGTTCCCTGTGGGATGCACATCCCACGTCTCTTGTGCCACCCTCAACCCATAAATTTTGTCTAAAATACCCAACAAATTATGCTCCTGAAGTATCTAGGGGAGTATGACTAACCATCTTGCAACATCATCCCTCCTATTTTAGGCCCATTCAGGCCTTATTCCAAAATGAGAAGTGAATAAAAGTTACATTATAAAACTGGAGTGGGGTCACCAGAGAATGTGAGAGGCTCTATTGGCCATTATTGTGTGGCCAAAAGATTCAGACAAAAATTTGGAGGTAGGGAGTATAGGAATCCATGGAGGATTGAAAAGGGGAGTATTGGTGCCAGAAGGTTGTCAACCCATTCTCCAGAATCTAAAAAAGAAATAAAAACAGAGACAAGGGCTAACAATCAGTCAAACCATTACAAATTTGTAAGCTAGAGTTATGGATCCATAACTATTCTGTATTCAGTAAGACTACATAAACTACATAGCAGCCAGATTGGATGAAGGACGTCTGTTCAGCTTCCATTTGGGGTACAAAGAGGAGGAATTTCACAAGCCACTCCTACCACCAAACAAGACTGTGACAACCCAAAGCAGAATCTCTGTCACAATTCCATGTCTTAGGCTGTATTCACACATGCAGAAAACCCAGTAATTGGATCGAATAGATGAGAGATCGCAGAATTGATTCAATATGGAATGAAGTTCACACTACATTTTCCATTACTGAATGCCTCCGTGCCTATTTAACTCAGCTCACATTCACACTAATTTTTGCACCAGAACAAAATGGATTCTCAGTATTGGATGTGTATAATCCATCCTGGTTCTTCTATTTATTTTTTACTGTCAGTCACATGGTGTGCTTTTGCATGTTCTGGTCACACACAAGTGTGGCCACCCGCATCAGCTTTCACTATTTCTATGGGCCTGTGTTTAAGTGTGTATGCGTTTGTGTGTAAGATGCACACACTCCTCCTCCTCCACGACCACAACCACCACCACCACTACCACCAGAACTTTCCCTCTGTGTTGGGAAATAGGCTGCTGGAAGCAAAGACAGAGCAGGACTATTTCTATGGGGGGAAACAGATGATCACACACACACACCTTTCTCCTCCATGTGATGGGAAATAGGCTGCTGGAAGCAGAGAGGGTACAAGACTATTTCTATGGGAGGGGGCAACAGCTGGTCATACACATGCACCTTTCTCCTCCACTTTCCTTCCTAGCTGAGAAATATGCTGCTGGAAGCAGATAAAGTGCAGGAATATTTGTATGGAAAATAACAGCTGATCACACACACATATACACACACCTTTCTCCTCTACTTTCCCTCCATGTTGGGAAATATCCTGTTGGAAGCAGATAGAGTTCAGGACTGTTTCTATGGGGGGAGGGGGTCAACTGTTGATCATACACACACACACACCTTTTTCCTTCACTTTCCCTCCCTGTTGGGAAATAGGCTACTGAAAGCAGATAGAGTGCAGGACTGTGTCTATGGGGGGGGGGG
>CM034701.1:153450395-153461104 GCA_020142125.1 Phrynosoma platyrhinos
AGTGTGTTTTCCTTTAGTTTCTATCTCTCTGTTAGTGCTCTTGTCCTGACTGTGTGACACTTTCGATGTCACCTTACAGGGTTTTCTAGGTTCAGGGTTACACAAGGAGAACCACCTACATCTCCCTGTGCACAGTGCTAACAAGTGTTAGCTATGATATCACTGCTGTTCTTTACTTTAGTGATATCCACCACTACTACTGCTGCCCAGTAGTTGTTTTCCTATGCCATTCTCCCTCCCCCATTATTAAATTGATAATTTCCCTACCCTTCTCCTCCCTCCTCCCTCTTTTTCCCTTCCCCCCTCATGTCCTTCTTTATTTTAGTCTCTCATCTGTCTTCTGGCACTTGTTTGATTTTCCTTGTCCATCCTTTCTGTTTTCTTCTCTCCTCCTTCTGGAGGGTGGTGGTGATGGGGATCTGAAATGGTTTGTGCCAGGGCTGAAATGGACTCACGTGGCTGACTTTTCCCTTCCTCTTCCTCCCAGCTGTTTCTCCTCTCCTCTCTCTAGGAAGCTGGGAGGGGGAGGGGAGGAGCTGAGATGATCTGTGCCAGGGCTAAGATAGACTCATGTGGCTGGGAGGGGATTAGATGGAGCCTTTTCCCACCTCTCCTTGCTGCTTCCCGAGGCTCTTTCAGGATTGAGGTTCTAATACCTTGCCCAAAAATAGAAAATTGGACACTGGCCAATTATCCATTATAGTGGGATTCAGGGATGGCTTTTTCAAAAAAGACCTAACAACTGCCTTTTTTGGATAAGTTAGAACACTGCTTTGTTGTAGGAAAGCAACTGACTACCCCTTTTACCCATTTAGCTAGTCCCCCTCTGGCCTGTTTGATAACCCAAGAAGAGCATGGGTCTAACACACATGTGGTGGCTCTTACATCTCCAGGGATCCTGTCCACTTCATCAGGCTGCACAAACTGAAAAGTATTCATTAATACTGGACAAACAGACACACAGGTTACATCCACTGGCACGGTGTCAACTACAGTATCCAAGTTGGAGTGGATCTGGAGTGACTTTATCTTCAAAGAACCATGCAAATTCTTCACAGTGGGCTGCTGAGTGATCTGCATTCTTTAATTGAGGGTGAGTGCAACCAACCACCCAATGACCACTTAGAACAGCTCTGCTGGACAGCTCTTTGCAGATGCAGTGCTATCAGCAAAAACAATTCCTTTGCTGTCTGCACTGCCATGCAGTAGGCCTTCAAATAGACTCTAGCCCGTGTTTGGTCAGATTCGTTTTCAGTCTTCCACCAATGTTTCTGTAGTTTCATTCTTACTCGCTTCACCACCACCAACTCCTGGAGAACCAGGGAGCTAGTTTAGTTCCAGTCTATAAGAGGGCATGCTCAGGAACCATAATGTCCATTGCCCTGGCCATTTCTTCATTCCAGAGCTTCAATAGAATTGCCTGCCAAGGTGACAGAAAACTCCCAAAAAGCCATCAGGAATCCATTTGGGCCCATCAGCCTCCTGAAGCAGACTATCCTAATAAGCCCCTACCTCTGCAGAGGTTCTGAGTCCCATTGAGTCTAAACCTCACAAGATAATGATCTGTACATGACAACTGAACTATAGAGTTCCTCCACCCCAAGATCACTATCACCCCACCCAGCACAGAAAACAAGAACCAGTGTGTCCAACAGCATGAATAGGGACAGATACCACTTGGGACAGACCCATAGTTGTCACAGAGGCCATGAAGTCCTGAGCCACTCCCAACAGGGCAGTCAAAGCATGGATGTTGAAGTCCCAACACTAACAGCCATGGGGACTCCAACACCAATTCTGAGATCATCCCAAATAGCTTAGGAAGGGAGTCTGTTGAACAGAGGGGTGTGTGGTACACCAACAGAATCCCTATTCTGTCCTAGCTACCCACTTTTAGGTATACACACTCAAAAAACAATAAACTGTGTGAGGGGGCATCTGGTAGGGTGAAGGAATCATGATAGACCACTGAAATTCCACCTCTCTGGCCCCCAGGTCTTAGCTGCTGCTGCACAGAGAAGCCTGGTGGGCAAAGCTGAGAGAGATCAACCTCCCCACCTCATCCAATCAAGTCTCTGTAATAATAATAATAATAATAATAATAATAATAATAATAATAATAAATTTATTTATATCCTGCCCCTCTGCAGATACAATCAGGGTGGCTTACAATGGTAAAACATCACAAATGTACAGTCTCAAAACCCTTCCATCCATTAAAACAGTATTAAACATCATAGAATTAAAACAACAACAACAGGCAATTGAACAATTAACACAGATCAAACTGGCAGAGCAGAGAACCACTAGCAGGTATGGCAGGGAAAAGGGGAGGGGCTGAACTCACTCCTTAGGCTGGGAAGACTAATCAGGAAAGGCCTGCTGGAAGAGCTGTTTAGACTGATAATATGACGGATCTCGTCCAGCAGGCCATTCCATAATCTGGGAGTGGTTGCTGCAAACTTCCTCTGGGAAGTTGCAGACAGCCTAGTTTTAATAGGCTGAAGCAGATTCCTCCCAGAGGACTGGAGTGCGCCAGGTGGATTATATGGAAGGAAGTGGTCCCGAAGATAGGTTGGACCCAAGCCATGTAGGGCTTTAAAGATGATAACCAAAACCTTGTACTGAGACTGGAAACTAATCAGCAGCCAGTGTAGTGATTTTAGCACCAGTGTTATATGGTCTTTCCTAGATATACAGGAGACCAGCCTGGTTGCCATGTTCTGTACTAGTTGGAGTTTCCGGACTAAGCACGAGGGTAGCCCCATGTAGAGCGAATTACAGAAGTCAAGGTGACAGTGTGTGCACCACAGTTTCAAGATCCCTTCCTTCTAGGAAAGGGCATAGCTGGCGAGTCAGCCAAATCTGATAACAAACCTTTGCATTTACCTGATTAGTCATCTGGAGCGATGGATCCAGGAGCACCTCTAGACAGAAGTATATTTGATTGTCATCAGCGAACTGATAACACCCTGCCCCATGACTCCAAATGATCTTTCCCAGCAGCTTCATATATATATTGAACAACATCAGGAACAGGATAGCACCTTGAGGGATGCCACAATTGAGCTCCTTCCTAATGGAGCAACTGTCCCCAAGCAACACCCTCTGGAATCTGCCTGAGAGGAAGGAATGGAACCACTGCAAGGATGTTGCGATCTATTGTGTCAAAAACTGCTGAGAGGTCTAAGAGCACCAGCAGGGTCACACTACCTCTGTCGATGCTCAGATGAAGGTCATCAGCCAAGGAAACCATGGAAGTCTCAACTCCAAATCCTGTCTAAAGCCAGTTTGAAATGGGTCTAGATAATCGATTTCTTCCAAGGCAGCTTGGAGTTGAAGAGTAACCGCCTTCTCGATCACTTTGTTTAAAAAAGGTAGTAACGAGACCGGCCTATAGTAGTTCATATACAGAGGGTCCAGGGAAGGCTTTTTCAGAAGTGGCCTAACCACCACTTCCTTCAAGTATGGTGGAACATGACCTTCCCTGAGGGATGCATTGATGATGTCCCTGAGAAACAGTCTTAATGCACCCCCCCCGGACGGCCAGCCATGATCGGCAAGGATCATGGGGACAAGTAGTCTTCCTCACACTACCAATGAGCTTGTCCACATCATCG
The DNA here is from genome assembly GCA_020142125.1 of Phrynosoma platyrhinos. Taxonomy (NCBI): domain Eukaryota; kingdom Metazoa; phylum Chordata; class Lepidosauria; order Squamata; family Phrynosomatidae; genus Phrynosoma; species Phrynosoma platyrhinos. The sequence continues at coordinate 153,454,016 of CM034701.1, forward strand.
GTACTCACAGATTGGAATTAATCCAGTATAATTTCATTAACGGAGTTGCTGGACACTTCATCAATTGATTCTGTTACAACGCTAGCATCTAAGTCGGCTCTTATCTGAGAGATTTTATCTGCAAAAAAGTTGTTAAATGCATTGCAGCAGGCCATTGTTGGGTTCAGTAGTGGGTTCTGCATGGATGACACTTGCGTCAGCTCCCCTACCACCATAAACAGCTCTGCTGGATGGGACTCTGCAGATGCAATATGTGAAGAGAAGAAAGATCTCTGCGCTGCACGTATTGCCTCTTGATAGCACCAAAGAAAGTTCCTATGACAAGTCTTGTCAGATAATAGTAAAGTTTTCTGCCAGATGCATTCCAGTCGTTGTCCAACCCACTTCATCTCCCTCAGCTCTTCAGTAAACCAAGGCTTTCGGTTTGAAGTGAGTTGGAAAGGACGCTTGGGAGTGATTGTGTCAATAGCCTTGGCAAGATCATTGTTTCAGGTATTCACCAAAGCTTTGACAGAATCACCGGTGTTACCAACCTTTGAACCCTCCAAGGCTTTCTGGAATCCAATAGGTTCTATTAGCCTTCGAGGGCGGACCATTCTAATGGGTTCACCACCCCCGGTGGGGTAGACAGTGGTTCTTAGTTCAGCCTTGAACAGGAAATGATTCGTCCATGACAACACAGAGGTTTTTAATATCTCCACCCATGGATATTCCTGTTCTGAACTAATGACCACATTAAGGATATGACCCTCACAATGAGTGGGCCCAATGACCAATTCAGATAGGCCCATGTTTGTCATGGATTCCATGAACTCCTGAGCCGCATCTGTTAGACTTGATAAATTGGTCTTGAGTGGAATGTTGAAGTTGCCCAAAACTAGAAGTCTGGGTGACTCCAACAGCAACTCTGAGACCAGTTGTGTCAGCTCGGTAAGGGAATCTGCTAGACAATGGGGTGGTCAGTATACTAGCAGAATCCCCAAACTATCCTTGGTCCTCACGCTCAGGTACATGCACTCAAAGTGAACTGTGTTCTGGACAGGTATCCTGATCAAAGTAAGGTTATTTTTGTGAACCAAAGCCAATCCATTCCCCCGTCCACTTCCCCTTACTTGTTCACTCACAGAGTACTTGGCCAGAAGGGCCTGCGCCCATGTCATAGCGCTATCCTCTCCCAGCCAGGTCTCTGTAAAGCAATCCAAGTTGGCATCCTTGTCTACAAGGAGGTCATAGATAACATGGGTCTTGTTCCTAATCAACCTGGCATTGCAGAGGAGCAAGATAAGGTTCTGTGGAATGGTTGGTACGCTCTCCAAGCCATTCCAGGAAACAGAGTGAACTGAAGGCGGGATAGCTTTCAGATATCAATCCCACCTTCTTTTGTAACCAGCCTTCACTCTGTTGCCACCATACCTTCCTCTCCCCTGCACAACCCCAATTTCCACTTCTAGGTCATTCCTGGCCTCTGTAAGATAAGAAGATGTCAGAGTAGCCTATTATATCCTTCCCTGCATTCTCCTGGCAGTTCAGAAAGTTCAAGTAGGAGGGTAGCTTGGGCTAGGAAGCCTCTGTCCAGATCTAATTCTCAACCTGGTTCCTGGCATCAGTGCTGTGGGTGCAGCTGATAGGTGGCTGCTGAGTGATGGTGTAATTGGGCGGGCCTTTCTGCCTCCACCCGGGCTCTCCTGGCTTTGCCACCACTATTGCCACTGCGCTACCGGTGGTGGAATTGGGCGAGCTTTTATGCCTCCACCCAGGCCTCTCCCGGCCTTGCCACCACTGTTGCCACTGTGCTGTGGGGTGGTGGTGGAATTGGGCAGGCCTTTCTGCCTCCACCCAGACCTCTCTGGACCTTGCCATCACTGTTGCCACCACACTGCTGGGTGGTGGTGGAACTGGATGGGCCTTTCTGCCTCTGCCCAGGCCTTTCCCGGCCTTGCCACCACTGTTGCTGCTGTGCTGCTCTGAGCCATATACATATTACTTGTTGGAGCCCTTGCTGGGAATTTGTGGAGTGGGAAAGGACTGTGCTAAACTCATGTGAAAGCTCCTGGTATCATGCTGCTAGGATGAGGAATCAGTTACTATACCTGTAGAGAGGAACTGATGATAAGCTTGGAAATAATTTATATTATAAATTGTGTGTGTGTGCATGCATCTGTGTCTGTGTATGGTATGCTATTGCTTGAATATAGTAGTGATCATTTATCTGTGTCCTAAAAGTAAAATATAATTTTAGTCTCCTTTAGTATGTTCTTGTTCTCTTAAAATATGTTTAATCTATCTCAGGAATGGGATTTACTTTATATATATTATTTATACATTACTCTGTTATATCTTTCTGCACTTGCATTTTTTGGAAAATATATGTAATATTTATTGTTCCTCTGTTAAGCTGTATTTCTGACTGGCAGCGGATCTACAGGACTTAAAACAGTATTCTCTCCAGGGTTTAAGCTAATGTCTGGATTATCTGCCCCATCAAATACCAACAAAATCTGACCCTACTCAACTTCCAAAATCAGATGTGATAAGATGCATTTCTACACATCTTTAAGTTGTTCCTAAATCTGCCTAATACAAGGCTAGTCTGGGACTTTTTCCTTAAGCACAATTCCAGATAAATTTTGAGTAATATGAGAAGATGTGTGATAAATCTTGAAATAGATTCTGAAGATAACACTTTTCAGGATTGCAATGTGCTTGAAATAGCAAATGTTTTAACACTTTTGCAATTGCTTTCTGTATTGATTTAACAAAGTGAGAGGAAATTCACAAAGTTAGAGGTTAATGTTTCTTTTCTATTGTACCTTTTTACTTTCTTCATCACTCACATCCTACAATGCAAGAAAGAAAAATGCAAAATAATTGTGTCTTTGCCTAACTGTCCAGTGGCATATGTCACAGTTATAGCCACCACTAATAATGAGAACTTTCATCTCCTCCACAATAGGCCTTGAAACTTTTGATACCTTTGAACCATTTACAGTATGCTTTGTTGCTTCAAATGTTATTTCTAGAAGTTATGGAGTATTTATGTTCTTTGAACTTCTGTTAGAATGGTAACAGCCTTTTAACAACAAAGTCACCAGAAGAAGGAAAACAAGAGTTAACACTTTAAGAAATTATATTTTTTTTCTAACTTTAATTCACCTTCACAAGTAGTTGAAGTAAGATAACTCAAGAATCAATGACTTCTCCCACAACACTAGAACTAAGGTTTGTCAAACAAACAAGATTGCCACTTGTTTTAGAAAAGACCTAAAAAGCATTCCACTTCACAAACTGCATGATTAACTTACAGAACTAGAGGTGGCATTGTCCAGTGGCTTTGAAAGGGAATTAGAAAACATACTGGTGGATAGTCTTACTAACAATTATTGGCTATGTTCGCTACCAGGAAACAACTCAGATCAAAAATACTTGCTGGAATTAGGACATCAAAAGAAAGGAAAGCTCTTCCCTTCAGGCTTTGCTTGTATACTTTCTGGATCCTCCTGGTAGAAACAAGATTTTGCACTAAACAGACTCTTAGGGTGCATCCACACTGTAGAAATAATGTAGTAGCTCCATCCTATGGAATGCTGGGATTTGTAGTTTTACAAGGTCTTTAGTCCTGTCTGTCAAAAAGAGAGAAAACTACAAATCCAGAAATCCTGTGGGACTGAGCAATGACAGGTAAAGTGATGTCAAACTGCAAACATATTTTCTACAGTGTAGATGTGCCCTAGGTCAGATGCAGAAGAGCTTTTCTTAAATCCTCACACTAATGGCCATTCATTTAATCTTATGATTGTGGAATGTGAAATGTGCTTGATAATGTGTTTGCAGCACCTTCTTGTACAATTCCAGTAACTATTTTGTATGTTTAGCACATTTCCTTAGTTAAACCCCGTCAAGAATCTCTGACTTGGACTAAGCTGTGCTCCTAATTAAAAGATCTAGCAGTTTTATTTGTCAGACAGTTCTTGCTGTGTTATCCTCACTCAACAAGCCACCTCTCTCATAACAAATTCTGTATTGATTTAAGGCAACCTCTCTGTGGGTTCACAAATCTGCATGTTTAGAGAGCCTTTTTGATAACAATGAAGAAAGGGAGAACTAAATTGCCAGTCAGTTGTTTGATGTTTGCAATGCTTCTTTCATTTAGTAATCGACCAATAAAACATTTTTAGAAATGAGAAGCTGTTTAACATCCCCTCAATGTACATACCCCAAATTCTTCAGATAGTAAAAGGAAATGGGAAAAAAATTAGCTGATTGAAATCCTTTATTGGCCATTAACAAAATGGATTTTAAGCAAGGACATGTATTTGTATGTGCCTTGCCTCCAGATAAGTACTGTTTGTTTATTTGAGATACATTATCTTTAAAAACACATTTCATTACATTACAATAGAATATGAGGTAATTGTTTTGCAGGAGTAAAAGCAGCTATCACAGAGACAAGGGGAATGGTTTGTTTGTTTGGTGACAGATCTTTTAGAATGTATGAAGAAAGAATGCATGCATTGATAAACTACAGTTTAGACTCCAAAGTCACATGAATTTCTGCTATGCTCATGCACTCTACTACACATCTCCTTCTCAAGCATGAAGATTGAAGTTGGCTTTTAAAACATAATGTATATAATGTTGTGCATTTTGTACAATAAGCTTCTTGTTTCCTCTTGGGATATATTATACACTAAAGGCATCAGATTCCATCTATTCTTAGAAGCTAAGCAGGATTAGCCCTGGTTAGTACTTGGATAGGAGATGACCAATGAAGATCAGGTGCCGTAGGCTATTTTTTCAGAGGAAGGAATTGGCAAAACCATCTCTGAGCATTCCTTCCCTAAGAAAACCCTATGAAATTTATGGGGTCACCATATGTTGATAGGCAGCTTGAAGGCACATACACAGATACATACATGTTTTACTGCTTTCTTCATAAGCCACATTTATCTACCCCACATTTATCCAGGAAATGTCATCACAAGATCGAATGGCATTACCCACAATATTAGGGGGCCTTCATGTGCTCATCCTCCAATGTGATTTATGCCACACTATGTCATCAATGGCCATCAGCACTCTACATCAGGCAAACAGGCCCATCCCTGAGCCAGAGGATAAATAGACATAAATCAGACATTAGGAATGGGAATACACAAAAACCAGTGACTGAACATTTAAATCTCCCTAGGCATTCCATCTCAGACTTCAGAACAGTGGTCCTTGGACAAAAGAACTAGAATCATAGAGTTGGAAGAGACCACAAGGGCCATCCAGTCCAACCCCTCCCATGCAGGAACCCAAAATCAAAGCATCCATGAAAGATGGCCATCTAGCCTCTGTTTAAAGACCTCCAAAGAAATAGACTCCACCACACTCTGATTAAAAGGAGAAGTGCCTCCTAATGTTGAGGTGGAATCTCTTTTCCTGTAGCTTGCATCTGTTGTTTCAAGTCCTATTCTCTGGAGCAGCAGAAAACAAGCTAGATCCCTCCTCAGTATGACATCCCTTCAAATATTTAAACTATCATATCACCTTTTAACTGTCTCTGCTCCAGGCTAAACATACCCGCTCCCTAAGTCGTTCCTCAGAGGGCATGGTTTCCAGACCCTTCACCATTTTAGTCACCCTCCTCTGGACACACCCCAGTTTTTCCAACATCCTTTTGGAATTGTGGTGCCCAGAACTGGACACAGTATTCCAGGTATGGCCTGACCAAATCAGAATACAGTGGCACTATTACTTCCTTTGATCAAGATACTATACTTCTATTAATGCAGCCAAAATTGCATTGACTTTTTTAGCTGCAGCATCACACTGTTGACTCATGTTCCGCTTGTGGTCCACTATGACTCCTAGATCCCTTTCACACATAGTCTCATTAAGCCAGGTGTCCTCCATCTTATATCTATGCATTTCATTTTTTCCCCTAAGTGCAGTAGCTTACATTTCTCTGTGTTGAAATTCATTTTGTTAGCTTTGGCCCAGCTTTCTAATCTATTAAGGTAATTTTGAATTTTCATCCTATCCTCTGGGGTATTAGTTATTCCTCCTAATTTGGTGTCATCTGCAAATTTTAGAAACATGCCCCCTGTTCTTTCATCCAAGTCATTGATAAAGATGTTGAAGATCACTGAGCCCAGGACAGACCCTGTGGCACCCCACTGGTCACTTCTCTCCAGGATGAATAGGATCCATTGCTGTGCATCCTTTGGGTTTGGTCAGTCAACCAGTTACTAATCCACCTAACAGTTTTATTGTCTAGCCCTCATTTTACTATCTTGTTTGCAAGAATGGGGGACCTTGTCTAAGGCTTTACTGAAATTAAGATATGCTATGTCTACCGCATTCCCTTCATCTACCAAGCCTGTAATTTTATATATATATATAAAAAGAGATCAGATTAGTCTGGCATGACTTGTATTTGAGAAACCCATGTTGGCATTTAGTGATATGGCATTCCTTTCTAAATGTTCAGAGACTCTCTGTTTAACGATTTGCTCTAGAATCTTTCTTGGTATTAATGTCAGACTAACAGTATGAAAATTGTTGAGATCCTCTTTTTTCCCCCTTTTTGAAGACGGGGACAATGTTTGCCCTACTCCAGTCTTCTGGGAATTCTCCTGTTCTCCAGGAGTTCTCAAAGATTATTGCCAGTGACTCTGAGATTAAATTTCCAGTTCTTTTAATATCCTTGGATGTAATTCATCTGGCCCTGGAGATTTAAATTCATTTAGATTATCCAGGTATTCCTGTACTTCCTCTTTACTTATTCTACACTGCATTTCCCTTATTGTGTCCTCTCCTCCATTTTCCTCAGGTTGAAACCCTTTTCCTTTTGTGAGAAGACTGAGGCAAAGAAGGTGTTGAGTAGTTCTGCCTTTTCTGTCCCCTGTTAGAACTTCTCTATCTTCTCTGTGCAGTGGCCCTACCATTTCCTTCTTCTTTCTTTTGCTACGGACATACCCCCAAAACCCCTTTTTGTTGTTCTTAACCCCTCTAGCAAGCCTGAGCTCATTCTGCACATTGGCTTTTACCCATACATTATCTGAATTCCTCTTTAGTGATTTTGCCCCTTTTCCATTTCTTATA
>CM034701.1:153492309-153507057 GCA_020142125.1 Phrynosoma platyrhinos
AATCTCCCACGCGGCGGTGGCGACCCTGAGCCACTCGCTCCCTTTTTTTCGTGTCCGCTCCGAGCCTATTCCTAAAGCCTACTAGGCCTTGGGCCCAGTCTCGCTGTAAGGAGGCCGGTGCGGAACAAGGGAGACGAGCTCCTTGCTCGCTTCCTAATCTAAAATGGCTGCCGACCACGAGGCAGCTCCCAGGCTTATATAGCCTGCCTGGATCTCGCTCCAAATCTCGCGAGATTTGAAATCTCGCGAGATTTGAAATCTCGCGAGATTTCAACATACCAAATCCCCTATTGGTCGAGTAGCCCCCAAGAGGCGGGTCTTGGGGACTACTCAGCCAATCCCATGCGTTGAGGCCCTTTCAGGCCGACGCAACCTGGAGCCCCTCCCGACGTGTCGGGGTGGCTTCCTTCTCACTACTTGTTACCCGCATTTTACTTATATAATATTCCTCATGATCAGTACATGTAGCTGCTGGATTTTACAAAAGTATATCCATAAAGACTTTAATTCAATATTTCTGTCATGTTACATTATATCTCTTTCAATAAACAATTTATGTGTGATTTTAATATCATCAACTATTTGTAATGTGTTATTTTATCAGTGTGTCTTCATTTGACTTTACTCAACTATACTTTTGACAATTGAATAACCTCTTTTGGATATCTATGTACTTATTTAAGGGGAGAAAATCCATTCCATGAGTGTATCTATTATATCTTAATGTTTACCTAGTACTTTATATTATTATTTGTCTGAAAACAAGATTGATTTAAACATCTTTCTCATACATGAGGTTAATTATCAAAACATAAAGCACAAAACACAAAATAGACCACAAGCCACATCTCTTTCCCCCAAATTATATTAGTTTCTCCCATTCCTCTTTATGGGCCTCTACAGACGGGCAGCCATGGGCTGCCCCAAGAAGCAAAGGATGGGTCTGAGGCTGCCCCACTCCTTGGTCCCAATCCACTCTTTGAGCAGCCCTGGAAGGAGTGCTAAAATAGCACTCTTTCCTCAAGCCATGAAAAGGGTGCCGGAAGAGGTGGTGTGCACCTCTTCCGCACCTCTTCCAATGGAGTGTTTCCAGACTCTGTGACGGAAGGACGTCATCAGAGCTCCCATCATGTGCAATGGCAGGTGCTCCGATGACATCCTCAGGAAGGGGTTGGGGCGCCCAGCATCCAGCTGCCCCTCCCCTTCCTGCAAAGCCCATCTATCTAGTAACCTATCTCTTAACAACATTGGGGCTGAAAAAGCTGGCAAAAAGAACCAGCATCCTCTCAGCTTGGAGGCAGGGCGACTGCACGCCACATCCCCTGCCTCCGCCCCCAAGCTGGCATCACACCACCTACCTGAACAGACAGTAGGCAGCATTGGGACATTCCTGAAGCATAGCAATTTGCAATATAGTAAGGAGCATGCCACAGGAGCACAGAAGAGCTGTAGTGGTGGTGAAAGGGGTGACTTTTTTCTGTCCCAAAAAAGAGCAGCATTTTGCCACTTCTTTTTGAGCTGGAAAAATGCCAATATGGGACTGTGGTGTGCAGTTGCAGTGGCCCCAATCGGCACTCAAAAGGAGAGCCAGAAGCAACTTCTTTGGGGAAGTCTGCTTCGTCCCATTCTTAGTTTGCTAGGCAACTCATGAAGTTTTTCTAACCATTCTTCAATGGTATAGGTCCCTCCATTTTTTGTGCACTGCATTAAGAATACTAATTCCATGATAATATGTAGCATCAAATGAAATATGCACATATGAAATAAATATTTATGGATTCTTAAATTTACAATCAATAGGGTAATAAAAATTTTAGGGGGAAAATCATGATGTCCATAATCTAGAACTCATACGTTAAATGTGGATGGGAAACCAGATAAGTTTTCATTTGACAAATGATCTTGTTCATTCATGTCACAGTAAAACAAAATTGTCAGCAAATGTGGATATTCTTTAGATAGGGTGATTTTGCTGTAAATATACAATGACTGAACACTTCCTCTAAGCATATAAACAATAAACTTTCTGTTAACATCCAGATATTTATTTCTTATACTTAAATTCAGCCTTCTCTTCAGTAAGCTCAAGTCAGTACTTGATGGTCTCCTTGTCTGACATTTTCTTCATAAGATGTGATGCAGAGGGCATTCTGAGAAAGAGTGACTGGCTTAGGCTCCCTTTCCCTTTGCTTTGGCCCATGGAAAATTTTCACCAACTTTTACAAAAATGGGTGTACAACCAGTTCTAGTTTTCTTTTGCAGTTTGTACAGCCCACATCAAGTCCTACAGTGGAAAAAATTGTCCCTGAAGCTTGTCTAAGTACTACATGACTGTTTTCACTTTAAACTGCACATCAGCATCACCTACTGCTTCAGATCCTACATGTTCTACAAGTTCACTTTGACGATCATAGACTTATATTGCCCAGATCTTCAGATTACTTTTGGTGTATTATCATTGACTGTTTATCAAAATATTTGTGGCCACAGTTTATCTAGTACCTAAAAATCAGGAAATCATCACTGCTTTTACCTTCCTAGTAATCAGACAATGTAATTTTAGAAGCACTTCTCTCTGAATAAAGTTACTTACCTTTTTCCTAATGTTACAATTAACAAATGGTTGCAAAGAGCACCCTCATTTGCCAATTTTAAAATCAAAACCAAACTTCTCATTTTGTTCCCTTCATTAATTTCATTGCACATGGAGGCCAAACAGCGATGACAATGTTAAAGCAAATTAACAAGGTTTTCTGCCTTACTAGATTGCAAATTAAATTTCAGTACAATTCGTATAACTTAACTAAGGGGCTAAGCGGGCAGCATTGTGGCACTCTGACAGCACAGTGTTTATACACCGCACAATCCTGGAGTGCCGAAAAATGCCTCTGTGGCAGATATGGCACCTTTTTGTGCCAGGAAATTGTCAGGTTGGGGACATGGCATACAGTTGCCATGGTCCTAACCCAGCACTCAAAGGAGCAGTATTAAGCCACCCTTTATGGCTGTTTGTTTCGGCCCTAAATTAACTTAACTAACAAATACCATAGTCCAGGGGTTCCTAACCTTTTTGACTTGCTGAGCCCTTATTTGTATGGCGGACCCCCTAAGAGGCCTATCCTATGTCTTACAAGTTAATGATTTTTAGGAGTATATATAAGAATATATTCTTATTCTTTAATTTCATTCAAATTTTATTTCTTTCATTTTCCTGAAGCAGCCATAGAGCACCTGGGAAGTTCATGCAGAGCTCAAAGGGCTTCTCGGAGCACAGGTGATATGATGACACACACACACACATACACAGAGACACACATAAAACACAGAAGCCTATTTAAATATTATATTACAATAACAAATTGTATTTGTAGATTTTTCTGATGAAATGCTGCTATAATTTAAAAGTTCCAAAACATGTTGGAAAAATACATAGTTTTATCTACCTTACTGTGTTATTCTATTTTAAATTCAGACTCTTTGTGGCCCAACTGAAGTTCCCATTTTGTTCAATATCAAAAACCTGCTTGAGTAAGCAAACATCAGAACATACTGCTAGAAATAATGAAGATTGAGATCACTTTAACTGTCCTGGCTCAGTACTAAGGAATCATGGGAATTGTATTTTTTCCTGAAACACTGAGCCTTCTCTGTCAGAGAGCTCTGGTGCCACAATAAACTACATTTCCCATGATTCCTTAGCACTGAGCCAGGACAGTTAATGTGATCTCAATCTGCATTATTTCTGGCAGTCTGTAAAGGCCTTTAGGCAAGTGAAATGTCAAACAGCACACTAATTTATATTGGCTTAGAAGAATTTTGTTCTCTTTGATATTTTTCATCACACCCTGCATTCATTGTACTTCTAAAGTCCAGTTGATCTTTCCAGCCTTCGTTTCATCTTCATTGGAGCACATACTATAGAAAATAGCATCATTAATTGTCACAAATGCCCTATTGATTGCCACTAACTCAGGTAAGGTTAATTGGCTGCTGCTCCTTGACATCACTTTAGCATTTGACACCATTGATCACAAGATCCTCCTTGATCAGCTGAAGCCTGCAATTCAGTGGGACAGTGGTAAATTAGTTTGCATCTTGTCTCAGAGGCATGCAATTTCCAGCATCTGAAAGAAGCTTTTCTGCCATCTAGGAAACAACTCATCTGGGGAAGGGCAAGGAGCTGCCTTTTATTAAGAGCTTTCTGAGGACTCCTGATTGGAACCATAATTGCACTATACTGAACTTACAACCTATCTCTTCTAACTCTTCAATGAGTGAGAAGACAGTAGTAATTCACCAGGGTGTTGTACTAGCTTAAGAACTAAACAGAGGTACCAGCTTGTAATAACCAACTACAAATGTGAAAACTGAATATAAATATTCAACATGTAAAAATAGTATGAAACCATCAGAATCTTGAACTTGGACTAGTGAGTAAACATTGAAAATCTTGCTGAATTTTATCAGGTGGTCCTGGGCAAATTACCATCACCTAGTTTTACTGACAGTGAGGATAATGAAGACTGTAATGTACTTTGCACACATGCATTGCAAATTTCACCTTGTCTTAAGAGACATGTAAGCATATGTAAATGGTCAGGAATAAGATCCACTGAACTGAGAGAAAATTCCAAGTAAGCAAACACAAGATAAGGTGGTAAAAATGCTATATATGTCATTAAGAGCTATCTTTTATCCTATCTGCCCTCAATGAATGACAATGCAAGACCAAGAAAGCTATTCTGTACAATGCCTTTTTAATTCTAAACATTCTAGTATAGCTAGCTATTCAGCACTTGTGTTGGTCTCCCTCTGCAGTCCCTAACTTTTCCAGGAACTTTTCATGGTGGGGGGGGGAGAGGAGAAAAGCTAGCCCAATTCATAAATCAAATAAGTGTGTGGCATATTCTGCAGATGAATCTATTCCAACCACTTGTATTTTTTTAGTGTGAGGCAGCAGTAATTTTTTTTTTTAAATATATATATATGAAGGGGAAATTGCAAACAGTTTTTCACAGAGAAAGGCACTAAGGCTTATTAATATTGGGTACAATGTTAATAAATGCTACTGTCTTCATTGTCTCTCTTTTCAACTCGAGAAGTGTATGCTGAAAAGTCTGATATATGATCAAACCTATGATAGAGCAAAAGTTCTTAACATTAACTACACAGCAACAAGGCTTTTTACAGATTAGCAGATGTACATTTGTCAAAGAAGCCTCAAAGGAAACAGCAGTGGGGCTCAGATACAGAGACTTTCTGAACAAAGTCAGCTCATTGCCAACCTATGTGACAATAAAGAGACATCCTCATTCTCATTGCTCTCTCTAATATAACTGTTCTTTGCTTGCTCAATATTAGGAGAAATGTATGTAAGTCCCATTCCACCTATACCCTGATTATTATCTAAGGATCTCTGCAACTGGCCCAAAAGGTTGGCCTGGAGGCAGAGTTGGGGCAGGGCAGCTGCATGCCAGCCACCCCAACCCCATGCCGATGCTGTCCTGATGCCATACACCATTACATATGGCGTGTGGCATCAGGATGTCCTTCCAGCACAGCATTCAAACACTGTGCTGAAAGGGCACTGAAGAGCCATGTGCTGGCTCTTAGGGCAGCCTTTTGCCACTCCTAAAAGGAGTGGCATTTTGCTGCTCTTTTTGGGGCAACAAAAGGGAGGATTGGGGCTGTGGCGTGGGGTTGCCACAGCCCCGATCTGCCACTTCCCAGAGTGGCCCAGAGCTTTCCATCTGCAGTTCCCCTAACTTTTCCATTTGGTTTGTCTTTACAGATCAAACCATACAACAAAACTACTGAAAGAAGTAACATATAGTTGTTAACTGCTCTTGAGCTGACCCTTGACTCATAGTGACCCTGTTGATGAGATATCTCCAATAACCCCTGTCCTCCCCTGCTCTGCTCAAGTCTTGCAGGCACAGGCCCATGGCCTTTGTGATTGAGTCCATCTATGTTGCATGTGGTTTTCCTCTCATTCTGCTTCTTTCTACCTTACCTAGCATTATTGTTTTTTTTTCTAATGAATCATGCCTTCCCATGATACGACAGGCTCAAGTTTAGTTATATTGACTGCCATGGATAGTTCAGTCTTGTTCCATTCAAGAACCCATTTATTTGTCTTCTTGGCTGTCCATAGTATCCTCAGCACTCTTCTCCAGCACCTCATCTAAAAAGAGTTTTGTTCTTCCTGTCAGTTTTCTTCACTGTCCAGGTCTCATATCCATCCATACATGGCGATGGGGAATATGATGGCTTGGATGATCCTAACTTTAGGGTTCAGAGTTATATCTTTGCTATTTAGGATCTTGTCTATTTCTTTCATAGCTGCCCTTTCCAATCCTAGCCTTCTCCTAATTTCTTGGCATAGTTAATAATAATAATAATAATAATAATAATAATAATAATAATAATATAATTTTTACTTCTATACCACCCTATGGTGAAACAATCTAGGTGGCTTACAACAATTAATTAGTTAAGAGTAATCAGTTCCACACTTCTGCTTGTTAAGGTATGATGACCAGGCTTTTTCCCTTTCCCCCAGCATGTTCCTCATTACAGTCATCCCTCCCTGTTCATGGATTTTGAGTCTGCAGCCTCAGTCCTTCATGGACTGGCAAGCGGGGAGGGATAAAATGGTGTTGCGGGAGTGCACAGCCATTCAAGCCAATAGGGCTTGAATATTTGCAGTTTTTCATTTTCACGGGTATGTGTGTGTGTGTGTCCAGAATGGATCCTCCACAAAAACAGAGGGGCGACTGTATTTCCTTCTCACAATGAACAATAAATTGTGCTCAATATAGGATACTGACAGGCAACTACAAAGGGGTGATGAGAGGACATTTTCAGCTCCTTGCCACACATGGGGCAGGAGCTCAGAGTTTTCAAAAGCACAGGAAATGATATTATCCATTCTGGCCTTCCTTTTCTGCCCTATTTTATTTTCTTTTTTTAGTAGGTGAGGAGCCTAAACTGCTACATGTGTGGGCAGTTTGAAGGCAATTGGGATGGATTTCAGGTGAAAAAAAAAAGGTTCATTTTTTTAAAAAATGGGGGGGGGATTTGAGAATTTGGTGCATCTCCATGGGAGTTTAGGTGTCTGCCAAAGTTGAGTTTGGGGACTTAATGTGGCCTGCAAGCAGCACTCAGCTTCCAAATATAGATCTGTAATCTTCTTGGTGGTTTTCCTCACTAGCAAATCATGTTGTTCTGTCAGTTTCACTTTAGTTTCAGTTCTCAGAATTCCTGTGGCATTCTTATCTCTCACAGGCATTACAAGTTTCAAAGCAACCACAAATAAATCCAGCAGCATTGCTTTAGGTGAAAATTTCATTCCAGTAGTGAAAGACCACATTTATGCCATGGTCCTAATATTTTAAAGGAAAATGGAGGCTTCTTTTGGTGTAATGGCAAAGGGGTGGGGTAAAACAAAAGGAGTGGAAGAGGTGTATGTGGCCCACTTCTTGTCCACCCTGATCTAGATATATATTATAATATTTCTATAGATCAATATGTCTATTGTTTTTTTTAAAGGCCTTGCTAGTTTTAACGTTCTCTAGTCAGATGGAACCTTTTAGTCTCCCATAATTACACTTTGTTGCAGAAATCACATAGAACTAGGCCTACATGGCAGACATTTTTAACAATGTTACCTGAAAAGTTACAGTGTCCCAAATTTCTAACCACCTATCATGAACAGCATGTTTTGTTTTTACCAGAAAGAGAAAAATATATTTCAATACATTTATTGCATTTTGCCATTGGGATACTTTTGTTTGTCCCTGCCAATGTGCCATGCTCCATGTGGCTGAAACATAGAGAAAGTGATGTGAGTACACCAGTAAAAAACATCTCATCTCTCTCCCTGATGAAACATAAAGATCAATCTGCCATGTTATGAACTTCTGTAAATAGTTTTGTTTTTGTTAGTGACTTTTTAAAAATACACTTTTGGCCTCTAGAAACTAACTGTCCAAAAGCTTGGATTCAGACATGTCTGAGGTGTCAGTACTGAATATAGAGGGGAGATATCCATGGAGGATAGAAGTTGCATAAATCCTCATAAATACCTTGACATCATTTAGATGGTGCCCACAACAGGTGTCACACAGATGATACAAGAGGAAGTATTTTACATTGTGGCAGAGGTGGGGATCAGGGAAATTCTTCACTTGGAATTACGGTGGGCACATTGTGAGTATCCATTTGGTGGGTTAAAAGGGTAGAAACCCCACATTTGGCCATAGTAGTAGGATTGCCCAAGTATAACATTTGCAATTGGTGGGATAAGAGTTGGAAAACCCCAAATCAAGTAGCTAAAAGGTGGAGCCCTCATATAAATGGGGAACCCCACAACTACCACTGACCCAGAGGAGAAGGAGAATCTAAAGGAGGAAAAACAGACGTTTAGTGGAATGTTTTATTTCTTTATCACTTTCCTTCCATTTCTCTCAACTATAATAGGGCCTTTGCTGGCATAGCAACCCCCCTTCTTTCCACTTTCTTCCATCTCTCTCTGGTAAGCAGATAGATTCTCTCACTCCTTCATAACTACTTTAGAAGGGTGAGAATCTTCCCAGAGAGACCTTTTGTACTCCACTGTATGAATGGACAGTGGGGAGAGGTCAATTTTAAATGAAAACTGAAAAAAAAAGTTCAAATGCTACCAAGACAAAATGTGCTTCAGGCCTTCATCCTGCCATGTCATAACAAACTATTTCCCCAAAGACTGTAGAAGTAAAGAAACTGGCCAATACATTGTAACCTTTTTAAACCCTATGGGAGAAAAACACAATTTTTGTCAAACTGTTGGAGATGATTTGCCCTACTTTAAACTGCCACAAACAAGCCATTTTTCCCATTCTTTCTATCTTGAAATCAGCAAGAACCATCCTCAAACCCACTTCTCATTTACTGCCAAATTTCAGATCAATCTGTTGAACTCTTTTTTTTAGTGTAAGCTGTAGAACATGCCCCACCCTTCAAATTTCAGCTTATAATGATGGAATGTGAATCATTTGAGCTAACCTTAACATAGAGATGCTTCTATTATCACTCCTAACAACTGCTAGATGATACACTTACTCTATCAAGACACTCTTTAGTACTTTGAGTGCTTTTTTTAAAAAAAAAATCCTCCCAAGTGATCATAAATGTGTCTTTAAAAAATGAAAGAGTGCAGAATGTTCCAAAATAGAAATAAAAGATAATTTTCTTCATTAGTACTAGATTAAAATGCAGCAAATAGTGTTGCTTTAAGCTTTCTGTTTGGACACTTGAACCTCTATGTATTATACTTGGGGAAAAAAAAAAAAAAAAGAGAAGTGACTTTTCTTTATTTGACCATGGCAGGGGTTAGACTGGATGGTCCTTGTAGTGATTCTACGATTCTATGATTTTGGGTTTCCTGTGGGGAAAAAAGTGTAGATTATATGGAATCCAGTAAAAAAAAACAAATCCTCTGCTTGGAAGCTGCTAAACATTTCTTCTGCCTTGCAGCAGCCTAGCTAGGCCATGTGTCTGTACAAAATGAAGACTCTCGCCACCCAATAAGAATTTTGCCCCTCATGGCATTTTCTTTCTGTCCCCTAATTTCTAGCATTGATGAGAATGAGACTTTGGTGAACATAAATACCCAGAACTCTTATATTTGCTGTTTTTTTATCCCATTAGTACCTTCACTATTCCTTTTCTTTGGGTGCTGACACTGCATTTCTAAATGCTTAATTGATCTTTTCAGTTACTGCCATGCTAGAAGTTTGGAGACAGAACATTTTTTGGGGGGGGGCAGAACTCCTATTTGGGATGGGGATGTTTTCATTTTGTGCCCCTGTACCTATACCTTTGATCTGACAGTACTTTTATGTTATGCACATGGGCATGACAACAGTTAATACCCTTAGCAAAATGTACTATTAGTATTAGCTTACCACATGCATCAGCCCAGTCATCTTGTGTTTCTTGATGGCTTATGTAAAGACTCCCTATCTAACTAGGCTGGCACATGCAATAAACCGCATTGTAGGAATACCTACAAAAATTTAATGGTATGAGATATTCCCTCCTGGAGTACTTTGATTACCACAATTGCCCCTGAGAACAACAACCAGTTTGACCAAGTACTTTGCTTTACTTCTTGTTCAGCTCACCTGTAAAAATATAGGACTTTCCTATTATTTTCTTGGCACTTATTTCTTGTATTTGTACTTACATCTTTCTTTTTTTTTTAAATCTGGTGGAAATCAGCAGGGAGGGTTTTCAATAATTCCATAAAGTCCAAGATAGTAACAGCAGTAACATAATTTAATCATTAAAACCACTCCCCCTTCTGATAATCCTAGGCTACTGATTATATAACTGATTTTCAAAATGTTCTTTAAAAACATTCTTCTAGTCTTGCATGCTTATTTTCACCTTTGTTATTATTATTTGTTACAGATGATGAAGAATCTGAATTACCAGATGGGAGTGGGGGGGAGAGGATTAATCAAATATTTCACCCAATATGTAAATGGGTAAAGTTGGAAAGGAAGAGGTTCTTATCATCATGACCACTAACAACAGTACAGAGCTATCTAGAGTACTTGGATTATCAGCAAAATCAGTACTGTTCTGGTTATGTGCTGTTAATAGCCAACTCTGTACAAACACTTGACTAGACATCTAGAAAAAGACAGCATAGAATATTATAAAATACTAATCAGGATATCAATCTATAATAGTTAGCAGCACAAGTGTATATATGTCTACTAAAAACTAAGCTAAAAACTAAGCCATATTGAGTTCAACATGGTTTCCTCCCAAGAAACTGGGAATAGGATTACAGCTTCAGTGCAATTTTTTGTAGCAGCCAGACTATTTTTTGTCTGCTTTTTTTAAAATTATTAAACCTGGCAGCAAAATTTAGGTTTCCCTTCTCTTTTTCTCTTTCTCAATATGAGCCATTAAATTTATGATTCTCCACCCCTACAGACATATTCTCAGGGAACTCAGAATTCATAACCACTTTGCAAATAAAAAGGCAACTGAACAGGTACTGATCTAAAATATATCAAAGGCAATGAACATTTTCAATGGGAAAAAAGCAGAACTGAAAAAGAAATCACATCCTAAAAATATAAATAAAAATGCTCATTGGGTTACTTATAGACAGCATGTGGTGGTTTCCCCAAAGGATCATAAGAAACAGATTGTGACAAATAATATACCTTATTTTTTCATATTTTCTTAAACAGTGGTTATAACAATTTACATTAATTTGAAAAAATAAGCTGGAAAAAAATACATAGAATGTATTTATTTATTTTTTGTTCTGAGACATGGGAGTTGTGCAACTCTCCAGATATTGCAACTCCTTCATCTCTGAGGATGCCAAAGTTGACAGAAGTTACAATCCAACATTGTCTGGAAAGCCATATGTGTTGTCTATCTTCTTTGTAATGAAATTTTCCTTTAGTCTGTATGACCAGCAAAAATATAACAGTAAGATGCAATAAAATATTTATATTTTATAGATTATTAATTATGATTATACAGAGCTTGAAAATTTATGGCAGCCCCATAAATTCCATGGGACTTTCTTTGGCAAGGAATACTAAGAGGTGGTTTTGCCAGTTCCTACCTCTGAAATATAGTTACATCACTTGGTATTCATTGGTGGTCTCCCATCCAGGAAACAAACAGGGATGATCCTGCTTAGATTCCAATATCAGATGGGATCTGGGGTATTCTAGGGTATTGAGGCAAGGGCTGGGGATACTGGGAGTTATATTCCATAAAAGCAACTTCATGAGGGTCATACCCTTTCTCCAGTGAGAAGAGTAAGAGTACATGGTTCTCCTTGTCCCCATTTTACCCTCACACTTCTATGAGGTACATTAAGATATGAAAGAGTGAGTTTCATGCCTGTGTGGAGAGGATGTCCCAAATCTGAGTCTAGCAATCTAATCATTACCTCATATTGGGATAAATTCCTCAAAGTTTTTGTTTTTAAATTGTCAGGTTAACATCTTTTAGACCTGAAAACAAATTCTGAATATGCCTTTTTCAGTTCCAGTTGGATTATGACTGAAGAAGCAAAGAACTTGTAGACTCAGAGGAAAGGTACATCCATTCTAGTGCTCCAAATGCAACTAGACCCCATATATAGAGAACAGATATCTAAAAAGAGATCTATGAAGGCTTCTTTCTCCTCAACGTCCTCCCTGCCCCCCCCCCCATTCTAATCTCAGGAATTTTAGCAAAAGTGCCTCAGAGAGCACATCTCCTGTTTTGCAGCCCTTAAAATATTTCTTAGTGAATTTTAGCAGCTCTTCATTATAATTATTTTAATTCCAAGAAACCCATTGTTTGGAAATTCAGCTTGAAACTAGCCACTCCTTCATATAGGACAAAAGAAATACCAACAATTGCTATACATTTTTTTTAAAAAAATATATATATATCCTGGTGAGATATGGTAGCCTATTCTTTTTGCTTCTATAGAGCTCAGCCTCTTTGGAGATTCTGAATTCTCAGCTTGAGAATTGCCAAGTGGATGACAAAACCAACAACAAATTCTTCCAAATTCTATAATGTACCACAAAATTCATGGTAAGTTATGATTGCCCTCTTTTTTCCTACTTTTTATTCTTTTTTTATTTATTTATTCTTTTTACTAGTACCACAACCACCCTTTCAAGTTTGCAATTTTGATTTGAAATTCAATGTTGAAACTTTGGTGACAATTGCAAACTCTCTTTCAAATTTTGAAGCATCAAGTGTCATGTCTCAATGAGTTAGCTGAAATGTTCCTGTCTGCCCAGGTCCATATCTAAGCATGAAAGGAATTCATGGGGCCTTCGGTGTTTTTGATCCCTTTTATTTAACCTCAGTTCTTACCAGAAATATTTCAACAAGCCTTCCCCAGTTTCCCACCTTTATTTTATCTCAGGTCTTCGCTACACTGAGAGCCAGCAAGGTATAGTGTTTGGAACATTGGACTGTGATTCCGTAGACCAGGGTTCAATTCCTTGTTTAGCCATGGTAACTCACTTGGTGACTTTGGTCAAGTCACACTCTCCGAACTTCTGAGGCAAAGGCAAACCTCTCAGAACAAGTCTTGCAAAAAACAAACAAACAAAAAACACCACTATGATGCATTCATCTTAGAATCTCCATAAGTCAGAAATGACTTGAAGGCACA
Organism: Phrynosoma platyrhinos; assembly: GCA_020142125.1. Classification (NCBI taxonomy): domain Eukaryota; kingdom Metazoa; phylum Chordata; class Lepidosauria; order Squamata; family Phrynosomatidae; genus Phrynosoma; species Phrynosoma platyrhinos. The sequence goes on from CM034701.1 coordinate 153,505,511, forward strand.
TAGTAATTTAGCTACAGTGCTTCAGCCTTCTCTTTTAAATCTCTATCTTTTTTCATGCTAAAGAACCTTAGCAGAAGCACCTCATCAGAGAGCCCACTTGTAGACCTTTGAAAAGTTCTGGCTAGTCAAGGCAGGCCCTTTTTTTAATCCTAGGAAGATTCTTTCTTTGGAAAGATTTTTCGAGGTTGGATGTTTCTGCCTAATGTTCAAGAAAAAAATAATGTCAAATTTTGAGGTGGCTACCACAATTTCCTGATAAGCTGCTTCCTTATGACTGTCACCCTTTTAAATTCTATAATGACCCCCTCACACACAGACACATTTGGAATTTCAACTTGATACTTGGCACTGCAGTCTGGATGAGAACCAAAAGCACTATCCAATTTTGAGACGTGTAACACAATGTTCCAAAAAGCTGTGGCTAAAAGACATGCATTTTATTAAAGATTTTGTTGTTGTGTGCCTTCAAGTCATTTCTGACTTATGGTGACCCTATGGCAAACCTGTCATGGGATTTTCTGGGGCTGAGAATGTGTGACTTGCCCAAGGTCACCCAGTGGATTATTAAAGATACATACACATAAAAAGAAAGAGCTAAGAATCTCAACTCAAGTTCAGGTGACCTTTTGGGCAACACCACAGATGAGGTCTGGCCTAGGGAATGATATGCCTGGAAGCTGTTCCACATAGTTTTAAGATGAACACAACTTCCTTGTTGCAATAGCTTCACTGTCTGCTAGTCCAAGCACAATTCAAAGTGCTGATTTTGATTCAGTTTTTTATTTCCACCACATGCTTCTCATCTGTCCTTAATTGCTTTAAGAGTTTCATCTGTCATACAGTGATGATTTATTTTTCATTCTGGCTTGAGATAGTGTCTTTTTTGCAATCTTTGATGCATACCATACATTTATTGCATAAATTTGAATCAAGAATATATTGGTCCCCTGACTGCTTTTACTACATCTCTCCTCACTATTAATGCCATTCCATGACTTCTTAGATTTTTTTAGATTTATTTGTTTCTTAGATTTTCATTTCCTGAATAAAACACTGTGTGATCATTTGAATAAAAACATCCCATTCCTGTTCACTTTAGCTCACTCACCCTAAATATTGCAATGCTTATATTTACAATTTCTTGCTTCAATTTCTAGCTTTTCCTGATTCATGCTTCTCACAATATCATAGGGTGTTCATGGTTAAAAAAAAACATAAGTGTTTCAATGATGTTTTCTTCTACCCAATATTCACAAGTGTTAGTTAAAGTGCTACTGCTGTTATCTCTGACAGATTCTCTGCTAGAGTCACAATTCACTTTCAGCTGTTTGACAGATTTAGGGGGGTTGCAGACTTCCAGAAATAGTGCAAATTGAGTCCACTTTTAGGGTTAGGGTTAGTGCTAGGGAATCATGGGAGCTGTTTTTTTCTGAGACATTGAGCCTTCTCTGTCAGAGAGCTCTGGTGCCACAATAAAATACAGTCTTATGATTCCCTAACCCTAACCCTAATCCTAACCCTAAAAGTGGGCTCAATTTGCACTATTT
>CM034701.1:153540752-153558131 GCA_020142125.1 Phrynosoma platyrhinos
GGCCAGACGCGGGCCCAGATGGACAAGTCCCGCCGCCACTGCTACCGCATGTTTAAAGGTACGATCAGTGATGGCTGCTATTTAAAAACCCCAGGGAAATAGGTTAGATGTATTTCCATCACTATATTTCAGGAATGTGCCAATTTACCATATGTAACCACATATTCAGGCCATTGCTAGGCAAAGGCCATAGCTTAGTGGAAGAGCACACCATTTATATACAAACAGCTCTTGATTCTAAATCCAAAGTTTTTAGATAGGATTGGAGAAGAGTTTTGAAAATGCTATCTATACTGGAGAACTACTGGCACTCAATGTAGACAATACTGACTTTCATGGATCAATGTTAATGACAGTATAAGGCAGATTTCTATGTCCCAGGCTGTTCCATGTGTGATCACAAACATTATGTGTAATTTCAAACTTAAGAATGAACATTGCTTGATATTGATAGAACAATGGATGAAAAAAAGACAAGATGTCAATAAGCCAGCAGTTAGAATTTAAGTAGATTTTCCATCAAAAAAATTATTCAGTCTAGCACAGAAATGACCAATTGTTGATATTGAGCTATCTAAGGGCCTAAGCAGATGGCTTATTGGGCCATCTTCAGTGCAGGGAAGGGGAGGGGCAGCCACACGCTCGGCGCCCCCTCCCCCTCCCGAGGTCGTCCTCAGAGCAGCCAGCCCTCTGCACGGCCAGCGCTCCGAGGAGGACCTCCCACCACAGTGTCCGGACACGCTGCGGCGGAAAAGTTGCCAAAAGTGCACTGTAGCCTTTTGCGGTGCACTTTCAGTGACATATGAAAGGAGCGCTAATTTAGTGCTCCTTTCAGGAGCGATGAAGGTGTACCACAGGATCAAGGCATGGGGATGTCTCGGTCCCGTGGCGCACCTTCTCAGGGCGGCTCACGGCCGCCCGTCTGCTTAGGCCCTAAGAAGATTATCAATTGGCTTAATAATCCATTTTACCTCTCCCAGTTTAAATTTCAATTTGGCTGCATCCTGATCTTATCAGAAGGTTTTTGCTACTGAATTTGCCACCCGAATACATCCCGGGTGAATTCCCGCTTCCAGAAGCGCTCCTTGTGGCTCTCTCTGGATCTGGGAGTTTTCTGGCTTAATAAAATAGTCACTGGAGTGATCTTGGAAGTGGGGATAAGCTCCTAAATCAAAACCAGCAACAACCTGAATAGAAAACCTCTTTTTAAAAGGCCAACTGAAACACAATAGCCTTCCTCAATTGAATCATGCAATTGTTCTTAAAACATTCAGTAACCATCTCTGGGGACTCAGGTGAGTCTGTTTCCTCCAGCTAATAGCAGACAGAATTTCCACATCTTGTGACAAAGAGGGTAGCAATCTGGTTGCTTCTGAAAGCCTAGTATGGGGGGGTGGGGGAAGATTACACAGCCTGGTTATTGTATTGCAACTCTCAACATTCCTCACTGCTTACTATGCTGGACAACTGATGGAAGCTTCAGTCCAACAACATCCGCAGGGCCTCATGATTCCCACTCTTGTACATGCTCTCAGAATTTACAGGTCTTCAATGAGAACTGGTTAAATTTAATAATTTGGTTTGTAAGGGGCATTTCACAGCAGCTGAAATAGTTCAATTTTGTTTTGTTTTGTTTGATACCTGCCATCACTGTGCAAAACTAAGAATGACAATATTTTCCCCCTCTAAATGAACTTGATTTATAACCATGACACTCAATTTATTCCTTCAAAGGAAGAAAAATTCCATTGCCCAAGGAAATGATCCCTACATGCTTTATTTCCTCCCCCTTTTTGCAATAATTGCCCAGAGACTTCCCCCCTTGAACGCATTTATAGTTTAGAATTGGATTTACTTCTGAAAACATTTCATTCCACTATAAGCAATGACAAAGAATAGAGTATTGGGAAATATACCCAGAAGGGAGAAATCTCCTTGGTGTAGTAGCCACATCCATTTCCTTTAATAGTCAAAACAAAATGAACACAGTACTTAAAGTAATAGGTTTTAAAATGTTTTCTGAGATGAAGTGTTACCACTCCAGAGCAAAGCAAGACTTAATTCATGATGAAATGTTAGAAAATTGAAAAGAAAGAACAATTGGGCTTAATGTATTTGGTTTGAATATAGACATATTAGTTTTGTATTAGTTTTGTGATGTAGTTACCTTATCATTACGTGAACAAAACCTTGCATCTGGAAACCTGAATTTCAATGTTTTTATGGGATAGGTGGCACTGTATAATGTTCTTGCCTTTGCTAAAGCTCTACACATCAGATTTTCCTGTTGACTGGAAAAAAGGTGACCTTGTTTTGCCACCTTCCAGAAGACTAAAACATTTAAGAAGAAACAGGAGGGAAACAAAACTATAAATAACACAGTGAGCCTCATATTTTCTTTCTATGAGTGAAGGATTTTTTCCAGTAATGTAACTGTAGAAATAGCAGGTTCCAATCAATATAAGCAGCGAGGTTGTATATATGTGCAAAATACAGAACAATGTATTGGTTGAAGCGATTTCACCAGTAAGCACTTTGGAATTGAAGGTTTGTCTTGCCTTCTTGATTACTCCAATGATCTTTGTTTCATTGTCTTTGACAAGAGCCAGGTGGACCTGGTTTTCTCCTCAACTTCATTAAACTCTACTCTGGCTTATAAAATACTCAGGAAGTGCTGAAAAGAACACAAAAAGATCAAAGGTTTATCTACACCAGCACTTTGTTCACACAACAACCATCTGGTTAACCAAGCAGGACGTAGGACCTAAGCAGACTGCCAGAAATAGTGCACATTAAATTGAGGCACTGCCCTGGCTCAGTGCTAGGGAATCATAAGAACTGTAATTTATTGTGGCACCAGAGCTCTCTGACAGAGAAGACTCAATGTCCCAGAAAATAATACAATTCCCATGACTCCCTAGCACTGAGCCAGGGCAGTGCCTCAATTTAATGTGCACTATTTCTGGCAGTCTGCTTTGGCCCATACTTCCAGTGGCTTTGTCAGCTTCAGACTTCCTTCCACATTCACACATAACTTCTCTTGTCTCTAGGGATTCTATAACTCTTTGATCTAGCTAGACTGCAATCATATTTACACAAAAATATGTGAAGAATCAATTCATGGTGTGAGTGAGGCAGGACTATACCAGCTGCCCAACTTTTGAGTGTTTATCCAAAAGTTAACATGTAGATTCTGTTCTGGTCTTAGATAAATGCACATACCCCCTAAGCAGACAGCTAATTGGGCCTTCTTGGGGGCAGGGAAGGGGAGGGGCAGCTGCACGATCGGCGCCCCAACCCCTTCCCGAGGTCGTCCTCGGAGCAGCCGGCCCTCCACATGGCCGGAGCTCTGAGGAGGACCTCCCGCTGCAGCGTTCGCACACGCTGCGGCAGAAAAGTCGACGAAGGTGCACCGCAGCCTTTTGCGGCACACTTTTGGTGACTTGTGAAAGGAGCACTAATTTAGCCCTCTTTTCAGGAGTGTCCAAGCTGCGACGCGGGACAGAGGCATGGGGATGCCTCGGTCCCGTGGCGCAGCTTCCTGGGGCGGCCCACGGCCGCCCGTCTGCTTCCCCCCTGAGTTTTCTTTTATGAATAAGACTTACTTTTCATTTCCCTGCAAAACCTGCAAGTGAATTTTCTATCACAGCACAGTAGCTCAACCATATGTTTCTCTACAAAATCCTTTGCAACACTGTGGTATTGAACTGGTTGATAAATTTAAGATATGGGGTGATCGAAGAAAAACAATTGAAGTTATAATTCTAGACTAGTATTATCATTTTTAATGCTGAAAAAGAATACCTATGAGGAAATAAGAAAGAGTTTTTACATTTTTGAGGGGTTTTTTGTATTTACAGCATTTTTTGTTTTGCATTTTTATGTTCTTGTTAAGTCTTGTCATGAACAAAGCAGAGGAAAGGAAGCTAGTGCTGTCCCTGAGAAGTTCATATATGTTTGTAGAAAGTAATTTTTACTTCATTTAAAGTAACAATATTTGCATCTGAAGAAGCTATTTTGACACAGAGAAGTCTGCCTATTCCTTTATTTTTATAGATGTTTAATCTTTTGTATACATATGGTGTGTTTATGCACATAAACAATGTGTGTGTGTGCACACACACAGATATTTATAATATTAGAGATGTAATATGTACAGCATTATATATAATATGTATAGTATTATATTATAGAATACACATATGTATGTAAAGTATGTGGAAAACAGGTATTTTTCTCTCTCTCTCAGATAAATATTATAATCTGGGGGGGGGGGGTAAGTCTCCCCAATCCACCACCAAGCCTAAACATGTGTAAAACAAAACCAAAAAACCGAACAACAAAACAACAACAAAGTCCATGAAATCCAAGTTGTCAATGTTCATGAATCATGATTTTTTTTTTTTTTACTGTAAATGCTGGAAGAAGTTCTGCTGCTAGAGGGATATTCTTAGCTTAAATGTCATTTTCTCAAATACGTTTGAGCAAGTAATGAATCAGAGTTTGCAGCAAAAGATATTTCAAGGATGTTGAATGTCCAAGTATATACAAGTGCTACTAGCAAAAGAACATAAAAAAAATCTGGATGATCAGACTATATACATCAAGCACCCACCTTATTATTAATATATATAAGGATTTGCATGCTAGACAACATTAAGTGATATCAGTTAGCCATTACTGAATTAAAGTGCTTGAAAAAGTACTTGAGGAGCATTAACATGGCAATAGATACAAAAAAACACATTGAGATAAAATCACATGTCAGAGTATTCTAAAGATGAAACAGGTGTGATACAATGAGAAGACATCCCCCTGATTCAGACATTCTCTTTTAAGTTTAACCACATATGTGTGAAGGCTCTCCAGAACCCTAAAAATCAAGGTTCCAGAACTATGTTTCAGGACATATAAGAAGTTCTAGGGACATCACATTTCATGGAAGCATATCTCAATGGGAGCAAATAGTGCCCTCCTTTTGTAACGTGCTTAGTAAATGCCTAAATAGGGTTCATATCTTGATATTGGTCACTTAAGTCCAAAACACATTGCAGAAATAATCCAATTTGAGACTGCTTTAACTGCCCTGGCTCAATGCTAGGGAATTCTGGGAACTGTAGTTTTGTGAGGCATTTAACCTTCTCTGTCAGAGAGCTCTGGTGTCACAATAAATTACTGACTGTGGGGGGTTGCAGACTGCCAGAAATAGTGCAAATTGAGTCCACTTTTAGGGTTAGGGTTAGTGCTAGGGAGTCATGGGAACTGTTTTTTTCCTGAGACATTGAGCCTTCTCTGTCAGAAAGCTCTGGTGCCACAATAAAATACAGTTCCCATGATTCTCTAACCCTAAAAGTGGACTCAATTTGCACTATTTCTGGCAGTCTGCAACCCCCCTCAGTGCAGTTGAAGCAATTTCAAACTGGATTATTTGTACAGCGTATTTTGAACCTGAGTCAAAGGATTGGTAATCATTTTAGAGCCGAAACAGACTGGCTCGAAGGGGTGGCATCAAGCAGCCCCAGCCGATGCAGGATTGGGGCCGTAGCAACCACATGCCACAACCCCACTCTGCTGTTTTGCTCATGCAAAAAGAAGCAGCAGAGTGCCAGCTTTTTCGCTGCCGCTGTAGCTTTTTGGTGCTTCTGTGGCATGTGCAGTCTAAACGCCATGCCATTAGAGACTCAAAAACTTGCCCCCTGTGTGGTTGAGCAGGCAGCTTCCTGGTGACTTCCCAGAAGCTGGGGAGGGGGTGCATCATCTAAACCAAAGGGGCCATCTTTTTTGCCCCTTAGTTTAAGGTTAAGTGTACGTCCTGACCAATAGTTATTTTTGCCTTTGTACATTTTGATATTGAAATTTTTTTTTTAAAAAAAATGGCTTCAATACCCCAATTGTTCTACTCTTCCCTTTTATTGATTCCAGGATTTTCATTAGGCCTTTCAAATTCAAATTCAAGACTCTGTCTTTGTTTACTGCTCAATAGTCACTTTCCTGAAAAATTCTGCTGTGATTTCTTTGCCACAGAAGCCAGGAATTTGCAAGACAGCACTCATTAGCCTTTTCCCCAGAACACCTATTTCTGCTTCTGAGTTACCACTTTTTGATAGATTAGAAACTTTGGCAATACGGCTTTTTCTAGCACTCCATTTTTGCAAGTGATGTAATAGTTTCATTAAACCTCAGTAACATGTTCCTGATGATTCAGTAGGATCTCAGGAAAGGTACTGATCAAGGTTATCCTATATTCAAAAATATATCCCCCCCCCCCCAAGTATTCTCCATTTCTTTTAAATCCTTTCATATTATGTTTGGTATGTCTGGGTTCTGAGAGATTAGTTCTGTCTTTGGTCAGAAGTTTAGACACTGAGTGAAACCACATAGTGGAATCACAGCACATTCCTTTTTGAAATCCCCCTTCTCTCTGATTTAAGCACTATCACCATTCAGTATGCCAACATTTTCTACAGCAATTATGGGGAAGTGCAGTCCCAACTCAAGACTTCTTGAGGGTCCTTTTTCTTTTCTTTTCTTTTCTTTTCTTTTCTTTTCTTTTCTTTTCTTTATTTATTTATGTATTTATTTATTTATTGCTACTTCACTTCCCAAGAAAATCCACAAAGTACTTGGTACTGCCCAAATCTGCACCTGTCCATTCAAGAAGCCTGGAGAACTGAATTAGAGAAGGTTAAGAGGTGATATGATAGCCGTGTTTAAATATTTGAATGGATGTTATATTGTGGATGGAGCAAGCTTGTTTTCTGCTGCTCCAGGAAAAGAAATTCCACATCAACATTAAGAAGAACTTTCTGACAGTAAGAGCTGTTTAATAGTGGAACACACTCTCTCAGAGTGTGGTGGAGTCTCCTTCTTTGGAGGTTTTTTAAACAGAGGCTGGATCTTCATCTGTTGGGGGTGCTTTGATTGTGGCAGGGGGTTGGTCTTAATGACCCTTGCAAGCTCTTCCAATTCTATGATTATTTGATTCTAAGAACATAAAGGTTTTGCTTGATTTTCTGTAAACAACCCCCCCCCCCCACACACACAAGCAACTCTCAACTCTCCAAGACTAAAATTAATATTTTCAGCTCAATTAAAAATTTGAAGTGTGGCCCATCAGAGAAAGCACAGGGGCAAAAAAACCTGGCCCTTGACTCATCACAATTCCCCCCACTGGAGATGTAAAGCATATTCTCACATTTTCTCACTGAAAAATTATGCAGTATCATGAAGAAGAAAAAGACCAGCACCTTTTGACATTAACAGCAGAAGTAACATTAAAAAAAATACACTTTACAAAAAATTCACCCAGGCATCCTATGGCATAAAGATAATTTTAGAAGCCCCAAAGTGTTTATAATCTCACCGATTAGGGAGAAAACTATAATGTAAACAAAATATTCATGTCCAAGAACAAAATAAACATAAAATATGCACTACTAATTACCCTGAAGACCATAAGTTACTTGAAATTGGTGTGAGTGAGTGTCCAGTTAACCTTCCCAATAATCCTCTCTTTTCTTCTGCCCACAGTGATGCTGTCTAAACACGACCCAGTCCTCTAGTTAAAATGGCTGTGCAATGAAGGTGCATATTGGATCTTGTACTAGTTCTGGGAATTGATTTCTATTATCACAATGGGCTTTATGGTAGTACAGTGGTAACATGGGTTCAAATCAATTTTTCTAGATTGCCTATTTGATGATAACTTTTTTGCAAATTGCTCCTCAAAGTGGTGATCCCTAGACTAGTGCTGGTCTCTGAGCATTGACTGCCAATCTTCTGGGTTTCCAGAAAAGGAACAAACATTTGTAGCCAAAGGATACAAAAACATGCCAGTCCCTGGCATACTGGGGGGAAATTGCTGATCATCCACATCAGATAGCCCAAGAAGTACTGTCCTGGCATATATTTTGGTGTTAGATTCAGCAATATATAGAACTATATTCTAAATGCAGTCAGAATGAATCAAAAACCTGGATGTCATTGTTATGAAAAACTCTAGCACATTATTTTTTTCAAATAATATTAGGGGTAAAAGGAATGAAGCTTGTGTTTTTCAGGCAAGTACAAAGGGCAGTAAGAGTGCAATATTAAGCAGTCAACAGATGGCAGGATCTATGGGAAAGCAACACTAGGTGATCAACAGATGGACAGGATAGCAGTTGGGTAACATCATGTAGCTGGCAACTGACTGCAGCAGTAGAAATATTTCAATACTGACTTCTCAACAAGGCATTAATAATACGTATTGGAATCTGTATACCTTTTGAGGGAGAGGATTGCCTGCAAGAATTAGTGTTAAATTTAGCAAGTCATTTGGCATTGTCAAAAGCCAACCACTTTCCTGGTGTTAAGTCTTCTGAATTTTTTTTAAACTTGCACCAATAGGCAGTTAAGTGATGGAAGGTCTTTGCAAAATAAAAGCATGAAAACAATATATCAGCAATACTTTCTCAAAACTACTGTTAAAGAATCTATTATTTGTCTGATTGGGTTACTATTAGGAATGCAGCCAGGGACTGAAAGAAACTGGAAAAAATGTAGAAGAAAAGTACAGGAATATATACACACAAATTAAATGACAAGTGGTAGACCTAGAAGAGAACAAATATTACACAGTTGGATTCATCCCCAGTGATTGTCCCCAACAACATGGAAATAGCTGTTGAGGGGGGAGGGCACACTGCTTACTAGGAAGGTTTGGAAGCATAGCATCAAAAGACTGAGCAATGGAAATAAAGCTAAGTGATGCACCTATGTCTGCCCATGTAGCATGTCAGTTGATATTTTGATGTCTATGGATTTCCTAAATTAATAAATTTTAAAAATGCTTCAGAATTTGGGGGGAAATCCTAAGCAATGGAGACTGTAGTGCAGGGGTAGGCAACCTGTCCCCTTTAAGGGCTGAGAGACTTCAGCTCCCAGAATCCCAAGAGCTATTGGTCAACATGAGACTATTGGCCAACATGGCTGAGGTTGCCTACCTCTGCTGTAGTAGTTCCCTATCTACCCATGGAAACCAGCATTCACCTATGATGTTTAGAAAATTATACATTTGTGCAGACGAAATAGTATGTTACTACAGACTACACTTCCTCCACCCTTTCTTGGTTTGCAAAATCATTGACTGTCCTGAGAAGTTAATTGAACAAAAATATAGTTAGTACTAACCAGGAAATGCTTCCAAAGCATTTTCTGAAACCATGGTTTGAAGGGGCAAGTCTAAGGTATGATTGCAGAGTAAGGCAAAAGTGTAATTTGTGTATGTCTACTTGGGGGAAAAATATGCAGTTCTCAACCAATGGTCATCTCCCCTCCATGATGAAGAAGTTGGAGTGGGGATGGGCTGTTTGCTGCCTTCCCCTGGGATGAGACATGCTGATTTAAAATCACATCACAGCAGTTATGCTGTGACATGAGGCCTTGGGGGAGGAGCCTGAGTTGATTTGGTACTAACCACTCCCAGGGCTTCAGTGTGCTTCATTAAGTTGAGGAGAGAGGATGTCTCCTTGACTAGCTGAATTTTTTCCTTACCTTCGTCATGGGAGGGGGAGGTTGCAGGGCCTTTGGTATCCCAAGTTGGCATGTGGTCATCGGCCCTGGGGATCAGCTTTGGCCAATCCTCCTCTTGTGCTGCAGAGCTTCACCTGGCCTAACTGGTCTGCCAGTTGCACCTGGCTCCAAGGATTGGCCATGGCTGGGGATCAGCCTTGGCCGATCCCCCCATTGCACTGCAAAGCTCGTCCTCCCTCTCCACAACCTGGCTGGCCTGCCTAGTGGCACTTGGTACTGGAGATCAGCCTAAGCAAATCCTCACTCCTGTGCTGTAGGACTCCTCTTTTTAGCCTGGCCTGACTGACCTGCGCAGCAGTGCTTGGCACCGGGGATCAGCCTTGGCCGATCCTCCTTCTAGCCTGGCCTGACTGCCTTGTGCTGCAGGGCTCCTCCTTTCTTCCCTGGCCTGACCAGTCTTTACAGTGGTGCTTGGCACTAGGGATTGGCTTTGGCTGGTCCTCCTCCTTGTGCTGTGGGACTCCTCCAGCCAGACCAGCATACAGCACTTGATGCCGCGGATTGGCCTTGACCATTCCTCCTCCATGCTCTGCTGGACTCCTCCTCACACCACAGCCTGACCTGAGTGGCTGCACTTGGGACCCTCTTTTTTTCTTCCGAGTGTGGTGGATCCAGACACCTCAGCTGGTTGCCCTCCATGGCCTGTGGTGGCAGCCTGGAGGTCTTGCTTTTTCACCCCACCCATGGGAGCTGCATCTGGTGCCTGGGTCTTTGAAGATGGATGGCTTGTTGTAGTCATTGTGCTCTTGGTGTTGATCCTCTCCCCTTTTTGAATGCCTTGGCTTTTCATAATCTGCAGGACAGACCATTGATAGCATTGGGGATTGGCCAGCCAGAAAACTGTGTGTGTGGGGGGGGGTATTGGTAATTTGACACATCCCTCAGGCCTGGGGTAGGCTATACACTTGTAGGTTATATTTCAGAGGAACAGCCTCAGAGACATCATCTACATTGTTGTTCATATCATTATCTATTAGGTCAAGTTATATCCCTAGATACCCTTACTATGTAACCCATATAATCTTAAAATTGACAAGGGTTGTCGCTTCCTCCTCCTTCTGTCTACATATGGCCTCAAAAAAGGGAAAGGGGGGTTCCAAAGGAAAGGGACTTATGAAGCCCTCTAAGCACCAAGTAGTTGAGGTTTCATTATCCAGTGATGATTTGGATGATTTCTTGTTGGAGGAGATGCTTTCTAGAATTAGGGCACTAGAAGAGGCCCGTGGGGAGCCATCACACCTGCTTTCCCCTCTTTCTCAAGCCTCTAGGTCCCTGAAAGAGTCCTCCAAGCATTCTAGGTGTGGTATGCTATATGAGGAAATGAAAGCTCATATTTTTGCCTCGAAATAGGAGTGGTTGAGCCCTGTGATGTCATCAGCACAGGTGGTCCAGTCACCTGCGAGCCAAGAGACCACAGCACAGGCCAATCCTGAGGAGGCTGTCCAGCCAGCATTAGTGTCATCACCTCCAGGTGAGTCACTGCCCCAATATAGTGACCCTCCCCCAGGCTATTCTTGGCTTGGGGGCTTCCAGACAACTGTCAGCCACATGCTGCTCTGACAGGTGGTGATAATGATGGTGTCAATGGAGGCTCAGATGCGGCAAGGCCTGTGATGGAATTTGGTTGGTCTGTGTCCCAGCCCACTTGGGGGCAATGGTCAAGACCCCAATTTCCATCTGCCCTACCTTTATGGCCACCTTTTGATCTATGCTGGGGTTTGCTTCAAGGTCAATCTGGCTACACTGGTGTGTCCCTTTCTGCCATTCCATATGATGAGGTATCATTCCCTCTGGGTGATCATCTGTTACAATCAATTATTGATAAGATATTGAGGGAGGAATACATAGATATCTTCACTTTGCTCTATAGTGAACTAAAGGAAAAGGAAAAGGAGGAGCCAGATGACAACAAAAAGGAAAAATTGCACTGGGGGAAGGTGGAACATAATTTTTCCAATTGGCTTAATAGTTTCCACATTTATGTGGGGGTTATTGCTAACGCCCAACCAACTTGTGTGACTGCCCTGACCCAGTATATGGACATTATTCACAGGGCTTATGTGGATTACGCCAGCCCTGCCTGGCTGCTGTATGACTAGGCTTTTCACATGCAGGCAGTCTTATATCCCACTATGTGTTGGAATATGTTTCATTCTCAATTGTGGATGCAGCTTATGACACCAGTCCTCCTGATTTAAGGGAAACACACCCACAGTGGTCATCTTGTACAAAAAGTGGGTGGTAACTCTGCTTCTCAGCCGAAAAATTATTTGGGTCAACCTCAGAGGCTCATCTGTTGGGAGTTTAGTTTTCAGGGTGTTTGCATCTTGTAAATACAGTCATGGGTGCTCAGTGTGCAAAAGCCCTCATTCCTTTGGGAATTGCACTAAGGGCTGAGCTCAGTTAGACTCCAACAAGGAGTGACAGAATAATAGAAGGTCAGGTGGACCTCCCTCACCTTCAAAAGGGCTCTAGCCCAATCAAGCTTCCGGTTCTTCAGCAGCTGCTGTCATCTTGTCCAGATTCTGAGGCGGCTTAGTGGTTTCTATGAAAGTTTTCGTATTCCTTTTCAGGGTACCTGGCATCCATTTTTAGCTGACAATCTGTGGTCCATTAGGGGGATGGAACATATCGTTAGACAAAAGATTGATAAGGAGGTAGCTGAGGGTCGTATTTTTGGCCCCTTTTCATACCCTCCTATCCCTAATTTGAGGGTTTCCCAATTGGGTGTTGTTCCTAAAAAAGTGGCAGTTGCATTCTATATTATCCACCATTTGTCTTATCCTCATGGTCAGTCAATTAATGAAGCCATTCCTCATGAGTTATGTACAGTTTGTTATACTTCTTTTCTCACTGCTTTTGAACGAGTTAGGAGCTTTGGTGTGGGGGCTGAATTACCCAAATGTGACATTAAATATGCATTTTGTTTGTTACCTGTTCATCTTCTGGATTTTGAATTGTTAGGTTTTAAGTTTGATGGACAGTTTTACATGCATTGGACTCTCCCAGTGGGTTGCTCTGTTTCATGTGCAGCTTTTGAGGAGTTCAGCACTTTTTTTTAAATGGGCTCCTAGGATAAGGTCTGATCTCAAGGGGATTTTCCATTATTTAGATGATTTCTTGTTTATTGGGTCATCTGGTTCAGGGATTTGTTCCTTTTTACTCAGTGAATTTCAGGCTTTAGCAGACGAGTTGGGTGTTCCATTGGCACCTGAAAAAAAATGGAAGGTCTACCTACAAGATTGGAATTTTTAGGAATATCTATTGACACTGTCAACCAGTTTTCTAAATTCCCAGATGACAAAGTGGCCAGCTTGTGAGACAGGGTATACCAATTCCTTTTATGTTCCAAGGCTACGCTCCATGAATTTCAGGACATTTGAATTTCACCTGCAGGATGGTTGCCCTGGGGTGAGCATTTTTGAGGTGTCTTTGTGATGCTATCTGCCAAGTTCTTAAACCACACCATAGGATCAGAATTACTTCAGCTATAAAAGAAGATCAATTAATCTGGTCTCAATTTCTAGCAGACTTTAATGGGATTTATTTCTGGTGCAATGAGCTTAAGCTCCATGATGTGCAGCAGGTATCATCTGATGCAGCAGGCTCAGTGGGTTTTGGGATTTATTTTAATGGCCAGAAGTGGATCCAAGCCAGATTAACTTCTGATCTGACTTTTCTTGAGTTTTTTTCCCATTCTGGTAGTGGTCACCATATGGGCCAAGGAGCTTGCCAATTCTTCTGTACACTTTTGGTACGATGACTTGGCAGCTGTACATGTCATCAACTCTTTGATGTCAAAATCCCCGAGAGTCATGCACCTTGTATGGGTGTTCACATTGTAATGATTGCATTTTAATATCTTCTTTATGGCTTTGCATATTATGGAAAATGATAATTCTATTCCAGATGCTCTCTCCATTAAACAGATGGATCGCTTCTGGAACTTCTGGCAGCTTGGCTGACAGAACTGATGCCCAAACATCTTTGGAGCCTTGGCAGCCTGAGGTGATGCAGGCCCCGGGTCTCTTGGTTGCCACCAGTACGAAGAGGAGTTATTTTGGATCGGTTCAAGAGTTCTTCAAGTTACAGGTTGTGCACCAATTGGGAAAGGTTCTGCCTCTTCTGGTTCCTCA
Source organism: Phrynosoma platyrhinos (assembly GCA_020142125.1). NCBI lineage: Eukaryota > Metazoa > Chordata > Lepidosauria > Squamata > Phrynosomatidae > Phrynosoma > Phrynosoma platyrhinos. Next base: position 153,554,462 of record CM034701.1, read on the forward strand.
GCTCCTGCATTATTGTGTTTTTCTCCATGACAGGTGATTGGCTCCTCAGTCCATTCATGGTGACTTGTCTGCCATTGATTTTTGGCAGAAGCTACAGGGGGTTCAAGATACCACTAATTTTTGGATTAAGAAGATATTGGAAGGCTGGCCTAGAGAGAGAGGCAAGATCAGGGATATTAGAATGCCTTTATCTCCTGGCATTCTTAAAGGATTGAGATCCGTGTGAGCTGGTATTTGCATCTCACCATATGAGGCTTTATTATTCCATTCTGCAGCATTAACTGCATTTTTTGGTGTGCTGAGAGTTATCGAGCTGGTTTTGGCCACTAAGCATGACAAGTCAGATAAAGCCTTATGCTATAGTAATCTTAAGTTTCCTAGGCAGTCTGTTACACTATTCATTAGATCATCTAAACCTGACCAATTCAGCAAAGGTGCTCAACTCTCTCTTTAGCCTTGTTCAGATACATCTATCTATTCAGTACAGGCCTTACATGAATATGCACAAGCCAGAGAGCCTGATCTGTTTGTTCCTCAGAATCTTTCCCCTTTGACCAAACATCAGTTTTGGGTGGTTACTTCTAGGTCTTTGGCAGCTGTGGGCTTAACTAATGTCCACTTTGCGACCCATTATTTTCAGATTGGAACTTCTTTGATGGCTACCTTCATGGGTTTTCAACCAGATGTCATCAAATGAATTGGTCATTGGAGGTCTTCTGCATTGCACAGATATGTTAGGAGACTACTTTGTTAATTGGTGTTTCTTTGTTTTTCAAATCCCTGCCCTGCCAAGAGTTCAAGTACTACTATGTGGCCACATCATGATCTACTGGGCTGCTCAGCAAGCAAGAACAAGCAACTTTGGTACTCACTTGGACCCTGGGTGATGTTACCTCTTTCCATTGGTTGGGCAAGTGGGGACTTTGGTGGCACTGCCTGTTGCCATTATTGTTTAAGGAGTCCTGAGGGCCTCCACCCCACGTGTTGGTGGTTCACCTTGGGGGCAATGACATTGGTTTGTTAAAGGTAAAGACACTTATTCAGCAGGTGCTGCATGATTTCTGCCTTATTAAATAGTCCTGGCCATTAGTTCAAATTGTTTGGTTCGCTATGCTCCCACGACATGAGTAGAAGTGCGGTGGCAACCCAATAGCCATTGATACTACTAGGAGGCAGGCTAACAAGGAATTCTGGGAGACCCTTGAGGCTGGCCTAGGCCATTATCTACCCCATCTCCAGATTGTATTTCAGAGACTGGAGCTCTACAGGGCTGACGGTATTCACCTTTCTGAAACGGGTAATGCTATTTTCTTAACGGATCTGCAACAAGATGTTAAAGAGGTGCTCGATGCTGGGGTGGGAGATAGGGGCTAAGCAGACACTTGCCCCATATCTGTAGCATTAATAATTGAATTATATTTTGGTGAGCACCTTGAGTACCATTTAGGTGGAAGGGACATTCCTGGAACCACCTCTTTAGGCCTTGCAACCTGGGGGGTGGCAGAAGGAAATTGCCCTTGGGTCTGGCTTGAAAGATAAACTCCCTCTTTAATCTTTGCAAATTGGGAGGGAGAATTTCTGGTTAGACTTCCTGATGTGGGCCAGTCAATGAATAACCCACCTTTTGGGTTATAATTGTGGGCTCAGGTGTTATCATCCAAATAAGCTGCAGAGGTGGTCTGGAGAAAGACATTGGCTGCAGTTTCTCCCATACTTGGTTGTTCTTTTGAATTAGTTGCAGTTTTGTTAAGAAATTAATAAATAGGTCAATTAATAAATGGCCCTGTTTTCATTCCAACCTTGTGTCTTGTCTCATTATTTCTGGGGTTGGGCAGCAAATACCTGTTACTAATCTAGCCTAAAAGTGGAATATCGTACTGCATAATGACAAATAAAAGGCAGAAATACCCATTTTACCACAGCAGTGAAAAAAGTTAAAAACAACTGATTTTACTTTTTCATTTCCATGAACCTATATATATCACACATTCCACCTCCATGACAGTTTGTCTAATTGGAAACTAGCCATTAATTCAGTCAGTGAATATCCAATTTGCATTTCTGTTGAAAACTGGCATGAAGAAAATCCTAAAATAGTGGCATCATTTCAACACTTCCTTTTTGCTCCTGATCTCTTTTCTTCATATGTTGCCCCATTAATCTTTTTTCCTGTGGAAAATGGGCCAACCATCTGTACACAAAATGTTGTCCTTCTTACAGGCAGATTTTTTATTATTGTTATTATCATTATTATCACCTAAATATAGTAAGTAAGACACATGTTTATGTCTCATGAAATACCAAATATTTCGGTAGCAAATGAAGGATGCTATAAAATAGTAGCTAATGTATTTCCTGGTTTATTTCCATGTTTTTACAGGTTTCCAGGAGAAGTCCACAATATCATCTTTATTTGGCAAATATTTCAGCAGCAGAACTAAATTAAAAATCCCCTATTTTTTTTCCATTTAATTACATTCACATGATTAGAATCACTTCCTCAAAGAAAGCAATAGTGTAACTCACTGGTTCCCAACCTCAAGATGATTTGGACTTCAGCTCCCATAATTCCTGATTGATAGCCAAGTTGGCCAGGGCTTCTGGGAGCTGAAGTCCAAAAAAAAAAAAAAATGGAGAACCAAAGATTGAGATCAATGGGTCAACTTTATTCTGATTGTTGAATTTTCATGTTTGGATAACTTCAGGTAACATTAAAGTAGTTCATATTCTGATATATGTTGCTGATTTTTGTTTAGGTATGTAAGTTTTCACTAAGTTTCTTCTGAAAAGTAGCAATGAGTAATTTAAGTAATTTTCTTCAAATTGCAAAATATTCTTTGATAATCATGCAGTTTTTGAAGCCTATTTGAAATTCAGGATCTATTCTGTGTAAAATTTGTTTGTGGTTCTTTTCTATAGAAAACAGCATTTTTTGTTTTTGGCACAGGAAAACAGCACTTTCAATGCAAAAATAGTAATTCATGTGCAAAAAATGCTGTTTTCTGTGCAAATTAACAATGTATAAATTTTTATGAATAAATCACCAATTATAGCATTTCATGTGCAGAAAAGATCATGCTCTATGTATGAATTAATATTTATGCATTGAAATACAATTTTCCATTTAGAAAATGCTGTATCCTATGTAGAAAATGCTGTTTTCTGCAGAAAACAATCACATGCAAATTTTGCACAGAATAAGTCCTGAACTGCTAAAATTCTCATCAGTTCAGCATTCTTCTCACTGGGGTGTCTCAACACACTCACACATAAAAAGGTATTATTTTGTTTTGTTTTTAAGAAAACATATTTTGATTTTATTTTCCCCACCCCTACTTCTATACAGCAAGTCAGTTGTTCATCTGCCCCAGTTCAGTGATTCAATCCAGTGTCCAATACAGATGTCTTGCACATTTTAGCTTACAGCAGACTTCTCATAGGTTTTTCTTGATAAAATTTATTCAGAGTGTGTTTGCCATTGCTTTCTTCCAAGGTTGAGAGAATGTAACTTGCCCAAACTCTCTCAGTGGGTTTTTGTGGCTGAGCAGGACTTCAAACTCTGGTTTCCTTGAGTCCGAGTCCAACACTCAAATACTACCTTAAAACAAATTTTAGAGTGACAAAAAAAGTGAAATAAATCACATAGAGGAGAAATGTAAGGAAGCAGTCT
>CM034701.1:153567703-153580129 GCA_020142125.1 Phrynosoma platyrhinos
CCCAGAGGGCCTTTTCTGCTACCGCTCTCAGACTATGGAATGGCCTGCTGGACGACATCCGTCTGATAACCACTCTTGCTGCCTTTAAGAAGGCAGTAAAGACGGATCTCTTCCGGCAGGCCTTCCCAGAATAATATTGTCCGCTGGGAGGGACAACTTGCTCATTGGCCAACTGAGTCCGAAGTGTGTTTTTAATTCAATTTTGTGCTGTTTTAATATTCTATGGTTTAATCTTGTTTTAAGGGGTGGGTGGAGGGATCATGTTTGGAGGGAATGTTTTTAATTGTGCTGTTTTAATATGCTGTAACCCGCCCCGATTGCCTAGCAGAGGGGCGGGCTATAAATAAAACTTATTATTATTATTATTAAATAAAACTCGTTCTCACAGAATTTTAGCTTGTTAACTAGCTTTGTTTTGACTAACACACACCTGGGGCTGATTGTTGTGAATGTGGCCTCAGAAAGCAGATTTTCTCATCAAAGAAAAATGCAGACACACATCTTTACTTTTCAACATCTTAACATTGACTATATATCCCATCAAAACCTGACAATCAACATTATAAGGAAAGATCTGCATCTCTACTGCTTACCATCCAGGTACTTTAGACTTCATGATCTTGGATCATGACAGACAGATACACATTCTATCTTCTTATGTTTGTCATTGCCTTACTTTCCCTTCAAAGAATGGGCCTTTATCCACTCCTACCGTAGGATTCTGAAGTTATGGACTTCTCTGACTAATCCTCTTTCCTTCTTTGAAAAACAAATACTAAAGAATTATTTGAGTTTTCCCCTCAATTCAAGGATGGCTGTGTGGCAACAATATGATACATATATGCAATGTAATATCCTGGCAAAAAACCCTAGTTTCAGTAGAATTACAATGATAGATAAAGAATTGTATAGTCTGAAACTTGTTCTGCAACAGACCATTAACTACCCTCCTGGAAATTATAAAAGGAGATAGCATGCTGATTGATACCAACATAGGAATCTTAACAGTGAGACCACACATCCAGTATAAATTGTCTAGATGCAGGTTTACTATCTGATCCTCTACTTGCAAGAAATAAGCTATTGTCAGTGCAGTCTAACATAACTTCTTGGACACATGTAATTGGTCCTGTGAGTTTATATATTGCAAGCTCTTTTTCTATGTGACTGGATTTAAAAAAAAAAAAAAGCCTTTCAGGCGCAATAAATTGTATCAAATACAAGAAAGCCTCTAGCTTTTTGAATCCAGGATAAAATTAGACGCAGTGTATTATACAGTCAATTTGTTGTGAGTCTAATAAAAAAAATACAAACAAACTGTTCTCATCAAACTGAGAACAACTGAAATATTTTTCAAGGGTCATGTACTATATCGTGATTTTATCTCATCATGTGATAATTTGCCATGCTCCTATATAGTACTTTTTTTTTACTGCACCAACATGGTAGTTGGTTCTTAATTAATATGTTACCATACTTAATGAAGCCATTGCAACATTTGTGATAAATAGGTTACAAATGTTTGGTTAAATAGGTCAGATGAAAGGACTGCAGGAATTGATAGAGTTTACTAGAGGGTGTGAAGACAGGGTAATTACATTTGGGAAATTTAAACTGATTTTCTTCAATCTTGAGAAATCAAAGATTTTTTTTTTTTGAAACTGTTGATCACATTTTTACTAACTTGTAAAGTTTTTACTCTGCACATGGGAGGCCCCTTCTTAAAATCTTATTTGTTTATCTTGTAGTCTCCTTGGCTCAGAGCAGAAATAAATGCTTATATTTTTGTTTCAAGTAGTAAATATAAAGGATGCAGGAACCTCAGCAATTCTTGATTTACCACATGAAAAGAAGATTGCTTACAAAAGTTACTCCATGGTATGTTCTTCACCTACATGTTTCAACAGATGAAATAAAGATAGGCCAAGCCAATAACTCATTGTGGATATCTCTGGAATAATTTCTAGAATAGGCAACCATGGTCTTTGAAAAAGAGAAGCAACAAATTCCCAGAGTGTTTTGTGAGTAGTCTCCTTTCCTGGACATAAATTAAATTATTACATTTCTTTGGCAAGATTGACTTTAGGATATTTAGAATGGTGGCTTCTATCATCATTGCAAAACAATAGTTGTTTTCAACAAAACCTTTTCAGAGCCGGAAAGAATCCTCCCCCATTTCTCTTTCTCCATCTGGTATACCTGCATCTCATTCTAAGAGTAAAAACATGTTTTAGTGTTCAATTAATGGAGGCTTATTGATTGACAGACCAGTTTATTTTGAATGATGTACCATTGGGGCAGAATGCAAGATGGCAGTCTGTCCAGCAAACAGGCAGTCAATGAAAGCATACATGCATCTTAAAAACTTACTCAGAAAAACAAGTAAACAGTAAAAAGGTTATGACTGTAATATAAATCAATCAGCAGAACATATTAAAATGTTGGGGTACATGGGTAGGGGTGCCTGCATGTGTTTAATTCCCTCTTCCTTGAAATTCCTCAGAAATTTTCTCTGTTTAAATTTTCCCTTCTCCACCATCCTCATCTGCATCCTTATTTTGGCTTTATTTTGACCTTTGCTTAACATAAACCCAAAGTTTATTATTTCCTGTACAAAGCTTACCATGAAAAATGGGGAAATTTAGGAATTCTGATTGAATCAACTTTAGCTGCATCTGCACTGCAGAAATAACAGTGCAGTATAACTGCCATGGCTCAATTATATGGAATTCTGGGATTTCTGGTTCTGTGAGATATTTGGCTTTCTCTTCAGAATCCTCTGTAGCCACAAAAACCTGCAGATTCCAGTACTGCACAGCATTGAGCCAGGGCAGTTCAGCTGGTGTCAAACTGCATTATTTCTGCAGTGCAGATGCATCCTTTGTGAAATTTTCTATCATCAAAAGACTCTGAGCCTGGCTGCTTAAGGGCCATGATCTCCAAATAAATCACTCCTCCCACATATCCCATTCCTTTCCAAGACCCAAATAATAATAATAATAATAATAATAATAATAATAATAATAATAATAATAATAATCCACTTTCATTTTTTTCTGCTGCTCTGAGATAGAATCCTGGAAATTCTCTTTCTAGCCTGCCTAATAACAAAATCGTATGGTACATTTGCTCCAGTCCCAATCCTTTTTCAAAAACAGTAGGTCTACATGCTTTAGTGAAGTTGACAGAAAAAGAAACACTCACTCAAATTAGTTCTAATGACTTAAAGCAAAGCAAAGCAAAGTAAAACAGCTTCATTTCTATCCCACTTCATACCACGCTATGCGGTGTCTAAGCAGTTTACAACTGTAAGCTCATTGCACCCAATAAGCTGGGTGCTCATTTTAGCGACCTTGGAAGGATGCAGGCCTGAGTCAAACCTCAGCCCTGGCTAGTATTGAACTTGCAAGCTTGTGGTTTATGAGTGAGTGGCTGCAGTACAGGCATTTAACCACTGCACCATTAGGGCTTTAATGACTTAAGTAATTAAAACAGACTTAAAACTTCAGCATTAATTAGTGAATTAGGATAGAAAAATATTTTTAGAATGGTTTAAAAATGATTCTCAAGTATTGGGAAACCTAACAAGGACAACCCTGGATTTGCATTTGAGACTATCCATGGACAGGTTGCCTGGCATGCTGCTGTCTCTCCTGAAAGTGGGCTTGTCCATGAGACCCATGAGAAGAGAGCGTAGAAGAAGGCCCCAATCACATGGCTGAAGACCCAGAGCTGCTACCCATATGGGTAGCTCCAGGGACAAGCAATCCTCTTTCCCTGTATGCATGGAAAGGGGATGGCATGGTGTTTGGTATGCAGACAGCTGCCTTGGCCCAATTTGGTCCCAATTCAGCTGTTCACATACCACAAAATCCCACACTCATCCAAGAGTTTCAATGAAAGACAGGCTATTCCCTGATTTTTTTCAACTCTGGGAAAAAGTTGGGTTAATGGGGAAAGCCTGTAGTAACCCATCAGAAATCACTGTTCATCACGCAAATAGGCAGCACCAGCCTTGGGTGAGGACAGGGTTTTTCACCCATGCAGACAACCCCAGGTAATAGTGGCTCAGCATTACCAGAAAGCTCCTTGTACAAGGCCTGACACCTCCTGAAAGAGTGTGGGCATTCACAGTAGCAGCAAGGGATATGATACCTTTGTACACAAGGTGAGACCCTCAAGATTTACTCATTCAGAAAGGCTACAGAAGTTAAAGTGGATTAACAACTCCTGAACATCTCACCTTGTGTGAAAAGTTGCTTGGTGGCTCCCATATCAATGGGACAGATATTTTTTTTCAGTTTTTTGGTCCCCATTTCAAATATCCAAGGAGTCAACTTTTCCCAAAAGAAGTTCAGCACCCTTTAAGGTTTGGACTTAAGTTCAGAAAGGATTATCTGTCCCAGAAATATAGAAACCAAAAATCACCATTATTTGCATCAATGGAAACATTTTCTACTAGTGAAATCCTATCATTAGATTAAATCCATTACATTTTCAATCCACAAAAAGGGGGACAAAAGTCAACATTAATTTTTTTGAGCAAAGAGTGTAAAAAGGATTTTGATGGATTGAATTACAGCCACGTGCAGTAATTGCTCTGTGTAAGGTCAGCAGAGATGAAAATGAAATAACATTACCATTAAATTAGATGTTAACGAATGATTTAATACGCACACAGAGACACTGTGTGAGCTCTCTGCTCACAGGTGTCTTGTTTTCAATATTCCTTTTGTCTTTGTAAGGTTAATAGCATAGAATATTCTTGTCTGTTCATGTATTAAAATATGTCTGCTGGTATTAGCCACCTGTTTTTAATACACTTTTCATGTTTTTTTATTTTTGTTTGTCTGCTCAACAGGTATATTATGCACTGATTTGTAGATGCAGAATGAAGTATTCAAACTTAAGTATCCCATTTCCCCCATCACAGAATTCTGTCTCTTTCCATCACCTTGCTCAAAGTGTAAGGTTTTACTCTCTGTGAATTGTTGGTCTTATTGTCTTCTGAGTTTGCAAAACCTTAAACTAGCATGCATCTAGATTTCTAAAAAAATATATGCATTTACAACTGAATGCTTCCCTCTCCTCTTTTTTACTGCATTCTAGTTTATTCATCAAATTACTTCTCCCTCAGCAAGACCCATCACTGTCACCGTATTTAAAAGGTACATAAATGAGATGGGTGATGACTAGAGTTTCTTCTTCTTCCTTCTATGCATAGTTCTTTGCTTGTCATATATGTTTAAAATTGGATAGAAAAAGCAGCACCAGCAAAATGCAGCACACTTATCACGACATCCCCTCTTCTTGTGCTGGATACATAATCAGAATGTATGTTTTTATTATCCATGAGAGTATTTATTCAGAGAAAACCATGCCCTTCTGTCAAAAATACTCCTAGAGTAGCTTACGAAATTGTTAATTTGACCATTTCCTTCTAGGTTTCCAATCTTAAAAGTCATGAAACACATGGAACAGAGGCTGTATTCTCTCCCAAGGCATGATGGTGTAGTGCCCGGCTGCTCTTCTCTCCCTCAGAGGCCAGAACAATGGCAAAGCTTGTTAAGTCTTATTAATTAATCAGGGGAATAAAGCAAACTTATTTTAGCAATCAAAGCTTTAGTTCATTCACTAAAATGATGAATCACTAAGTTCAATTTGTTCCTGTTTTTTATTACAAAGCTGTTTACTAGTTCAGCAGTGAATAATCTCCTAAATGTTGTTTATGGGTAAAAATTATTGAAGCAGAGCCTCACAAAGCTTTATCAATAACTAGACGACAAGCAAGAGAAAGCCCACAGCATTTGATTTCATTGTACAGCCATGTTTCCTATTTATCATTAGCACATAAGCTGCTTTAGTCCAGTGCTTAGTGAAAAGCACTAATTATGAACCCTGTATCAATTTACAATATCCATGTTATTGTACATAACATTTCATTTCATCCCTCTTTCATCAGGGACAGCTAATGCTGCACTCAGTTAACCAGATTCACATTTTATCCTGCCTAGACCCTTTATTCACATTCTATTATCTTATTATCATCAAAAAAAATTTATCATGTGTTTGTACTCTTATCTCCCAAACAATACAATTTGAAATGATTCTTTCCATTGTGCTTCCACTACTGTTGTCTGTCTCTTGGTTTGCTTTACATCCTTATCAATGTCCTTTCACAAAATAATCATGGTAGTGGATGCATGTTGAAAATCAGGGGTAAAATGTCTTCATAAGTAATGTTAGTAACAATTCTGAGGGTGTTTTTTTTTTTTTTAAAGTAGTGTTTCATTTTCAAAGTTCCCCAGCAAGTAGAGTGGCTGCTGGTTTTAGTTCAAGCTGTGAAGAAATACAAGAGTGACACAGAAGAGGCCCAGTCACTGGCTGATGGACTCCACTAATTGATTCAATCTAGTCTAGACCCTCATCCAGGTAATTGAAGTCAGTGGGAGTCTTTCCACTAACTTTGAAGGGGATTAAGATTCTTTCTGTGTAGATGGTAAAAGAAGTCCCTACACACACGCACACACAGAGAGAGGGGGTGGTGGTTTGTAACTTCTATAACTCCAGCCAAATAACAATTACATAGGTATTTTCAAATGCATGTAGTGCTAAAACTAATTATCTAGTCATTAAAGCAATGTGCAGAGAATGTGCACATCCAGTCTCAGTTTTTAACTTATTAATGGTTTAGTACTCACTTGGGGCAGATGATATAATTTATGAATGAGGGTGAATTCCTAATTTAGCAGACATGAGATGGCTAAATGACCCTTTATTTCAACTGGGGCATCACAGATATTATGGCTCTTCAACTTTAAAAAAAAGGTCATTATCTTTAATTTGCAAAGTCTTCAACACTGTTAATTGTTTAAATGAGAAAATGATGTTTAACAACAGATATTCTTATCTATTGCTGCAGCTCTTATGTTTACTGATGCATTTTAATACAGGTTCCTTTTCAAATACCACCTTGAGCCATTTGGATTAGAGGTCTAATACAATATTGAAAAATTAATATTAAAAAAGAATGAAAGAAGCAGGCTATGTGAAGCAGAAAGGACAAAACTACAAGGTCCTAGACAAAATTACACCATGATGGTATATTTGTTGACTCAAAAGAAGCCTTGCTAAGCTACCTCCAAGTAAATGGGTGCAGGATGAAGTTTGTAATTTCAAATACAAAGCAACTATAAATCTCTATTAGTGTGATCAATTAAGCTATATGACTTAGCTGTAAGAATGCTCAATTTTTTTCTTCTATGTGCATATTTGAATCTGACTTGGAAACAAATACAAGTCAACACATTTTTAATCACATGCCCTATGGTTATATTAAATTCTCTTTATTCTGCCTCTGTTTAGATGATACAAAAAGAAGAAGAAGAAGAAGAAGAAGAAGAAGAAGAAGAAGAAGATTTTGCCCCACATGAATCCCATTTCCACAATCTTTACACAGAGAAATTTAGCAGTATATGAAATACAGGAATAGTTTCTTTGCTTGTATAATAAACTGTGCTTTTTCAAAGTTAAATTCCAACAAATGGAACAATGTATGCATGCCATAATGTATTTATCATCTAGATAGACAGAAATTTATTATGATAACATTTTTGTAGGAGAGGAAACAATAAATAAAATAACAGGTAAGGAAATGTCAGAGAATTTGAGTCATTATTTTAATGTGTTCAGTTTTATTTCCAATGACATAAAATCAGTTCTAAAAAGTTGGTCAAACAATAAGGACAGCTGTTGTTGATATTTCTGATGCTTGAAAATGGATCATTGTGATCAATATAATATCTTCAGGCTAGCCAATGTGAATGAATTTTCTAACAAATGATTGAATGCAACACAAAATATAACAGAGTTTGTGCAGCAGAATGAATGCCACAGGCTGCATCCACACTGCAGAAATAATCCAGGTCGACACCACTTTAACTGCCATGGTTCAGTGCCATGGAATTCTGGGAATTGTAATTGTAATCTCTGTCAGAGAGCTATGATGCCACAACATACTACAAATCCCAGAATTTCATAGCATTGAGCCATGGCAGATAAAATGGTGTAAACCTGGATTATTTCTGCAGTGTGGATGCATCCTATGACCTATACAATCTAAAATTCACCAACTTAAACACAGCTGAAGTTTCAAAATCCTCTATTTCTGACAAAGCCCTAAAAGCAAAACTGAATTCATTGAGCCACTGGCAGACTGTCTTTAGCTGGTTCATCACAAGTTAAGCAAATCTGATGCTACTACATTGGGTTTTGGGAAACAGTGGGGCTAAGCAGACGGGCAGCACGTGGCCGCCCCGGGAAGCTGTGGATCAGGGCCGAGGCATCTGCATTCCTCGACCCCATGGCACAGCATCCCAGCCCCAGAAAGGAGCACTAAGATAGCGCTCCTTCTGCAAGATGCCGAAGGTGTGCCGCAAAAGGCTGCTGGAGCACCTTCAGCACCTCTTCTACTGCAGCATGTGCGAATGTTGCAGCAGAAAGGCATCCTTGGAGTGCTGGCCGTGCGGAGGGCCAGCTGCTCCAATGACGTCTTCGGGAAGGGGTTGGGGTGCCCAGCGTGTGGCTGTCCCTCCCTTTCCTTTCCCTGAAGACAGCACTTTGCGTTGTCTGCTTAGCCCCAGTGTTTGCCCCCACTTCCCATTCTTAGTCTAAAACCATAAGAAACCCTATTATGTCCAGAAACTCACTTTTTGTGAAATATTCATGGTTATTTGCATGACCAACACTAATTTTTCACAATAAAACACAATCTTCATGCAAAAAAGAAGCAAAAACAAACCCATGTTTGGAGATTATCACACGGCGATAAGAAATGGGAGAAAAGTGCTATCCTTTCATCATGTTTGCTCAATTGCAGGCAGATTTTCACACAATGTCATGTACATATTGTACTTGTCCCATCATGGAAGCATTGTGCTAGTACAACTTCTCATTAATGACAAAAAGTGTTAATGGCTTGCCAATAGTGCTTCATTAGTGCTACCGTGATGTGTGAAAGACAATCATGTTTCAATAGCTCTATTGAAAATCCATCATTAAATTATCCAGAACTAAATTGAATCCCACAGTCTCCCAGTGTGCCGTTCAGCAGAATCACTTCCTGTGTCACACTTGTGAGTCACAGGATATTTCCTTAGTATATCACAAAAACAGGATGCCATTGCTAAAAGCTGCTGATGTGTGAAATGTAAAAGTGCTAATTTTCCATTTGTCAATTGTTAATGCTCCATTATTGTGACACTGTGTGAAAGTAAGGGCCTACACAGGCTGCCATAAATAATCCAATTTAATGTGCACTATTTCTGGCAGTCTGCAAAGGCCCTTTAACTGCCCTGGCTCAGTGCTAGGGAATCATGGGAACTGTAGTTTATTGTGGCACCTTCTCTGACAGAGAAGGCTCAATGTCTTAGAAAAAAAACTACAATTCCCATGATTCTCTAGCACTGAGCCAGGACAGTTCAAGTGGTCTCAAGCTGGATTATTTATGGCAGTCTGTAAAGACCCTAAGTGTTTGCCATTGTATCATTATTGCTAAATAATGTTAGAATAGAGTTATTAAAGTGCAAATAGTCCTGGTGTGATCATTTCCATTATTTCTGCATATGAGCAAGTGTGGTATGGTGGTTTGAGCATTAAGACTAGAACTCTGGAGACCAGGGTTCAAATCCCCAATCAGCCACATAAAACCACTGGGTGATCTTGGGCAAGTCACAACATTATCAGCCACAGAAAACCCCATAACTGATTCACCTTAGGATTGCCATAATCCAGAAAAGACTTTAAGGTACGTAACCATAACAATTATTTCTGCATAGAATAATTTTCCAAAACATTTTGGACTGTGTGAATATCACACAAGAACTGTACAGAAAGGCTCATTGTCTCTCATATTGTGGAGAATACTGTGGAAAATATCCTTTCTTACATAAGAAATAGTATAAAATAAGAGCTTAAAATATAGTATAAGAGTATAAAATAATTCAATATTTACTTCCCTATTAATCAGGAACAAACCAAAATGACCAAAAAGCAGTGATGGTCAAAGGCCAAATTAGGAGGCAGTACAGGCGTCCCTCTATATTCTTGGGGTTTAGGGGTGAAGGACCCTCATGAAAGTGAAAATGTCATGAATAATCCCTCCCCCCAGTTACAGGATGGCAGGGAGGGGTTGGAGAGAAGCATGTGCACTTGCCTCTCTTTCCTCTCCTTGTCACATTGTAGCTGGCTCCACTGGGCTAGTTACAGGGTGGCAGAGAGGGGTTGGAGAGGCGTATGTGTGTTTGCCTCTTTCCTCTCCTTGCCATCCCATAGCCAGCTCAGCTGGGCCAGTTATAAGGTGGCAGGGAGGGGTTGGAAAGGAGTGTGCTTGCTTGCCTGTCTTTCCTCTCCTTGCTGCCCTGTACAGAGCGGCAGGGAGGGAATGGAGAGAACGGGGAGTGAGCATGCACATGGTGGCCTTGACCTCATGAATGATCAAAACAGCGAGTTCCAAAGGCACAAATACAGAGGGATGACTGTACTCAGGAGTAAGTCAGAAGTCAGGATTGATGGACAAACCAAAGGATATAGGAAAAATCTAGTGCTCAGAAAGATTTTGTTGTCCAAATATAGCTTAGAAGGAACAGAAAGCTTTTTTTGTATCCCATCCAGTCCAGGTTGTTCCAATAGCCATCCTGGGTGGGTGTGGTCACTCCAAGTCCTCATAGATAGATAGATACATAGATAGACAAAACATAGAGATGTAGATGTACTAAGAAGATGCTTCATCATTCAATTCACTCATTCACCTCATGGAATAGCAACACATAAACCCAAAGTCTCCTAGGCTGACCAGTAGAAACTGTGTTGAAAATCATTCAACACCTAAATAAACATATTATTTAAATTAATATAGATGAGCAGACTAATTAAGAAAAATGAATTCAAATGTTGATGACTCAAACAAGAATATCCATAGTTTAAGGATTTGTGGTTCTGATTATCAGATGCTATGAGAAAGGGGAGGTAGCAATTTACTAGCCACTATTGAGCATAAAACACTGAATTAGGTGACACTTGTTTTAGACACTTATGTTGCATGTACTAGTGCATTTGTAAACACTTTGTTTCAGAGTGTTCTAGAAGAAATGAAAACTAACATTTTCCCCCATGCATTTCCTTCTCTTACATGGAGACTGGAGCTGGCTTAAATAAAAAAAGAATATATACAAATTTTTGAATGTATAATAATGCAGACACATAAAGTATAATAGCTCTGAAAGTCATACAATGCAATAGTGCTAATACACACTTTTACCACTAATTCAAGCATGGCACAAAAAAAATTGTCATGCAACAAAATCACATATGTAATACAATAATACTACCAAATGTATGTGTGAATACTATTTTACTATTGTTTTCTAATGCGGTAACAAATTGTGATGATTGTTAGCTGACTCGATTAGTTTCATAAAAAAAGAAGAAGTTAAATGTATTAGAAATAAGTCAAATATAAATGATATAGGGCTTATCTACATTTGCCAGAATATTCTGGGCTACCCCTGGAGTATTCTGGCCCCGAAATCCACCTGAATCCAATTAGGTCTGCAGCAAAATGTGGTGATGATAGCAAACTGGCAAGCACCACCATTATAGGCACACATCATCATTTGGCAAGGATGCTGGCAGGGACCATATAAGAAGGCAGCCACCCATCACTGCTGCAGTTGGCTCTAAGTTTTCTGGAAAGCCTGGAACAGAATGTCTTTTAATGTGGGACAAGGGGGAAACCCTGAATTGGGTCTAGGAATAACTATGGAAAACAAATGATGACGATCAAATTGGAAATGATCGATATACATCCCTACCCTCAAAAAAGGAGACACACACACACACACACACACACACACACACAAACTGCAGCAACTATAGGACCATAGCACTAATTTCTCATGCAAGCAAAATTATGCTCAAAATTCTGGAACATAAGACTCCAACCATTCATGAAGAGGGAAATCCCAAAGGTGCAATCAGGATTCAAAAAAAAAAAAAAAAAAAAAGGGGGGGCACTAGGGACCACATTGCAAACATAAAATGGCTAATGGAGTGCACCTGGGAATTCCAAAAAAAAATCAGGATGTGCTTTATAGACTATAGCAAAGCCTTTGATTTTAAATGGCATATGGCATAGATCATGAAAGGCTATGAAATGCCCTTAAAGAAATGGGAGTGTCAACACACTTGATAGTCCTGATGAAGAATTCAAGACAAGAGGCTACTGTCAGAACAGAACAGAACAAAGAAAAACAAAATGGTTCTCAATTGGTAAAGTAGTCAGACAAGGCTGCATTTTATCACTCTACCAGCTCAACTTGTATGATAATAATAATAATAATAATTTTTATTTATATCCCGCCCCTCTGC
>CM034701.1:153580229-153590482 GCA_020142125.1 Phrynosoma platyrhinos
TCGCTGTAGCCAAGATGGTTGGGCTGGCAGCGTCCTTAAGAAGGCTCTACAGGGGCCAGGTGTTCCGGAGGGGAGGGGGGAGTGCAAACACACACACCACTGAGTCCCCTTCTCTCCCTCGCTGTAGCCAAGATGGAACATATTGTAAGAAAAGCAGGCTTGGACACAGAAAGAGGAGGAGTGAAAATAGGGAAAGAATATCAACAATCTAAGATGCACAGATGATACCATAGTACTAGCAGAAAAGCTCACAGGCTTGGAACAATAGCTAAGGATGATCAAAGAAGAAAGTGCAAAGGCAGGTTTACTGTTGAACATAAAGAAAAGAAAAATAGTGACCATAGATAACCTACACAAATTCAACCTAAATAGTGAGGAAACAGAAATAGTAAAATAAATAGTAAGTGTAGTGTAAACAGCACATAGCTACTCTAGGGGAAATTTAGGGTAGCTAGGTAATGTATATAAGCCCATCATATGGTTTATATTTTAAAGGATCATGTTTCCCTTCACCATATAATATTATGCATATTTTTATCCTTTTCAATTTTACACTTTTCATATATTGGTGCTTTTAATATATCATTAGAAGTGATTTAATTCTTTTAAATCCCCTCCCTTTAAACTTTAAAAGGAAGCTCAGGAACTCCCAGGATGGTGGTGGAATGAGTAAAGTACCAGTACAAGGCAGGCAAAAAAGTAGCATGTCAGGGACAGGGCAAGATCTCAGACATTTCTGCTGTGAAATTTTATGGTTACCTTGATGGCAATTTTAATAATTAATCCATAAGGCCAGTGCAAACTCTCACCTCATCATCATTTATAGGCTACTGTTATACAATATGGCAGCAGCAGTTTCATAATTTTGGACAGGTCAGCAAAACTAAATTTGGAATTAACCCAATGGTTAATTGCATTAGGATCAGCTGGAGAGACACAGCAGATATAAAATGTACAAGGCATTTTATGACTGAGAAAACTCAGGAATCCTGGTTTTGCTTTCCTACTCCTTAACCAGTTTTCTAAATAGTATTTGGCATTTGATTTAATCTGTTTTCTACTTCTTAAATATGGAACAAAATATTGTTTTTAAATGCCTCATCCATTCATTTTCCTTATTTTCAGGAAGCATGGTGAGCATTCTCCTTTTGTAGCCTGGTGTTCAGTTCTGAGCACCATAGTTCAAAGGACTTTAAAAATTTGGAAGGTGTCCAAAGGACAGTAACCAAGATGGATAAAAAAAAATATGGAAACCAGACCCTATGAGGAACATCTAAGGGAGCTGGGTATGTTTAAGTGACATTATGATCATCTTTAAATAGAGGAATGGTTGTTGTGTATATGATGGAATGAGCTTGTTTTCCTGCATGAGAGGGGTATTTGACTAGATTATTCTTGGGATCCCTGTGTTTCTATGATTCTATGAAAAATCTTGTTAATTGCTAATAATAATCAATTTACTTATCTGAACTCTTGAGCTTATATAATGTATTTCATCTTCTTTTAGCTAACATGTAACAAAGGCAAAAAATGGGGGCAGAAATAAAAGAAGTGGGTGTCATGAAGTGACACCTTTTTTGTGCAGAAAAAAATGGGAAACCAAAGAAAGAGAATTGTAAAATGTAAACAAGAATTGATTTTAAATGGCATATGGCCAAAAGGTTGGCTGAAGAAGCCATGTTCTAATGTCAAAATGGAATGACAGCATGACTTTGTAAAAAAGAAAGGGGAAAATAGGCTTAGAATGTTTTGGGATTTGTTATTTTCAAGATGAAGTAACAAACTTCTTATTTCTGTTTGTAAGTCAATTTGATATTATATAGATAATGGATTGATGCAAATGGCCCATTTGGGGCAGGTCTCAGCTGCCCCTGGGAGTAGTGGTTCAGGGCTGAGGCAACCACATGCCACGGCCCCAATCTTCCTTCTTGCCACCCCAAAAGAGCAGCAAAATGCTGCTCCTTTTGGGAGTGTCAAAAAGCCACCCTTAGAGCCACCACTGCAGCTCTTTTGTGCCCTTTTGGCACAGTGCACACTGCGCCAAGAGGGTGCCCTGTCACCGCACAGAGTCAGGGTGGAGTTGGGGCAGCCAGCGTGTGGTTGTCCTGCCCCAACTCCACCCCCAGGCCAGCCCTTTAGGCCATTCTGCATTGGTCCAATGTCTTCCTTGTTAAAACCTTTGAATGTATACAATGCCATACTGTTAATGAGTAGAAAACAGATTATTTATCACAATGTGTGAAATTATTACACAGCAAGGCAAAGTCTTCATCTTATTTCAGACTACATGTCCTCAATTTAGAGCTTGGTGGTACCTGTATCACTGGCTTATGCATTTATTCTGGACATCAAGTGACCAAATCTGACATGCATCGACTTCTGAAATAACACTCCAAGGTGTAAGAAAACACTGAGGTTCATTGAGAATGGTGTCCTTGTTGTCTTTCAGCTCAGATGTACCCTAAAATGTATCCTTTCAATAATTTCTTGACATCTCTGGCCTATGAAATGACAGAAAAATAATTAATATCCAATCTCTGGAGAATTTTTTGAAAGCAAAATATGTTACCACCTGTTAGAGCTGTGACAATCAGATTACATTCAACTGTTGAAGCCTCTCAGTAGTGAATGTTTGCAAAGAGAGACAAAATGGAGTTGGCAGGAGGGGGAGAGAACACTAATAGACTGAAGTGGAAAATGTTTATGTGGCAACTTTTTTTATTCTTCTGTCAATCATCCTGCATCATGTAAGGCATTTATTCATTACACTTCAACATCCCTGTGAACAGAGAATTTCAACTAAGATTCCTGCAGGCATCAAAAATCTACCATCCAATTCAAAGTACATAAAGTGAATTGTATATGATCTCCATGGTGAGGAATGCTTACAAAGGTACATCTCCACACACCCCTTTCCACTTCTGATCCCACTTCACATATGCATCATGTTAAGGAGCTTTTGTCACCTTTAATTTGCTCACTGTATCATCTCATTTGAACCAACAAGTTTTGCAGGGTTAGAAAATGATGTTCATATTAAAAGCTAATCCAAGCCTTATCAAAATGATGGCCCTGCCTCAAGCATGAACAGAGCAAAAGATAATTCTTGAAATATATTGATTCATTAAAAACATGGAGAGATGCTGTGGTTTTTAAAGTATAGTTTCTCCTACAATGAGAATGATGTAAAAATGCAATGAGCACAGACTTCATAATGCCTTTTTCAATACCAGTTAAATGACATTATCAATACAATACCTTTTAGTATACAAGACAAATAATGTCTCTACTGCTTTTACCTTTACCAACATAAACAACTTTTCTAATCTCTCTCTCTCTCTCTAACAAATGCATTAGTAAATATCTTGTCTAAATGGTGGGGAGCTATATCATACTGCCTCCTCCACAACTGCAGTAAATAATTGGAAGTAGGGAAATCTACCCAAACATTCAATATAGTTGATAATTTTGACCCTTAATGATCTTTAGTAGGTTTTAGAGCAATTGTCTGTAATTCAGCAGAAAGGTTATGCGACACTGCAGAATCATTTCCTCCAACTAGCAGACTGTGAATAAGAAGATCAACAGGAGGCCATATGCACATATAAATAAATTGTCCTTCCCAGCCAGAGGTGGTACTTTTCAGGTCCAATGAGCCACTTGTAACAGCTTGCATTTTGACATCAAGTAGTATTTTGAAATGTTACTTCCTTTCCCCAGGAACACACTGGCAAGCCATCTTGATTCCTGAACCTTCAAACATACCTGGTGTGAAGTTTATTGAATTTGCATTCCCTCATCTCACTCCATCTATTGCAAGAAAGTGAAAGTAAAAATGGAAAATACAAGTGACAAAATGGAGACTGGAATATAAGATGTGAGATAGAGGGAAAGACAAGCCATGAAAGTGAACTAGCATGAAAATATTTTTAAAAGATTTACATTCCAAATGTGTTCTGTGATATGGACCAATTATTTGCTCAGAGCACAGAAAATATATATATTTAATTACAACTCACAAAGTCCAAACAAATTACCATGCTGACTGATGATTCTCAGACCTGGAAAAGTTGTTTTTAGACTATACTGATTCAGAATTCCTCAGCCACCAGTGGTTAGTGAATGGCTGAGATTTCTAATCTCCAAAAAGTAAAATTTTTATGGTCTTGGTCTGCTTCAACTTTGGGACAAGTACTTATTTTATGCTTATTTTTAGGCTGCAGAGTAGAATGTTGAAAAGCAGACACTGAAGTGTGCAGAGTGTGCAACTCAAAAGATGTAAATAGTTCTTGTGTGTTACTTGTGGCTCTTGTGCCCCCTCTCCTCCCAAAATGTTTTGTTTAGAAAATTCAGGCCATGTGTCTAAATTATAGTGGGCTTTCAGTATCCACTGGGGATTGCTTTCAGGTCAATGCTCAAGTCCCATTAAATAGAATGGCCAAATAAAATGGTACCTATTATAGAAAATGCCAAAATCAAGTTTTTTTTCTTCAGAATTTATATATTTTTTAAAAATATTTTCAAGATATGGATACTTGAACCCATGGATAAAAACAAAACAAAACTGTGAATATAGAGGGCTGACTATATTTTTTACCTATGCTCTGGGACTCAGATCTGAGCTTGAATACCCAGGTCTCAGCAATGGCCAGAGTGCATTTGCTCAGTTAAAACTAGTGTGCCAGCTGCACCTGTTCCTTGAGAAATTAGATATGATTATGATGACACATGCCTTGATTACATCCTGTCTGGACTACTGAAATGCAGTCTACATGGGACTGCCCTTGGAAACTGTAAGGAAACTTCAGCTATGGATAGGCTGTTTACTGAAGTTAGGTAGAGGGATCATATGACCCATCCCTGTTGAAACAGCTAAATTGGTCCATTTTGGGGCAGAATTCAAAGTACCGTTTTAGAACCCTACATGATTTGGGTCCAGACTATCTGAAAGATTGTATCTCCATATATAAGCCAGGCTGTGTTTTGAGATCTATAGGGAAGGGCCTTCTCACAGTCCCACCATTTTTGCAGGTGCAGTTGGTGAGGACTTGGGAAAGAGCCTTCTCCATGGCTGCTTCCAGGCTGTGGAAGGTCCAGCTGTCCTCCTCCCTCCTGTATTTCCAGTGGAAAGTGAAGAGACTGTTATTTAGGCAAGCCTTTTGATTTTAATTGTTGAGGTGTAATGTGTGAATAATGTGATTTTCTGTATTTCTAAAATTATTAATATTTTGATGAAATGACATTATAAACATGTTTTAAGAGTTTTAACTGTTTTAAACATGCTTTAAATAATGTCAATACATAATTCTGTCTTAATTTTTGTAATCAATGTTTTAAAAACATTTTTTAAGGCTGTTATAAGCTGCCTTGGATTCCAGTTTGGGAGAAGGCAGGAATATAAATGAAATAAATAAATCATCTGAAGAGACAGGATGATTCAGCATAAAGCATATTAGGTATTTAATTTGTAGTAGAGGAAAAATTGAAATAATGAATCTTACGTTTGAGTAATGGCACTGAAAAATAAATATAAATAAATAAAATATTCAGAAAAGGCTGATTAGTTTTACTCCAGTCTTTTAAAACAAAAATAAATGCCAAAGCACAGCAGAAGACAGATCAGGGTGGCTGGAGTGTCAACTGCCTTTAAAGAAAATTCATATCCATGGCATTTCATTGCAGGAGTAAGGATTATTCAGGGGCAGATTATCCTTAACTGCTTGATGGGAGTCAGTGTTAGAGTAGAAAATAGTAAATATAATGCTTCAGTGTTTTCTTATCATTTCTCCCTGTGGCATAAAGATCACAGTGATAGCATAATGTTTTCCTTTGATGTATTGTTTCATGTCCCTTTGCAGTGTGATGAATTCCAGGTAAATACAACTTTGCAGTGTTACATGGTAAATAAAGAAAACACAAACAAACAGCAACTGCCACTGTTGAAACAAGGATCTCTTGTCTGTCACTAGAGTCTCTCATCTGAATGTTCACTTTCTAAAAGATCTAGAAGCACAGCACACCCCAGTCACCCTCATAATATATACCTAACATCACACACACATTGATTGTTTAACTGAATTGTGTTTAAAAGAATACATGGATAGAAGAGCTGGTAGTTATCATATCTGTCTTAACTCTTCTTCCCCACCTTGGTTTTCTCAGTAGGGTGCAAGATCAAGTGATTCTATTTTCCCTTCTTCAGGCCACAACAGTAATGACAAGGCTGTTTGTTTTCTGAAGAGACAGGATGAACAGACATCATTATCGGCTCCTTCAAAAATTATATACTGTTTTCCTAAAGAAAGGCAGGCAGCATATATAGCAGGAGATGGCATTCAAAGGTAACAGAA
The DNA here is from genome assembly GCA_020142125.1 of Phrynosoma platyrhinos. NCBI lineage: Eukaryota > Metazoa > Chordata > Lepidosauria > Squamata > Phrynosomatidae > Phrynosoma > Phrynosoma platyrhinos. The sequence goes on from CM034701.1 coordinate 153,586,580, forward strand.
GCTGAGAAAGCCCTTAAACCATCCCTTTCTATTACTCTTGCCATTCAGATAGTATTAATATACTTTCTTGAATGAACCATATCCATATTTAGTATTATTTGCATTATATCTACCAGGTTTAATCGATTGTACAAGATGAATTGCAAAATTGAATTTTAGTCTGGGTAAATAAAGATGTGGTATGATTTGAGCATTGTACTAAGTCTTTGGAAACCAGGGTTCAAATTCCTATTTGGCCATGGAAATCCACTGGGGAATCTTGTTAAGTCATACTGTCTCAATTTCAGAGGAAGGCAAAGGCAAACCTCTTCTTAACAAATCTTGCCAAGAAAAGCCTGTGGCAGGTTTGCCTTAGGGTCATAAATTACATGAAGACACATAACAACAAATATATTTTTGCCATCTTTTAAATTCAAGCAAACATTATTCTGAAAATTTAGAAAATGTGATGTTTCTGCCATTATGATCATGTAAAAGCTTTAATGGGAGGGAGGATGCTCCAAAACAGTAATTTTGAAACTTTGTTTCAGTTCAATGTCTTAGAAATTAGCTGTCCTTTAAGATGCTACAGCATCCTATATGTCTGTTGTGATATAGACCATTTTGACTACCCATTCAGCTATCATGAAAACCATTCTTCTCAGGGTCCCTTTCAAAGCACAAATATTGTCTATACTGGGAAGCTTCTTCCATGACTTAGTACTTTTGGATGGCTGAGATGATGATACTAGTACTTATTAAAAAAATTAATTATACAACTATCTATTATCTATCAAGGTAAAATCACTCTAATCCTGTTTTCCCACAGTACAGGGCTCCCCTTTGACCCCCCCCCCTGCAATCGATACACAGAAGTTGGTACACAGAAGTTTTGGCTAAATAAGCAGTCATGTATTCATTTCAAACAGCCCATGTAATTAAACCACTCCATGAGCACTTTAAAATAAATAAATAAAATAAAGATATTCATGTTTATTTATTTATTTTTAAAAAGATGTACACATGAATCTATTTAGAACATAAGAAGTCTAGGGATAAAGTATTGGTACAGAAACTAATTACAGGAAACCAAGTGATTGGGGATGTTATGGTCTCATCAGCATTCACAACTGGTTGTATTGCAAGTAGCAACAAAGTTGAAACAGGAGATAGAGGAGAGATAAAGTGCTCTGGGTAGTAAAAGTTCTTTCTCTTGGTGTATTCTTGATTCTCTTATGCAGGGGTAGGCAACCTTTCCCCTTTAAGGGCCAAGGGACTTCAGCTCCCAGAAGCCTCAGCCATGTTGGCCAATAGTCCCATGTTGGCCAATAGCTCCTGGGATTCTGGGAGCTGAAGTCCCTCAGCCCTTAAAGGGGAAAGGTTGCCTACCCCTGCTCTTATGTCTCTCAAGCACATCCCTTTCTCTTAAAAGTCAATAGTCTCTTGGGTGGGCACAGCCTGCTGATAAAGTGGCACAGACTAAAGCAGCAACTAGATGGGATGCAACTGCTCTTGACTACCAGGATGCAGTCAGCTCTGTTTTGTCTAAGGAGTTGATGTCCCCAGTGAGGTATGCACAGATGGAACAAGCTGTTAACTATCAACGATATTAATCATCTTCCATGATAGGCTTAATGCTTACACTACTGCTCTCACACAGTGCTATGGGAGCTTTTGGAATCCTATGTTCAACATATTCACAGATTTCCTTATAGTAAAACTCACATAGAAAAAAAGGGTTAAATTTGATCTTTTTATACTCACAACACTGACTATGCCTTTTGGTACACAGATTATTGTAAGACTGATTTGGACATAAAGATAGGCAGAGCAGAGACTGTCTGTGCTTTTAAATTTCACAAAACCTGGATGGCAACACAACTGGGATGTACAGATATGTTGCTTCAAAGCCTACTAAAGGAGACATCAGCTACTAATACCTCTTTCTTCCACATTTCCTAAGGTCTGCATCCACACTGCAGAAATAGTCTAATCTGGTACCACTTTAATGGACATGACTCAATGTTTTGGAATTCTAAGAATTGACAGAGGTGGTTAAATGTATCACAAAACTTCAATTTCCAGAATTCCATAGCATTGAGCCATGACAGTTAAAGTGGAGTCAAACTGGGTTATTCCTTCATTATGGATGCCACCTTAGATTTCATAAAGAATAATAGTGGAGCTAATATAACAGGACAGCTAAAATAGGACAGATAAAAACATTAAGAGAATTCTAACTATACAGCTTCCAGATCTGTGGGGTGTGTAGCAGACCCCCCACCCAAAATGCAAACCACTCCTTCCTGTAATCTGCTCAGTACAAAACCATCCGACAGTGTCACTAGTTCCCACAAAGCTTTAGTAGACTGCCAAGCTTTAATTTAGAGACAGAATACATGCATGCCAGTAAAAAAAAATAGCCTCCAATGATGCCACTATTTTCAACTGAAACTTTTGTTATCAGTGCCAATGACAAGTGTGGAAGATCTGCTCTGGATCACAACCACAGAGGGAGGCAAACTATAGAAGTTGACAACTGATGAAGGACACTGAAGTGCAGTCTTTCCTCTGGCACCTGAAATCTTGAAAAAATATTTGCTGCCTGCTGTAGATCCAATGTCTTCAGAAATTTCATATTACTCCTGGTAAACACAAATTGTGATGCCCTAATTGCCACCACTATCTGCACAAATAAAATATGTTCAAAAGAAGGAGTGTCATGACTTTGAAACAATGCAATAAGACTACAGCCTTTTAAAGAAGCTTGTCAATAAAAATGGATTTGCAATCAAATTATCATATGACAGTAATCACTGCCTTCTGGTTACTGGCATTTACTCTCTAAAGTTTGCTTTATGACTAAGAAGAAAACAAGCACCATTTGTGTCATTGCTGAAAGATGGATGGAGGGGAGCTAGCACATACACCACTGCAAATAAGCTATGGCTCCCTGTCAAATAAAGGACAAAGCATTTCACTTGACAAGAAGCAACATAGACCAATACCTCACTCTCATAGAAGAGGTTGTCATGAGAACTGTACAAGGCAAACATTAATTCCTGTTAACATGAGTTGATGATAGAATGAAAGGTAGCAAATGCTTAACCTATGTTTTGAGGAGATTTGTTACCATGGCTTCACTGCTACACCCATTTATATTGAAGCAAGCCCCATTAAATGTAATGAGATGTACATTTGGATAGACATGTAACCCAATTTTAGAATGGTACATTCCAATTATGTTGCTATATTCCAATATAAAATGTGTGTATTTTAAAATTATTGTTCAAAGTATAGTCTTTCTTTCCTTCAACATAAAACCTTTCCTTTCACTTATTGTTTTGCTAATATTGAACACCTGTTGCACAAGATAAGCAAATGTATATCCTTCTCCATGCCAATTTGGATTATTATACCAATTGTTCCACCTATTAGTAAATGATTACTATACCACTACTGCAATCCTAGCACTTGTGTGCACCACAATTAATATAATGGAAAGTCCTGCTGAATAAGTACTATCACACTTTGGCTACATCATGAGGAAAAAATGAATCTTTAGGAAAGATAATGATGGTAGAAAAGGTGGAAGGCAAAACAAAGAGAGGAAGATCACATACCAGGTGGATAAACTCAATAAAGGAGAACATGAGCCTGGCCCTGTAGGACCTCAGCAAAGATTCTTAGGACAAGGGTGCTCGGTGTTGGAGGAGTGGGTTTTTGTAAGTCCAGCAGAGTAAAGACGCAAAGCATCCAAGCTTCTAGCAGTGAGCTTTATTATAGAAAAAAATATGCAGAGTAAAAACCATGAAGTCCACTAAAGCATCACATCTTGCAGATGTGGCTAAACAGGAACAAAACTACAGAACCTTGAGGCTACATTGTGAAGCAGTAAGACATACTATAGATCCATTGCAAAGT
>CM034701.1:153622948-153643640 GCA_020142125.1 Phrynosoma platyrhinos
TTTGCAGCTAGCAAAGCAGATGGTGAGAGATCTGCAGGAAATTCAAAAGATTTTCCCCGGAGCTTTAATGCTTTGGACTAAGCTCCTACCAAGGCGTAGCTGGCCTGGAGCTCACAAAGATCCTGCGATTAACAACACTCGATGATGGCTTAATCGTTCTGTCTCCAAGTAATAGTCTAAACTTGGCATTTCCATAATTGAACATGAAATTAAACTGGAAAGGCCGCAGATATACAGGGGGGATGGGGTGCACCTCTCTCTTGAAGGTTCGGAGATCTACGTTAAAGCACTCTCCGAACAAATTATAAAAGCAGTTTGTGGGGGGGGGGAGGAGAGGGGATGCCTAGCTAGGCTGGCCCCCTCTTGTGGCGGGTAATGAACCCCACCCCACAGGAAAATTAATTTGGCTAATTAAATTATTTGGGGTAAATTTGATAAAGGTAAATTAAAGGAAGTGATGTATGCAGTTAAATGCATGACATCACTTATTTAATGATGTCATATGACATCATTTGCAGAGGGGAGGGGTTTGTAAATTTGTTGTTGTTGTTTGCTTACATACTTTGTCACACTTGGGGGGTTACACCTCCATACACACATGTGACAAAATTGGTGGAAGTTTATTTCTTGTAAATAGATCCTGTACAGCAAAATAAAAGTTGTGGCCTGTTTAAATCCAAAAAGAGGAGTCTCGTGTCCTTTGTGCCAGTGCAAGAGCTTTATTGGACACATAGACACTAAAGCAATGATATATTTACTGCTTGCACAGTGCCATCTAGTGTCTCTTGTACCTATTCAGTGGAAATATACCATTTATTATTTCCATATGTTACTAACAATACACCTTTAAAAATGGATGGCTGATGTGAGATGAAGGGCCTAAGCAGATGGTGCAAAGCACCGTTTTCAAGGCCAGGAAGGGGAGAGGTAGCCTCACGCTGGGCACCCCAACCCCTTCCCGAATACGTCATCAGAGCACCCGTTGCTCTGCATGACTGTCGCTCTGACGACGCACTTCCGCTGCAGCGTCCACATGCGCTGCAGCAGAAGAGGTGCCGAAAGTGCACCGGAGGCCTTTTGCAGCGCACCTTCGGTGTCTTGTGGAAGGAGCACTATTTTAGCTCTCCTTCTTGGGCCTGGGATGTGGCGCATTGGGGCCGAGGAGTGCGAATACCTCGACCCCGATCTGCAGCTTCCCGGGGTGGCCCTACGCCACCCGTCTGCTTCCCCCCGAAGTGAGCCTGAGTTTTTGTTTTAGGTCAGAAGATAAAAGGGAACATTCTGAAAAGAACGTTCCAAATGGCACTGCACAATTATTCTAGAAAAATCCTGCTTTCTAAAACTTGAGAGAATTGTTTTGTGAATTGGGATCTGAGCTAAGTATTGGTGAAAAGATATTGAGCCAACAATCAGGGCCCTTTTACAACAGGAAACAGAAAATCAATTATTTTGTTGATTGCTGAAACATTTATATCAGCTATCTAAACTCAAAGCTTTGCATACAATTACCTTCAATTTTATAAAGTCAGCTGGCTTTTTTTTATATTTTCTTCTGCTACAGTAATATCCAGGCTGACTCATAATGTATCAGGACATTATGAAATCTTTAAAATATTATCTGACTGAAGATCATTGAACGGGATCACAGTGAGTGCTTGCATAAGCCTATTTGTTTGTGAGGAGAGGATGGTTTGAAATGAAGATGAATAGGCTTCCAGAAATATATATTAATCATGAAACTGCAGTTCCAAAGGGATTTTTCTTATTCTGTTTACAAAAACAAATAAGCAATATATTACGAGACTGATTAACATACAAATGTGATTATTCTGACATTTAGTGGTCTAGGTATATGTAGTTAATATTATTTCTTGGCATATTGCTTTCTCAATGTCACATAACAATATAGAATAAAATTGCACTAGAAAGTGAGTCAGTATGCCTTTAAGCAGTGGGCAAGCTGCACTTCCTCTCTATTCAGGGTCACTTTGTCCTAGTTTAGTTTGGGGAAGTGGAAATAACTTGAGAAAGGAAACTGCTAACTTTCATAAAACATAAAAACCAAATGTAGAGCAAAGTTTTTTAAGCATCCTCCAGTTGCAAGCAGGGACAATGTAGCAGCATGCACTAGTGTTCAGCTTGTTTTTGACAAGCTAGGCTTCCTGAGGCTCTCTAGCTTGTCAAAACATCCAGTATTATTCAGTGTGAGAGATAACATGTAGAAGAAAACTCCTATTTGAGAGAAGGTGCCACAAAGAAAGCCCTTCTGAAACTATAGCTGCAGTGCTAAACATCAGGGTGAGGCTGTCTGGAGATGGAAGGAACATTTGGAAATATTCAAAATAGTTTAAGAAATTTGTTTCAGAAGTATCAGGAAATCCTAAAGAGGATGGACTGAAAACCCTTCATAATTCCGGATTTGTTCTTTACACATGGGTTATTCACACAGAAAAAGCTATTTCCTTCACAAAAAAATACTGTTTTCTGCCCCAGTATACCATTTTAAAAAATTGTGCACAATAAATCCCAAACTGCAAATAGTCTTCAAAAATTGCAGAGTTTTCAAAGACTCTCTTGCAGAAGGAAGTAAATTGCTAAAATGACTTGTTGCTTTCTTAATGAATGAAATTAGAAAAGAAAAAAATCCCTAGCATAGCCTTCCTAGATTGTCAGAGTTCAAGTGCCAACAGTCCTAAATCAATCAGCACAGTCAATGAAGAATTATCTGGAGTTGGCAGGCCAAATATTGCACACAAATCCACTTCCTGTTGCACATTCTAACTTGGTGGTAAGCTATACCAAATTCTATGGTACAGTTGGGTGTCAGATCCATAGATTCAATTATCTGCAGCTAAAAAATATTTTTTAAAAATCCAAAACACAAACCTTGATTTTGCCATTTTATATAAGGGACACCACTTTACTATCCCTTTGTATATAATGAGACTCAAGAATCCACAGATGTTTGTATTGACAGGGGAAGCTGGAATCAAGCCCTGGCAGCTAACAAGGGCCCACTATACTTAGGATTCCAATAAAACTATGTAGATATGATTAGAACCCACATGAAAATCACATTTGTCAAAAGCCATACCTAAGATCAGGAAATGGCGTAGCCAACGAAGTGCATTAGTGAAGTCTTCAGCATTGATCAAGGATACTTTCAAATATGAATACTTATATATGAAAGCTTGAAAGCAAAATTAATAAATAGAGCAGTTCTCTCAGCAGTCCTGTTTTTGAATTTGGTAGTCTTCATATCCTTATATTCATAAGATCGTACTTTGCAAATTAATTCATAGGACTTGTGCCAACTCAAGTATATTGGCTTTTTTGTTACTATGACTCCCCTGTTCCTATTACTTTGTTCTATTCCTGCTTGTCATCAGCATAACAGCACACCTACTAAGACCATCTCTAACTAAGATGCAACAATATTCTTGATACCATGTAGTAATTGTCCTTTTCTACTTTCCTAATTATCCATGAAACTATTTTTATGTGCTTTCCAAAGACTGCTAAGTGTATTTCATTTCTAGTAAACCAACTAGGCCCGGGGAGGGGGGGGGAAGGCAGCTGTTCACTCTCTGCTTCTTAATTAATTATTCTGCCAGAGGGATCCACTATTATTTCTCATATTTCTCAAGATCCTGAAGGTTTTTTTCACCCCTCCCCCCTTTTCTCTACTTTCATGCTCACCAACAGTTTCCCTTGAAATTTACGAAAAACAGAGTCAGTGACACTGAAGGCAGCTTTGACACTCAAAGTCCCTAGGGGCCTTCTCCTCAGTGGGTCATTCACAGATTAGAAATAAGCAGTTGTAAATAATCACTTAGAGGCAATTAATTCTTTTTTTCTAAAAATAAAGATGTTAACTACAACAGACAAGTATAGCACTTATTAGAAGGAATAGCTTCCTTCCCTTTGTGTAATCGTTTAAGTTACTTTGAGTATTAAACAATATTTACTGACATGTCTAAAATCAATACACAAAATTCTATAATACAGTAAGAAACAAATTGGTACAACATTAAGAAATAAGTTGGTACCAGCAAAAACAAGGAAACTGTAGCCCTTCAGACATTGTTCCAAATAACTCTTATATTCTTTGATGATTTATGCAGACTGGTGTACCTAGCCTCCTTGACCCACACATCAAGGTCTCCTAGCTGAAGGAGAAAGTTTTGCCATTCTAGTGGAGTTTCCACATAATAAATTTACATTTCCCCTCACATATATTTTTGGAATCAAATTCCCATAATGTTGCCCATTTGCTAAGTTTGTTAGGATCAATGAGAGTTGTGGGCCACAAGTTGCTCACCACACCTCCAATGATGGAATGGTTGTCTTCATGCTAATAGAACACTACACTTCCACAACATTATCATGGAAGAAAAACTGCTCTTGATTTTTAAACTACTGAAGTACCTTGACTTTGATTGATAGGCACAAGACAATGTATATAGGCACATTTTGCATGTAAAAGCACATGCACACATTTGGTGACTTTGGATCCAGAAACCTGTCACTTTGTAGATGTGGATCCAATTCCCATAATTCCTAACAAGCTTAACCAATGAAGGGTTTGGCAATTTAGTAATATTTTAAGAACCGGTTGCCCATCCTTACCCTGGGTCATTATGAGCAGCTATTTGCTGCAGGGATTTAGAAGTAGAGTACAGTGTAGCACTTTACAATTTCAAAGCAATCCAAAAAGTATATTAAAATTCAAATATTTCAAAGTCACTGTGTTTTAAAGTTTGTGGTTTTGTTTTTAGATGTTCATATTTTCTCATCCACCCTTCCTCCTCAACAGAGCCATTTTATTCTGCCTTCGGAACAAACATAATAGAATGGGCAGGTGGTAAATTATGTTCCTTTTCCAAATGATCTCATATATGATAATACAGCATAATGCAATAATACATAATGCATTTGAGGACATTTTGTATCAGGAAAAGACAGTTAGGTATAAATTGTTTCAGATTTTAAATTGACTTCAAAAAAGAAATCCAGATGAATCATTCTTTGCAAGGCTCACAGTCTTTGGAACTCCACAGTTACATTTCCTAATAATGGAAATGTCTACAAGAAATGATCTTTGGCAATTTTGCCACACAAGGATCTTTATAGAAAAGTATAGAAAGTAATGATTTTCACTTAGAAATTTACAGCAAGGGGTCTCTTCATTCTTGAAATGATAATCTCATTATTAAGATATCTGGTGTTGACACCTGGATTTTATTTGGGACCTGGATCACATAAAAGCCTTACTTATTTTTTATGTAAGCATGTTGAATCAATAGGTGGAATGAGCTACCCATGTTCCTCCAATCTCTAATTCAGTTCAGTTGTTCTCATCACATGGAGAGAAATGAGTCTGAACAGAGAATTTTCCCTACATGTACATGTTCTTCATGTAATTGGGGAACATGATTTATTTTGGCAGAGGGAAGTTTCCCAATCATAAGACAGTATGTGCATGTAGGGGAAGCTCTCCTGTCCAGATTCATTACTTTCCACATGAGGAGAATGACAGAACTAAATGGAGGAAATGTAGCTACACTGCTCATAATATTTACATAGCAAGTTAGTTAACATGTTGGATTATGTAGGCACCATGTAAGCATATGGTGATGAGCAGGGGTGCCAAATGTATTTTCCCCTCTACCAATGGCATTGTTCAGGTTGGTTGTTCAGTGTGTGTGTGTGGGAGGGCTGCCTTTACCTTCTCCCCAGACAGCCAGCAGCAGCTCCCCAAGACCTCTGGAGTCCAATGTGGACCTTTGAAGGCCTTGGGGAGGTGTGGCATCTGCCATGTGGGACTCTGAAGGCATCTCCAAATCCCCCAAGACCCTTAGAGTCCTGTGTGACTCCTGCCATGTCGGAATCCTAAGGCACCTCCACCCCAGCAGCCACTGTTACTGAGGGTGGGAGGGCGGCATTCCTGAGTACCTGTTTAGGGTTTTAGGTCTGCTGGGTATGAGCCCTTTCTTGCTTGTGCTGTATCCATACCAGTCCCTTTGTGTGTACCACCCCACTCCATGTGTAACAGTTCCTTCTAGGGTTTCACCCGGTGTGGTCTGCAGCCCCAGACCTTGCCTAGTGATGACACTTCTTTCCATTATATACAGGTTGGGTTAGTTAACCTGGAGCCAGTATTGCATGATCCATCCCATACAGAAAGAAACTCAATATGTCAATAACATAATCCATAGCTCTCAATATATAAATGTCTATTTCCTGTCTAAATCACATTAATATCAAAGTGCTAATCCCAATTATTTCAAACAGTATTTGTAAGATAGGTAAGGAAGTCTGTCTTGATCCCATAATTTAGCATATAGGTGAGCATAGATGTCAAATGGACACAAACTCAACACGAATGCTTAGCATTGTCCCTCCCCAGTATTTCCCTCTCTTTAATTTGAAAACTGGACTCATAGTCACTCCAAGCATCGTAAAGAACAGCTGCCATAACCTCTTTCAATCATGCATCAGGAGCAGCAAGGACCTGTGTAAGGATATTAGTGATATGAATTTTGCGCCACAGGAGTGAACTTGAATGACCTTGGATTTCTGCAAGTCCCTAGAAACTCAGCCAGGACAGGACAGAGCCTACCATAAGGCTTCCAATGTTTGACATAATATTCTTGATGCTGAATTTTCTGTGACTGTTTTTATAAATTCTATGGTCTTTCTCTGCAGTATTATGTGATGGAGTTGATTAATGACTGCAATTAAGATAAAATAACACCATCTTTAAGCTAGAAAGAGCTATCCACACAAATACTATTAGATCTATTTTTTATAAGTAAAGGCCAAAATGCCAATGCTGTATTCCTGAAGAATACAGTATTTGGGCAATGAACTTTAAAGCCATAAATAGGTAATGGAAATAATTTTTAAGAGAGCACTAGAATAATTTCCGTACAATTTACATAGCAAAACAGAGGAATGTGAATTTATGGATAGGAAACCTGTTACTAAAAAGTTCCATTGTTTTTCATCTCTATTATAGAACAAATAAATATTTTCAGGGTTTGTTTTGTCTTTGTTTTTGTTTGGGGGATTTTGGTAGTAAGATAGTTTTCCAAGATTGAGTACAAACAGCAAATAGTAAATTAAAAACATGTGTCTATTGTGTTTCATATATCTAAACAGCATGATAAATGTCAATCGCATCTAAATAACCATAAGTACATTATTTTATCCAGTGATACTTATTCCCAAGCCTTCAAACACAGTTGAAATCTTACACAAGCTGTTATGAACTTTCTGTCAGTGGAGAAATGATAATGTTTATGCATCATAACAAGCTGGAATGAAAAAGCATTCCAACTTGTCAAGGATTACTCATGACTTACTCTAAAGTAATTCAGTTGGCTTGTTGAGAAGTGATGAAATAGAAATGAGGCACTAGCTAGGTTTATTTGGCACAATAAATGCTGAACTCAATTGTCTACCTTCAGTTAGCATGCATTAGCATGCTACTCATACATGGTAAATTAGATTTCACACATGTTCCCTTCATGTGAACATGTGCCTTCTGTTTCTGGAGGTTTAAATATTGTTGAATATTTTCAATTCTACACCACAAATACTGTAGTGAATATGGGGCATAAACATTATGGCTGTGATCATAAAATCAGACATTCAGTATCTGTGTGTGAGTGTGTGTGTGAGTGTGTGTGTGTGTGTGTGTGTGAGTGTGTGTGTGTATGCCTGAATGACAATTAGCTAAGCTTGTGTATTGTGTTTTACAAAACTCCATTAAAAAAAAAAACAAGTTTGGTCATATTTGCAATGCAATTGCTTGAGGATTCTCATCAGCTTTGGGGTAAGTAGCACTGGCCATGGCAAACAACAAGGTGTGTGGGGATGGGGAGGAGGGGAGCAAGCAAATAAATACAGAAGATGACAATGAAAATATACAGAACTAGATCTTGGCATCATTAAATGATCCTCCCTCTGTTCAGATCATTCAAACATTTCTAGTTTGCACCATCTGACTTTCAAAGAAAAAAAGGCCTGTATTGGAATACAACAATAAAATGATTCATGCATACACTTTCAGAAAGAAGAAACATTTTGTCTCAGAGTAGTCTTGTTTTTTTTCCCTTTTCTTTTTTGTTTTGGTACATTTCACTCTGAATGAGAGCTTCCAGATTCCAATCAAAAGGATTTCATTGACTTTAGGCTTATGCCTTAAGTGTTGTAGTATAATTAAGCTGTTCCAGACTTTAGCATAAATGACCCATTCAAATTAACTTAGGAAGGGTAGCTTTTTTTTTTTTTGGCATCGGAGTCTTAATGGTTTGAAAACCAGTAAATGTGCAGCTAGGCTTGCTTTGTACAGTAGAGATCTAAAGGAATGAACTGTGTCCTCCTACTGTGCCTCCAAGCTTCTATGAGCAACTTAATTATCAAGCTCAACCACATTTACTTTCAAAGCATATAAGAGAGACTTATTGGATACATTAACATAGTGTAGTTGCTCACTGATTCTGTTGTGACATTTCTTTTCTTCTATTTGTTGTCTAATAAAAAAAATAGAGGGCAATTATATGCATATTTTGTTTGACTAGCCTCACTTCTCAGGAAGCTTCTATAAATGAGGGGATTAGTTACAAATAATTTGAAAGTAAAGAGCATCAGAACTATCCAGAATGTATATGGGTTACTCAAAATCACAGTATTCTGCAGATCAGGAGAGATGTCATTATATTCAAGAAATCCCCACCATGATTAACTAGCGGTGTCAAGGATTGTGACTTGATAACAAAACAAACAAGAAGGGGACATAGACTTATTCATAATGAAAGCAAATAAGCCATAAAAAATGCCTCTCCATGACACACACACAAAGGAAGGAGTAGGACTATTTCTAATGGTCTACAAAGTCTTACTATGCTGCCTGATCATGGTGTGGAGATAACCCTCAGGTTTGAAGGCTATGTTGACAGTGCACAAAGCATAGCACATTCTACCAAGCTGGTAAGGTTTTGAATATGCTCCCAGCATCAGGTCACATATCTGGCATACCAATGGGAAGATTATCACTAGAAGACAAGTCACCAGGTGATAAACTGACTACAGGAATTCTGAACACATTGGTTGTGTAGCTGTGGTCATCATCCATGAAGTGAAAACCAGTACTGATGAAAGGTCATCATAACCCAATCCTTTCAGTATTCTTTTTCCCCCTTAATATTTTAAAATATTGATTTTGTTATATAAATAACTCTATCCAGACAGTGGTATACAAAGTTATAGCTCATATTAAACAGAATAGACAAAGATGCCAAAAGTGTTTCCCAACACAGCCAACCAAAAATATTAGAATGACTGTGGAAGCAAAGCATTATTTCCTCACCACCATCACCACCACCACCACCTATATTCATTAAAATGATTCTAAATTATAACTAAATTATGTTTTTTCTTTCTTTCCTACAGTCATTTGGCTTTCAGTCAGTTATTTTTTCCCAATTAAAGCTAATTGACAAATATTATTATACCAGGCCATCATGATATCCCTTTTAATTCTTTCTAGAATTGATTAATGACTTGCATAGCAGATACTAATAAATAACAATTAAGGGTTTATGAGATACCTTTGCATTGTCTCTTTGGGGAAAAAAAACCAACACCCAAGAAGGAGATTTGTAAACTGTTAATAACATAGGCTGGCATCCATCTTAGTAGTTACTGATAATAAGCCAGACTTCTCATATATTTTGGAATTTATGTTTATGGTAATTATGGATTGATCCAAAAACCTGCTGTTTCAGCTAGCCAGTGCCCCAGCTGATGTAAATCCTTTAGCTGGAGCACTGGCTGTCTGAAAATATTTTTTAATCAATCCAATGTGCTGCTGATTGGGTATTGGGAGATGATGATTGTATCACCCTCCCAGTCATGGGATGCATTGAGACAAGCAATTCCAGTAGGATCCTAAATGGTTTTTTGAGCTACCTGCTTTCAGTGCACCTTGCAACCAGGATGGCATTGCAGGTGCTATTTCCTAGTGCCCTGATCTTCAGTACCTCAGAAACCTTTTAGTTGGGGGGCTGGGAATTTAGGATTTTTTTATATGAGGGCTAGCATTGTCAGATATAGTTATGATGATGGAGTTCCATTGTCATAATTATGTCTGGGATGTACAATCCTACCATAATTTATTTCAGAGAAAACTGAATCCCAGAAGAAAGTACATTACCATAGAACCACTATAAATACTGAACGTATTATTTTGGATTTTGTTTGTGCTTAAACTTAAACTGTAATTCTAGGGCCAGAACTATGTTCCCTATTCCCCCTACACATGACAAATATTGTCGTAGAATCTATTATGATTATAATTTGCCAAGAGATCACATTCAAAGAGGGAGTTTCTTGTAATGCAGTTTGAATTTTTTTTTAAATTGCTGGATATTCAGCCAAATGCTGAATGTTTCTCTAAGCTAGGAGAGACTCAGTACTTTCAAAAGTTGGAGTTGTTGTATAGAAAGAATTCACAAAAAGGAAATAGTAGAAGAAACTACAATAAAGATGGGCAAATGATATTGGCAGGCCAATAGACAAAGGGGGGATGCAGATGGGTGGCCATGGGCCATCCTGGAAAGTGGCAGATAGGAGCAGAGGCTGCCCCACACCTCGGCCCCAATCCTCCCTTTCTCTGCCTGGGAAAGGAGCGCTAAAATAGCGCTCCTTCCACAAGCCGTGAAAGGGGTGTCCAAAGAGCCGCCATGCAGCTCTTCTGCACCTCTTCTGGTTTAGCATGTCCAGACACTGAGCTGGAAGGATGTCATCGGAGTGCCCACCGCTCCAATGACATCCTTGAGAAGGGGTTGGGGTGCCCAGTGTGAGGCTGCCCCTTTCCTTCCTTACCTCCAATATGGCGCAAAGTGCCATCTGCAAAGGGGGTTAGACAGCTGGCAATATGCCAGAAGAAAAACATTTAAATTCTCTAAATGCCAATTTGTTAGAAAACAATAGCTGAAAATGGCCTTCTGCTGGCATCTAAATCCAGCCAAAATAGCCAATATATATAAAAATAGCAATAAGTGTTGGAAGTGTGGAGACGAGATTGGAAGCTGGTACCATATGTGGTGGAAATGCATTAAGATCCAAAAATTCTGGAAGAGCATTCATAATACAATCCATAACATCTTGAATATTAATCATGACATTCTCCCAGAGCTATACTTGTTAAACACAGTTAATAAAATCACTGTACATGAGTCGAAGAAACATCAAAACACATATTATATATAGTAACCTCTGAAAGAATACTCCTAGCACAAAAATGGAAACAGAAGGAAATACATACAATAGATGAATGGTTTGTAAAATCCTTGGACAACATAAGAGATGAATAGGTTAACACAATGGATAGATGAAAAACCAACTGATGAAACAGGAAATGACTGGGAATTGTTAATTAGATATTGCAAGACAAAATGGTCATAAGAAATAGTAAATGCATAATTATTTGAAATGCCCAGCATAACTCAAATAGATACATTTGGATACACTGTAAAATGTGGAATGTTTACTATGTTGTAATAAAAGATACTTCTTAACAAAAAATAAAATTAAAAAAGTTGAAGTTGTTCCCTTAAACCATGATGCAGAAATCCCATTATTTAATGCTAAATTGCAAAGCTACACATCACTGTGGATGAAGCTAGATAATAAGTAACATCGAGCAGCAACATCATTACAAAAAAATAGTTTGGCATTTGGAAAGGTGCAATTAAGAAATCACATGAGGATGCAGATTGCCTTATTGACTAAATTTGGTTTTTGAATTCTTAATGCCTTCTGCTCATTATTTTAGGAATGTTGCTTGCAAAATTATCCTGTGCCAGTAATCTTTGGCTGAAAAATATATTCAAAGTTGTAGTTCATTAAGTCTGCATATTTTTCACCTTAAGGACATTCCTTTTACAGAGTTATATTCAGTGCTAATAGACCCATTGAGGGTAGACCCATTGAAATAAATAGGAATTAGCTCTTGCCACTTCTGTAACTACCATTAATTTCAATAAGTTTGTTCAATTTGGGAGTGGCATTGGCATTAACTCATAATATGCCCATTATAGCATAGTGGTTTGAGGGATGGACTGCAACTCTTGAGATCAGGGTTCGATTCCCCAGTCAGCCATGAAACTCACTGGTTGACCTTGGGCAAGTCACATGCTCTCAGCCTCCAAGGAAGGCAATGACAAACCTCCTCTGAACAAATCTTGCAAAGAAAACCCCATGACAGGTTTGCCTGTCATCATTAGTCAGAAATGACTTGAAGACATGCAACAACAACACCTATTATATATTTGTATATTTAAATATACACAGTTACATGTGCATGTACAAAAGCAGCCAAGAATTCCATTTCTGCATGTCTGTTTTCACATATAGGTAAGTACCACCATCTATTTGTTTGTTTTCCATATTTTGTACAGGTTATTTTCCTTCTCATACTAAAAGGCCAAATCCACAAAAGGAGTGAGCAGGAACATACAGATTACACATGAGACACCTGAGCACCTCTTCAATTTTTAGTGAACACACAAAAAGGAACTCTTGAGAGCATATCACCCAGCCATTTGGAGAACAAAATACTGAACTCTACAATTGAACAGAAAAATCAAAGAATATGTCGGAAAAGACTGCTCAGTTTGCAGAATGCTTAAATAGCTGGTATTCTTTATGTTCTAAAAGACTGACATAAAAGCTTTTGTTAATGGATTTTTCTAGTGATTTAATACAAAGCACTAAAAGCTGTGTTTTATGCCTGTTGTTGTAAGAAATGAATGTTGTCTCATGTAAATGGTCATTCATTAGTTATAAGGAACCTTTTAGTAATTTGAAAGGATTTTTTCTTTTAAATTTAATTAGCATCACACATTTTGAGGCTTCTCTATGTCAATTGTTGTAATGATTTGATGTCTATGTATGCTAAAGAATAGGCTGATAATAAGTGCCTTAGCTTGAGATAAATGATAGTAAGGTGAACAAAAAGGGTGTTAATTACCCATACAATTAAAATGGCCAATACCAGCAATATTGTAACACTTCATCACTTATGACTTGGATAGTTATGTACCCAAATTGTACAAATGCCAGTGGGAACAAGTAGGTGTTAATCTTAGTAAAAATTTAGTTAAGTATAGATAATAGAAATACTTGTGATGCTGGCAACATAAAAAGCACCTGATTCCATGATATCACAAAACAATCTTTTGGGATGCACATTTTAATCATTTTATGAATACCTATCTAAAGAAGTTATAAAAGGAATGAAAGAAAAAAGTCTCCTTCAGATGTTCTCCTAGATGTCATCACAGAAGATCTTCAGAATATAATAATTTCCCCCAAAAAAATCCATATTTCAGTGTTATGCACATAGTTGGAAGCATGAAAAAAGGTTTTATTTACATGGGTGTGCATATATAAAGTTCTAATTCTTTCTTATTTGTTTTACATTACAATGTGTCACTGTAGATGTTGGCATACCAGGTGAAGTTTTAGCTCTATAATTAATTTTGGGTAATATGTCTATGTTTGGTCTTCTACATCTAAATACATTCAAACATACAGATCTGGCCCTCATTTCAAGCAAACCTGGAAAGCTTGTTCAGCAAAGTTTTTGTTTGCTAAATTCCAATGGAGGGTGTGATGAAAGGGAAGGGCTAATGGGGCAAGACAAGAAATACAAATATATTACCACTTTATGCTCTGATTGCCAGTAATACAGCTTTAGAGGAAGAATGTCAGCCTTTCAAAATAGGGGGAAATACTGTATAAAATATGGGGGATAGAGTAAATAATAATGTCACAGGAAAGAATGGTCATCTAGGAAAGCCCAATGAACTAGACTGAGATTTCGGGTGGATGGAACTGGTTTTCTAACCCTGAAGTTCCCCATTCTTGTTTTACACAGAGAGCTATAGCATAGATTTGGAAATCAGAACTGGCAATAGTGCACCATAAAGTGATAGTGGCCCAACCACCATCTTAATAATTATAACATAAAGCAAGAATAACACAAGTATATAGATACATGGTGGGATTCAAAGTACCAGCCTAAGGTGGGATTTTACTCCTTAAAATTGTATGTAGGTCCATGTGATTCTGCTGTGACTCCAGATGCATAACATTCAGCTATGTCTGATGCTTGACCAAAGACGTTCTCAACACAAATTAGTAACTACAGTCGTCCCTCCATTTTCTCAGGAAATCTGTTCCAGATCCCACCCCCACTCCCTATAAAAAAGGAGACTTGCCAATATTCAAGCCCCATAGGCTTAAATAGGACATACCCCCATGGGCACGTGCCCCACTGATTTTAACAGAGGTCACCCCTCTATGAATATTCAAAACCACGGACCTCAAGTCTGTGCAAATGGAGCGGCAACTGTATTCAGGAGTGCAAAAGGTTACTGTCTTTAGAGGGAGCCTGAAAAAGTTCCAGTGTTGATGGAATAAAGCATGGGTTGAGTCTTCATTGATCACAAATGTATAACCAAGATGATTGTGCTATGCAGGGGATATTTCCTTTACAGCACTTATTTGAACTGGAAGAAGCTTAGATACACAGGTTTATTTATATTTAGGGAAATGAAGCTACATGTTATAGGCTAGATGCTATTTTTACATAGTGTATTATGCCAAATTCAGGTCCTGGAAAGCACTAATAGAAAGTAAAGTATGTGTGATACAGAAGTGAATAAATAAGACACATTGGATTAAGTTAGACAGTTCTAAGCAGAAATGTGGTGCCATGCTTCTATGTGGGAGTATAGCCAGATCAACTATAAATAAGATAGCATAACTATAAACAACAAGCAAAGAAGAACTCAATAACTTAAAAATAAAAAGACAGCTGACCAGGTGAAATCCAGCCTAGCAATTACCTGAGTCATGTTTGATGGCAGATATTCTGATTCATAGAGCCCAATAAAATCTATATCTGACTGATATAGACACAAGATCACCAGATATTTAAACAGGAAGCTAGATAAAATTCCAACAAATGCATAGGTGGATGAACAAGTAAGGAATAGCTATTCACAGTACAAAAACAACTCCAGATAGAGAGAAATACAGCAATCTCATGATTACTTTTAGTGGCTTCACCTGCAGATATTACAAACAGGTACCTACTCTGCTATTCCTGTGCTGAACCTATATTGCATAATGACAATAATGGAGAGAGAGCTATCACTAACTAACTAGACATAGTAAAGCCTTTTATTTTTTTAAAAAAATATTTTTATTAACCAGCCTTAGATTATAAAATGTCAATAAAACATCAATTTTATGTAATAATCACCCCCAGGAATAACTTTATGTATTGAACTGATTATCTTAATAAATACCCTATAAAATTATAAAGTAACATATTCATTCTCCCAACTTAAATATCATGTATTCCAATGAGTGAAAGGGGGAGAGGAGTCTTGAGGGTTGAGAGAATCCTAAGGGGAGTTTTAATGTTAGCTTGCCTATTTGAACAATACCATTGTTCATAAATTGAAAGTTCAGTTGAGCAGAAGGTGGAGTTTAAGGAACCTCAGATAGATAATTGGGTAATTGACAATATGGCAAAAGAGATTATGTAGAGAAACATGTCTATTTCATAATACTGTAAATACATTTATGGGAGGTAAAGAGGGAATGACATTAACTGAGAGTTTTATGCCTTCCCTTGTTATTATGTAGTACTGAAGTTTGAGATAGTGATTTTTTTTTTAAAAAAAAATTTTCTTCCCTTTACTCCTTAAATTATCTTCTAAGCAGATTTATTTAAGTGTTGGGAAATACTCTATCTCACTCTGCTAAAGAATGCTGAATGAGAAAGCAGAGTTATACCTGTAGGAAACTGAACATTTGTGCATCATTTGCTGAATGGTGGAGCACCATTGTGAACTGGGTGATTGAAAGGAATGCATTTCTTTGCTATATTTTTGAAGAAAGCAACAAGTAAGAACATGTTATGTGCCGAAAATATTATTTTCTGTACAAAAACAAAACAAAACAAAAAAAAAACCATGTACAAATCTAGTGTAGAATTGAATCACAAACGCCAAAGGTTCTTGTCAGCCCAGAATTCCTCTCACCAGGGTTTTCCAACATTTGAGAAGTACATTTTTCAAACATTTTTTGAATATTTTAAAATATTCTTTCCTTTGCTAATATTCATTTGGGCATTGTTGTAAGGATGTAGCCAGCCCATTGTAAGGATACAGCCATATATTACTTTTGAATGATATCTATGTTAGGTCATAATTCAGGACACCATTCCTAATGATATTCTCACTAATTATGACTGGATCAGACTTAAGTTATGATACTTTGAGTAGTTCTTATAACAGGAAAATAATAGGGATAACTCAATTGATACAACAACCTTATGTATGCCAACTTAGATATAGATATACTTGAATTAAATGAGCCTTACTTGTAGGAAATTATATATAGGATTTCAGGCTTAACTTTTGGTAAAGCTTTTAAAATTTAGTTCTCTTTGCACAAAATATTCAGTCCTCTGGTACTATATGATTCCTTTTCCTTCCTTCCTTCCTTCCCTGCACATAGAACAAGACTGTAAATAATCACTGCAGAAGACCTCCAGTTGGCATGTAGTCCAAAGGGAGAGCAAAGGTCTTTACAGCAGGTATAAAGGTTGTTCTAATTGGCACATAACTGCAAGCAAGTAGTCTGAGTCATTCTAAGGAGCAAAAGTTCCTTGCCAGTTATGTTTCAAAGTATTCCCCTAATATAGCATTCATTCACCAATTTATGGTTCATCACCATAACACTGTTGTAAATTAGGTCACAATATTGATGGTACTATATACTTTCATACTCTAGAAACTATTGCAGTTGCAAAATATCTGTAGATAGTGCAAATGTAAAAATAGCACTCTAAAACGCACTCCTGGCAAAGTGTACATGAACCATAAACCTGAAACTTATAATTGCTAAGCTTGTGCACAAAATATGTTACATATGAATGATCCTTAAAAAAATGCCACAATTTTTGTTAAATATAGAAACATCTGAGAACCTGTTTTCAGTTTGGAACTGGCATGTGTGATGGTTCAATTTACTATAAGATAACCTTCAGCAGACCTTGGATAACAATGGAGAAGCAAGTCTGTAAGAAAAACCTTCCCAATAATATTTCCTTCTTAAAGTTTTCTGAACTTCTCCATTAATTCAGAACAAAGGCAAGGAATGTCACAGCATTTTGAAAGCACCTCAAATAGACAGCTTGAGCACACTTCATAGAAGCTGAGAAGACTAAATAAAACAAGAAGCAAACACTAATTTATTGGGACTCAGTGTCCTGAATTCTAACTAGGTATCCAAGAATGGAAAGAGCCCTTCTGTTTGGAAGGGACCCAATCCAATGGAATGACTTGTTAGCAGTAAACAAGGAAACATTTTCTTCCTGGTTTCCTCCTCCCTGACCTCTGGAGAGCCTTTCCCTTCAGGGTAGATGTTTAGAAGTATGGGAAAAAGGGGAGTAGGAAGGAGGGAGGATTAGTATAAATTTCACCCCCTCCGTCTATGAGCTGAAGCATATACAATCAATGTTTCTGAGAGCAAGATCCAAAACAAGAAAAACCCACCCTTAAAAATGCAATAAAATGCTCAGACTATAAATATCATACTACAGTGTTATAGTGCTATTATTTGGCTTTAACTGTTATGTCTGCCTCCTGTGGAATCCTGGGATTTGCAGGTTGGGGCCGGCATTTATACTTCTCAGTCAGAGAGCTCCTGGGCCTCACAAAAAATGCAAACCTCAGAATTCCACTGGAAACAGCCATAGAAGTTAAAGTGGAATAATAACACTATAACAATGTGGTGTGATATTCACCTTACTAACAATATTTCTTTCTACAAAATTTTGAGATAGGAAACAAAAACCAAAAACACCCCACATAATATTCTGATTAGGAGTTTTTACATTAAATTCATAAATGAAAACCAGGACATTTGGTCAAGCAACATTAGAGAGTATTCAAGATGTTCTGCTAAAAAGAGTCTTCAGCAAGCAGAACTGTCATCTATAGGTATAGGTGGTGAAATATAGGCAGGGATGGTTCCACACACACCCCACCTCTGCCATTACTCTCATTTTCTCATTTGTGCTCTATCAGTCATTTGGCCAATGAGGCATTCACAACTATTTCCCCCCATTTCAATGTTTTATGATTCACCATTTTTTTCTTATAACACTCTGTTCCCCCTTCTCATAGCCTCCTCTTCCCAATCTGTTTGGCTCCTTTCTACCACTCTCCTCTGGGGAGGTTCAGGCTGTTTGCTGTGAATTCATAGTTCCTTCAAGATGGAAAACATTTATAATTTTTTAAAAAACTGTTCTTGCTCAGGGGGACATCCCATCTTGACTTTCTAAGCTGGAGGGATAGCAGCAGGATGTAGGGTTCCCCAGAGTGAGACCCTCCTCTCCATCTGCACCCACATCCCAGGAGATCCATGAGGTGTCACCACAAGTTATCACATTGAATGACACTAACCCTAGTGATGCCACTGAAATTAGGCACAGTGGAATGATATAAAAAGCATATTTTATTTTCAGAAACTGGAAATTTCAGCTTCCGGTTGGTAATGGTGGACCGATAAGACGCGTTTTGAAACAGCTCTGTGAGAAACCATCTGGCAAAGGGCAGAAATTAGCTGTTGACTACTTTGTCGGTAGCTAAGATGTTCTACTGGTAAGAAGAACTCAGAGGGATATTTTGGCAAGCTTCGACTCCTTGAGAGGTAGGAAGAGAAGAAGAAATAAGAACGAAGTGACAGTCATCATTCAAAAGGCCACGTCTGCCCTTAGGCTCTCCCCTTTGGGGGTTTGAGGAACGCCACCAACTTTTAAAAGATGTATTTTTCTTTTGTCTTAACGGGGCTTTAAGTTGTTGTTTTCTTTCTGCCCCATGTGGTAAGGAGTGAACCGCTAACCAAATCTAAGAAGGCACCCTTTCTTTTTTGGGGACTAAGGATTGGACAGTATAAAACTGGTCTCGTTTGTAATATAATCTTTATAATTAGCTAAAAACGCACAAAATACCCAGAGCCTGGAGCCCTCCAATGTTTGCCTTGGAGTGGTGAAAAATGAAAGGAAAGAGTTATATGTTTACATAAGAAGAAGGAGAAGGAAAGAAAAAGGTGCTTATTTTCTGTTTATCGTTTGAGCTTTGTCGCGAGGGAGAGTAGTGAAATTGAGTAGGGACTTGGGAGCAGTAGTCCCTTTAAGATTCATTTGTTGCCAAAGTAAGCAAGCTAAGAACTCTGGGAGTTGAAGTCCACTGTTAATGCTCAGCTATGATGAAAGCGGAAGAGCGACAGCGGAAGCCAATAGCGACTCCTATTTAATTCACAGTGGACTCTGGGAATCTGAGTACTAAGTGGTGATATCGCCCCCTTAAGTAGGTGTGGAAGTGCTGTCTTCAATTTCCTTTTCCTTTTATGGTGCACTCTGGGAAACTGAGTTTTTCGCTGGTGCTGCAACCTGTGTGGGGAACTTGGAGAACTCAGAGAACTTAGACATTTAATTAAGAAAGAAAGACAGAAAGTGCCTTCTCCTTGGAGCTGCTTAGCTTTGCTGATGATTAGCCTCGTGGATGCAATGTGGAAAGGCAAGAAAAGAGTTATATTAGAACTAAAGAAGGCTGACTGTGGATGTGATGTGAAGCGGGAACAATTTTTGTAAGACTGGAGAACTGTTGATACTGAAAGATAAATAAGAGCTGTATAAATTGAATTGACTTGTAAGGGGGCGAAAGGGGAAGAGGAAATTGACTGATAACTAAAATTTTTGCCTTGAAATTAGAGTGGAGAGTATCACTCTCCTTACAAATGGCTACAGATAAATTGACGAGATCTCAAGCCCAAGCACAAGCGCCAAGCAACCGCAGACCTTCACTTGAACAACCTAAGGGTCTAGAATCAAATATGGCTCTGATGGAGGAAATCAGGAAAATGAAAATGGATCTAAGTAAAGAGATCCAACAATTAAGGCTGGAGGTGAATGAATTTAAGATCAAGATTAAGACTGAATTAAGAGATAACATAAAAGGGGTTAGAGGAGCCATTGATAAGGTGTCCATAGAAATGAGCAAAATTAAAAACAAAGTGGAAAATACAGAAGTAAAACATGGAACGTTCAAAGAAAATATAAAAGAAATAAAACAAAAACAAAAAGACCTAGTGGGGGAAAATGTTTTGAAAGATGTGAAGGCTAGGGAAAAATCTTTAAAGATCAGGGGATTGCCAGAGGAAGAAAATGAGGATCTATGGCAAAAAATAATACATATATTGAGCTCCTATTTAAATAGAGAATTTTCCCAATGTGAACTAGAGGTAAATAATCTGTATCGATTACATTCGTACATAGCAAAGAAAAACAAAGTTCCAAGGGATGTAGTAGTCTATTTTGTCAGAAAGCAAATGAGGGATACAATATGGTATAAACATAAAAATAATCCAATAACGTTTGAAGGCCGAGATCTATATCTCTTCAAAGATTACCCTCCAGAAATCATTAGAAAAAGAAGGGAATATAATTTTTTAACATCACTACTTAGAGAAAAACAAATTCAGTTTAGATGGAGGTTACCGGAAGGTTTAACCTTATGGTAACAGAAGAAAAGAA
>CM034701.1:153646365-153657295 GCA_020142125.1 Phrynosoma platyrhinos
TTTTCATATTTTTGGATATGAAGGGGACTATGGGTAACATTGTAAATCTACAAATCCTGGAATTCCATAGGATAGTGCTACAGTGGTGTCAAACTGCATTATTCCTACAGTGCAGATACACCCTCTGTCAGAGAGTTCTGGTGGCAAAACAAACTATAAATTCTAGGATTCCATAGGATAGCCCCATGATAGTTAAACTGGTGCCAAACTGGTGCCAAACTACATAAGTCATGGTTAACTTTCTCTGGTTCAAATTAGTTGTATGATCTGAGCCTAGAAAGTAGGTGTAAGCTGGTTAGGAACACTGAAAGCTGTCTCATAAGAGGTTATACAGTTTTCTGTAGAGGTGAACCTGTTAATGTTAGTTTTTATCTGTTTCTTACTTTTTGCAATCACCAAAAGTGTCTCCTAGCCTATGTTTAAACCTCATGTTTATTAGGTTGTAAAAACCTGCTGCATTCCATGTCAGATGTCCTATGAAGCACTGGATGTAAATGACTAAATTCTATACATTTGCTCAGAAAAAAATTCCACTAGCTTAAATTAGATTTATTCAAAAGAAAATGTGATAGGATTATAGCTTGACAAAAGTAAGATCCAATGAAATACACCTAAGTAACCATGTTTAGAATTGCAGTATTAGTTACGAAAATGATGTTTATTGACTTGGAATATCCTTCACAATAGGCGCCCTTGTGGCATATCAATTGTTTCTGACTTGATTGAACATTTTATTACCCACAAGAGATATTTATTTCAATAACAGACTGATAGTTTTAGTTTCTAATGTTCTACTTAAACTGCAATAAAATCCATGGCTCAGGAATTTATCTTGTATTTTTAAAAAAGCAAAGCAAAGCAAAGCAAACCTAAATCACTAACTGCTATGGTAGGGAAATAACACAAAAATAACATAGACACCCCAATTTTGCAGTTCAATGCACACAATTATGCAAATGAATTTCTAGTTAATTCAATGAGGCTTCAAGTGATCTTGAATCCCAACTCATCTGCTCCAGGATAGAGGGCTACTGCCTTAAGGGTTAAACTAATTATTTAAAATAAAAATTAAAAAAAACTATGAATAGTTTCACACTTCTCAAGACAAACATTTTTTGGCACTAGTTACTCCTAAATTAATGAGTGCAGCCAGAGCAGTCCTTATAAAGATCACTGTTGACTTTACTTGGACTCTGCAGAGATGTATGACTGCATTCAGATAGTCCTGCAAAAGACTGGAAAAGCAGGTCACTTTTTTCCTTCCTTGCACATATTTTATATATTAAATCTGACTTAGATTATTCCTTATTACTATGTATGGATGTGAGAACTGGACAGTCAAGAAAGAAGATAGGAGGAAAATCAACACATTTGAGATGTGGTGGTGGTGAAGAGTGCTGAGGATTCCATGGACAGCCAAAAAGACAAACAAATGGGTCTTAGAGTAGATAAAACCAGAGATATCCTGAGAAGCCAAGATGACAAGGCTTAGACTGTCATTCTTTGGACACATCATGAGATGGCATGAATCATTGGAAAAGACAATAATGTTAAAAAAGGTGGAGGGAAGTAGAAAGAGAGGAAGGCCACATGCTAGATGGATGGACTTTATTAAAGAGACCATGAATATGAGTTTGCAGGAGCTGGGCAGAGCAGTAGAGGACAGGGGGCTCTAGAGATGTCTCATCCACAGGGTCATGATGGGTCGAGATTGACGTGAAGGCAGTTAACAACAACAATAAAAGATTATTATGCTTGGTTGTGAAATGCTGTTGTAAGGAGATTGCTGTTAACTGCCATCAAGTTGACTTTGACTTATAGCAGCTCCATGAATGAGTAACTTTCAAGTCACTCTGTTATCAACAGCCCTGCTCAGGTCTTGCAGACTTAGGGCCATGGTTTCTTCATTGAGTCTATCCATCTGTAATGTAAGCTTCCCTCTTTTCCTGCTGCTTTCTACCCTACCATGCATTGCTGTCTTTTCTAAATAAATGAGTCATGATATGGCCAAAGACCAACAGGCTCAGTTTAGCCATCTTGGGCCCCACCTACATGGTAGAACTAATGTAGTTTGGTACCACTTTAGCTACCATGACTCAGTGCTATGGAATTCTGAAATCTGTTTTGTTTGTTTGTTTGTTTGTTTGTTGTTGTTGTTGTTGTTGTTTTGTGAGACATATCTTCTCTGTCAGAGAGCTCTGGTGCCACAATAACCCATGGATTCCATAGGATGGAGCCATGACAGTTAAAACAGTACCAATCTGGATCACTTCCACTATAGATGCAATTCAGTAACTGTTTGGCGCATTTAGTATGGTTCATCAGCAAAAGCCTCTCTAACATGGGAGACCCACCAGCAGCACTGCTGCCACCATCTCAGCCTCTCACCTCAAAAGAGCACACAATCCCACCATCATAGAAAGGTAGTAACAGATTTTATTGTTGCTGTTGTGTGCCTTCAAATTGCTTTCAACTTATGGTTATTCTAAGGCAAGCCTATCATGAGGTTCCTGAGCATGTGTCTTCAGAGGGGTTTGCCATAGTAACATATATGTCATTGTAAATCAGAGACAGAAAATTTGTAGGTTACCAAATATTTCTAGACTATGCCTCACTTTGCACCTCCCAATAGGCAAAGGTGGGTGGGACTGATGGGAGATATAGTCCAGCTATAGTTACAGTCCAACTTCTGGAGAGCTACTATTTGCTGACCCCTGGTATAAAGGGATAGAACCACATTTCAAGATAGGGATGCTTAGACATAAATGTGCAAAGGAATTTGACCCATGTAACTGAGTTCTGTGAGTTGGATCACTTTACATGCAATAATAATCCAAACTCACAGAATTCAGTCACAGTAAGGAGGCAATAAATATTTTAATGACTGAAGAGCAAAAATAGAAAAGGTTTTTTCCAAGTGTCCAAAATTCTCCCAATGCCTCTTCTCATTGTTATTTGCAGTCTTTGACTAGTCTTGCCTCCTGATGTTGCATGATGAATGGGCATGGGAGAAACAGGAATGGATCCTCAAAGGCTACATCCTCCAGATCCTTAGCTGCTTTTTTCCTCACCCTCTCAATGTGTAAGGTGGATAAGAGAAGTCATTCAAGGATCCTGGAAGGCTATAGTCTCGAGATTTTTGGTTGCCTTCTCTGCTGTTGCTTAGGGGGAATGCCACAGACATACACATTGCTGGAAATTTCCTCCCCCCATGAGAGCTCTTCAAAAACTGTCTGGAATTTGAAGATGAGTGGCAGTGGTAAGAAAATGGGTTAAATTCTTCTTTCCTCCTTACAGGAATGGATAATTTAACTCAGCATGACCCTATAGACTAATCAGTTTGTAGTGCACACATAAACAGATTTTCATCTACACTGGTTAAGTAATCAACATGATATGATCTTTGCTAATCATATATATCACTGGGTATGATTCACGCAGAAGCAATCATGTATCTTCTCTGACAGGAAACACTCCATGGTTTTGCATTAATTTTGCTGTTAGGAATACAAGCCACACACTTATTAGAAAAGAAAGTGACTTTGCTTAGTGGCACCAAAATAATGCCTTCTGAATAAACAACATGAAGTTTCTGAAGTACATGTAATCAAACAGATTGAGGTTGCTACCATACTGCAAAATTAATGCAGTCTGACACTGCTTTAACTTTAATGGCTCCATCCTATGGAATCCTGGAATTTTTAGTTTCTTGTGACACCAGAAGTCTCTGAGAGTGAAAATGTTAAATGTGTCACAAAACTACAAATCCCAGAATTCCATAGCATTGAACCATCACAGTTAAAGCAGTGTCAAACTACATCAATTCTACTGTGTCAATGCAACCTGAATCTTAAGATATATAAAGAAGTTTTTATTCCTCAAATTAGCCCATCTTTTTTGTTCCCTCTTAGGTTTGGCATAAATGCTACAGGATACTTCCAGAACTATTATGTTTGAAATTTCACCATGTATATTGAGGTTCAATATTTTCTATTGTGTCCCCAAAATGTAACCATTGCTGTGAATTTC
The DNA here is from genome assembly GCA_020142125.1 of Phrynosoma platyrhinos. Lineage (NCBI taxonomy): Eukaryota > Metazoa > Chordata > Lepidosauria > Squamata > Phrynosomatidae > Phrynosoma > Phrynosoma platyrhinos. The sequence continues at coordinate 153,650,395 of CM034701.1, forward strand.
TTTATTTCAAACTTTTTTTGTGGATAACTGTAAACACATGCTTTCTCCTTCCTATATCTACATTACTCATGGGCCTGACCTAACTAGTACCCAGTGTGAAGAATGATTTCAGGAACATGCCTTACTACAGCATGAGAAAGATGTTTTTTGGACTACAACTCCCGGAAGTATCCAGCCACCATGGCAGCTGGGGAATGCTTGGAGATGTAGTCCATTTATTTTATTTTTACCCCTCAAGCTTTACCCCATTTCCCCTGCCAGCTTATAGCTCTTTTTGATTTATCTACAGTGCTCACAGTATTTGTAGTGCTCATAGTGCTTTGTTAATGTTCCTTCAAATGAAAATCATGTTCTGCTCATTTTGAGAATTAGTGACATTAGACTAGAAATTTAAAATGAAACATACCTTAAAAGTAATTGGTGGAAGTTTATTTTTGTACTTAGCACTAAAACAACCTAAAGAACTTTATAAAACAAAAACAAAATTAAAAACATGCAATGTTTTATCTTATTTTTCCTTTCCAGTGTAGCTCTCTACACGACAGTACATTCAGCAAGCACTGATCTTCATTTGGCACTTTTTTCAATTCATTGTACAGATCACCTGTATCCAAGGTCAGTCCTCACATTAGTTGTTGCTGTTGTTATCCACTCGCAAGTCAATCTCAACCCATGGTGATCCTATGGATGAGACATCTCCAAAACTCCCTGTTCTCCACTGCTCTGCTCAGTTGCACTGGCGCAAAGGATCTGAGACACCTCTTTTTTGGGTTTAAGTTATACAAGTTATACAATTAAACTCCCAAGTCTTTGTCACATGTGTATGTGAAGGTGTAACCCACCCAGATAGGTGGTCCTTCACCGCAGGTGACAAAATGTGTAAACAATGTCAACAACAATATCAACATCAAATTTTCAAAATCCCTCCCCACTGGAAATGATGTCATATTACATCATATGACATCATTAATTAATGATGCCATGCATTTAATTACATACGTCACTTCCTACTAATTTAACTTTTGCAAAATTTCCACCAATTAAATTTAATTAGCCAAATTAATTTTCCTGTGGGGTGGGGGTCATTACCCGCCCCAATTACAAATACTACTACATTTCCAAAATATAGATCCAAACCCCCTAAGTTGTGACAAAGGGAATAATAACATAAAGATAACACATAAGTTATTAATATCCTATGACCCGTACCTAACAGTCTGATAATACATTGATCTCAGGGAGGGCGAAAAACCCAGGTAACAACCCTGGGGAAAAATTCCCTCCCGGCCCCTGAAGGCGACTAGCCAAAGCCTGAGAGTAACCAAACATAGTTCTTAATTAAGGGTGGGTGAGTTGGGTCGCTCAGTTGAAGCTCTAAAATGGCTGCCGCCACGTGGCAGCACAGAGTTATATAGAACAAACTCCCATGGGAAGTCTCACGAGAGTACAATCACCGTGAGACTTCCCAAGCCCCAAGCAAGCCTTGTGATTGGGTCAAGTGCGCAGGTACCCAGAGTTCCCTGCGCGCTTGGCCAATCAGGCCTCTCATGTCCTTATATAGCCAGCGCAACAAGAAACCCCTCCTGCCTCTTCAAGGGGTGTCTTTCCTACAAATTCATACTCATGACCTCTTTTATAGAGTCCATCCTTCTAGCACATGACATTCTTTCTGCTTCCCTCCATCTTTCCTAGCATTATTGTTTTTTCCAATAAGTCATGCCTTGTCATATGTATGAAAGCCTTAATTTAGTCATCTTGACTTCCAGAGAGATTTATGGTTTGATCTGTTCTAGAACCCATTTGTTTGACTTCTTGGCTGTCCATGGTACCCTCATCACTCTTCTCCAGTACCACATTTGATATAAATTGATTTTCTTCCTATTCACTTTCTTAACTGTCCAGCTCTTGCATCCATACATGGTAAAAGGTAATACAGTAGCAACAGCAAGTATATTTTCTATACCTCTTATCAGTACACTTAAGCACTCCCTAAGCTGTTTACAATGTGTAAGCTGATTGCCCCCAACAAGGCGGATATTCATTTTAGTGACCTCAGAAGTCGATCATGGAGGGTATCAAATTCACAACCTTATGCTGTGAGTGAGTGGCTGCAGTACCAGCATTTAACCACTGTGCCACCAGGTCTTTTATGGCTTGTATGATTCTCACTTTTGTGCTGAGTTGTATATCTTTGCATTTTAGAATCTTTTCTAATTCTGTCATAGCTGCCCTCCCCATTATTAATCCCCATTATTAATCTGATCTGGCTGCAGTCCTCATTTCTGATCCCAGATATGAGAACTCTTTTATTATTACTTTTTCCTCATTGTCTAGGCTGAATTTATGTAAGTTCTCTGTGGTCATTATTTTTGTTTTATGTTCAACAGTAAGCCTGCCTTTGCATTTTCTTCCTTGATCTTTCTTATTAGTTGCCTTGTGTCTGTGAAGTTTTCTGCTAGTAGTATTGCATTATCTGCATACCTTAGATTGGTCCTATCTTTTCCTCCTATTTTCATTCACCCTTCTTCTGTGTTCAAGCCTACTTTTTGTATAATATCTTCTGCATACAATTTGAACAGATAGGGTGAAAGGATGCAGCCTTGCTTGACCCCTTTGCCTATTGGGAACCATTCTGTTTCTCCATGTTCAGTTCTGACAGTAGTCTCTTGTCATGAGTACAGATTACTCATCAGTTTTATCAGATGTGTTGGCACTCCCATGTCTTTAAGAGTGTTTCATAGCCTTTCATGATCTATGCAATCAAAGGCTTTACTATAGTCTATAAAGCACATGCTGATTTTCTTTTGGAATTCCTTGGCTTCATTGTTTGAATGTTTGCAATTTGGAGCCTAGTGCCTCTTACTTTCCTGGACCCCACTTGAACTTCTGGGATTTCTCCCTCCATGGCATCTATGTTGCAGAATTTTAAGCATAATTTTACTTGAATGAGAGAGTAGAGCTATGTTTTTATAGTTGCTGCAGTCTTTTGTGTCTCTTTTTCTTGTGGATAGGGATGTATTACCAATGTGTATATGGGTGCAAACTGAGGGAAAAATTCTGAGGAAAGATCAGTCTTTCCATAATCACATTTATATCTCTGCTAAGAGGGTTTTTGCCCAGTTTCCCACCACCACCACCATTGTTCAGGAGTACATGTGTTCATTAATTAAAACACTACACTAGGAGGTGAAACAGACTGGCCCAAAGGAACAGGTCTGTGCTGCCCTTTTGCTTACTGGATTGGAGCTGTGGCAAATGCACCCTGCAGCCCCAATCCAATGTTTTTTCACCCACAAAAGAAGCAGCAAAATGTTGCTCTTTTTAGGAATGGAAAAAAAATCCTTACTGCCTCCATTGCACTTTTTGGTGCTCCTTTTGATGTGCAGTGTGTAGTTGCTGTGCCACCAGAGTGCTGCAGTACTGCCCACTGTCTGGTCAGGCAGGCAGTGTGATGGCAGCCTGGACAAGGAGTTGGGGCATGTGGCATGTGGCCACCACACCCCACTCCAACCTGACACCAGCCCTTTTGACTAGTCTGTACAGCCCCTAAGATTATTAAATTCATCATGTTTTATCAGTGCCCATGTGTGCACATTGGTAATGCAGAAGGGATAAAAATGCACATGAAAAATCTTGGGTGGGGTGGGAAATACTTTTTGGACCATAGCTTCCAGAACTCCCAGTCAGAATGGCTGTTGGGAGCTGCAGTCCCAAAAAATAAAATCCTACAAATGAATTGGAACAGTCCAGCTTTAGAACTGATGGTAAACATTTTAGCAAAAGCACAAAGAGGGGAAAGCACAGGGTGCAGCAAACAAGGTGAAAAGTAATTAAATAGAATGAGTGAAAATAACATAACTGTGCCAAAAAAAAATTATATGTTCCAGGAATATATTGTAAAGCTGAGTACTAACACTTTTTTGGAAATGCTTCTAATCTGAGGTAACATAAATTCTTTTGTCAAACTCTATGTAAACAATCTGAAATTGTTTACTTTGCTTAGATTCACAATGTAACAGTAAATCTGTTATACACAGGTTACTTCTTTTATGTGAAATAGTTTAGTACCTAGTCATTAGCATTTAATACAGGAAAATAAATAACTCCAGTTAGGTGTTGGATATTTCTGCAGGGAATAGCAAAAGACTCTGTTACAGTGGTTGCACATCTATGATGACTGGCAGCTCTTCCCAGAGAGAATTATAATTAATATATTTGTGCTGTTTATCAAAGCTGCAACAGGAAAATGGGGAGAAGTTGGGGGGAGGAGGTTCACCTAACCAGCATATTTGCCTTTCTGAAATAAATAGAACATGTATTTTCTGAGATTACCTGTGATGCAGGCCTTGGGCTGCCTTATTAACCAGTTGACACTATAAAGCAAAGGCTAACATTTAGGGTACTATGGTTAATATGTAGTTTCATAACTAAACTTCAATATTTATCCTTCATAAACTTCTCTTTCTCTTTCACACTATGCTGAGATATTGCTGGAAATTGTTGGAAAACAGCAGACATACTGTATAGGGATTGAGTACTTGTCTCCAAAAAGGAAGAGTAGATAGATACAGACAACCATTTACCATTATTGTTCAGAGACAAGCAGTTATAGATCTGAGCTATATACTGTAAAGATAATTATGGACCACATGCATTCTTTGTTCATTTATTATTCCATTGTGTGCTACAAGGCTAGCCAATCAGGAAAAGACACAAACATGAAATAATCTTATCAATACAACTTTCAGAATCCACCAGATCAGCCACTTGTAAATTGTATATCATGGTTCCAAGATATCTTGATTTAAACACGTGTTTGATTATGCCACTGAAATAGTCTGCAGCTTCAAACAAAACTGGTATGGAACCTTAGCAGACTAATTGTTTGGTATTTCTATGGTTAAGTAAAATCATGTAAGACCTCTGAAGCATTTGAACATTTATGTTTCATACCAGCATCTGTGGGATGGGTTGCAAATGGTTATTTGCCAATCTGACACAATCCAGATTTTGTATAGATATTGAGCAAGATGGCCCTATAACAGAAAGAACCAAAACCCTCATTATATTGTACCAAATAGCATCATGAAAACAGCACAAAAGGGTTTAATTCCAACAGCTATGGAGCTAAGAGGACTTCACTTACATCCTGAATGGTTTTAAAGCACCACAGATTCAGCTTGGTTAGGGTGGCCCATTGTTGTGGTAAGAAAGATGAATTGATGTACAACAAAAGTTGTTACATGCTTGTTCTCCCATATCATAGCTTAAGCTCTGAATATCAATAAGACTGGCACTTGGTCATTTTGCCTGTCAGATCTCATCGGTTCCTGATGCAAAGTATAGAAAATGTTTTATCATCCATATGATAACAAAATACACACAAAATGTGTTATCAGAATAATATCAATGTGATATATTTTGTACTTAGAGACTTATCACATGAGAGATCAAAGAGGAAACAGAGCTGAGGAGTAGCCACTTTCTCTGTGCCTTACCACATGATGTCTTAACACTTCAATTGTCTTCCTATGGGAGATGATAATAAAAGAGTATCTTTATTGTAGCTGGCAAAATCCATTTGACCAAAGAAATACTTTTACCATTGCCTCCCCCAGGAAAAGAACTGAATCACTACATCATCATGTAGTAAGGCACAGAGAAACTGGCTACTCTCTGGTTCTGTTTCCATTTTAATTTCTTATACGATAAGGCTATTAGTTCAGATGCAAAGAGAAATATTAAAATTTTGCATCCCCAAAGGTTACAATCAACCATAAAACTCAGCTGTTATTATCCACACACATACATGTATGTGTCTATATGTGTGTCTATATGTGTGTGTATAGGTTTGCAAAAGATAACAAAGGTAAAGAACAATATGTAGACTTGTGGAATGTAGTTGCAAAAGATAAAAGAAAATAACTTTGGGATAACTTGATCATCAAATTAAGTGGACCTCATATTATTTAACCTAGGAAACATACCAAATGGGTTGATTTTTCTTCAATTCTGTGAGTACATAATAAGATCCCCCCTTTCTTTCCATGTTGTTGCCAACTTCAAATGTTAAAAGGACTTCAGCCTAAAGAACTGTTTTCAACATACAGATTCAAAGTCTCTCCAATGTATCATTTTGTAGTAACTGGCAAAAGAGGAGCACTACTTGCTTTAAAAAAACCTATAAATTTAATACGGTCACATTAAGTTGACAGGTGACTTGAAGGCACATACACACACATATTATTGAACATTTCTATGGTTGGAAAGAGAGTAATTTCTAGATTTTACACTGAGCCTATGTGACTATAGGAGATACAGACAGGACAGAAGGGGTGGCTTAGAGCCACCCCTTTTAGGCTGGATTGGGGCCAGGGCAAACAGATGCCTGGACCCAATCCAGCCAGACTCCACCCCCCAAAAGAGCAGATAAGATCTACTCCTTTTTGAGGTGGAAAAAAGCTGCCCCTTCACCCAAAAAGCCAGATTTTCCTTGCAAAAAGGTAGTTCTGGGGAAAGTGGTATTTAAGTGCTACATCCCCAAGTGGGAAAGAATACAGCTGGCATGTAATATCTGCTCCATCTTCTGTCTGGCTTGGGGGCATGGTGGGTGTAAGCACCACATCCCTAGCCAGCCTCAAGCGGCACTAAACTGGTCGTCTGTTTTGCCCTATGGTCCAAAACCACTGAAGAAATAATCCAGTTTGAGACCACTTTACCTGTCCTAGCTCAACATTAGGGAATTCTGGGAACTGTAGTTTTGTGAGACATTTAGCTTTCTTTGTCAAAAAGCTGTCGTATTACAATGAACTACAATTCCCAAGATTCCCTAGCACTGAGCTAGAATGTTAAAGCAGTCTCAAAATGGATTATTTCTGCAATATGTTTTGGACCCAAGTTA
>CM034701.1:153657395-153679240 GCA_020142125.1 Phrynosoma platyrhinos
TTTTTTTTTGCTTCTGCCCACAAATCTGTGTGCTCTTCCTGTGTAATGTTTCAGATCATAAAAAAATAAACTTAGAAGAAAAGCATTTTTACCATCTCTGAAACACTTTATATAGCAAATAGTTTCCAAGAGGTATTTTAAGGTTGCTGGTTCTTGCCTATTGTCCCTTAGAAGCTTTTATGGAGGAAGGAGTCGATCTAATTTGGGGGGGGGGGGTTCTCCTCCTATACTTCTTTATCTTAGTCTCTGGGGTAACCTTTCTTCCCTGTGTTTCTAAAGAGCATTTTAAAGTGTTCTTTAGTACTCAATTCATTCTTTACACTTCACTCTCTTCTGCTGTCTCTGACAGTGACTTGTCTTGCCCTTGACAGAGGTACTTCACTAACTATTTTTTTGAAAAAAGAAAATCAACACCAAAATGTTTTCAGTGTGATGATAGGATAATAGTATCACTATTATTTTCACCTTCAACATGTACCATCAGTTATTGACTAGAATGTGTTTGCAAGTTTTTGAAATTACAACACATTGTGGTTCTTCCCATGTCTCTGAAACCTCTACCTCTTCTACCCCTACTACTCTATCAGTAATGACAAAAGAAAACTAGAGTAGTAATTTTAATGTTTGCATTTTCTATGATAATATTTCTAAATGTGTGCCAAACTAAACAGTGAGTCTCACATTGTCATAAAGTAAGGACGAGTAGTAGATTAAATGTTTATTTAGCTTTGTAAATTATCATATGGGCAATCTACTCTTCATTGTTTGCCATAATGAAGCTATTTGAGAAAGACTCATAAAAACTGCTGGGAAATCCCCCACCCACTCAATTCTTGCAACACAGGTGAATTGCACTTATTTCAAGGTCCTTTCTTTCCTCTGCCTAATGATTATAATAAGCTCATAAATACTAGGGATAGACAGAATATTGAAAAAATGCTTTTAAAAATTGTTGAAAAAAATGTGTTTCTCAGGGGTCAGGGAACCCCAACAAGGGTTAAGGTTAAATCTGTTTTTGTACTTGTAAGCCACCTTGACTGCCAAGGCCAAAGGTGGGGTATAAGAATTATTATTATTATTATTATTATTATTATTATTATTATTATTATTAGAATCCTGAGCTGACATGAATCTTTGCTGTTCAAGCATATTCTGCTTAATATTTGCACATGGATTTCTTGAACAGAAAATAGCATAATGCTGTTTCCTGCACAGAAAATGATGTTTCTTGCATCAAGACTGCATACAAACTTGATGCAGAATACGTAAAGCCCCAAGTACAGCATGTTCTGTACAGAAAAAAGCATTTCCCTGCATAGAAGATGATGCATTCTGTGGGAAGCAAATATATATATATACACACCACAATACGGACAAATTTCACACAGAATAGGTCACAAATTGCAAATAGTGTTTGAATTGTAAAATATTTTCTATGAATGGGAAAAAAATGCTAAAATTTATTTTTGCTTTCTTAGATAACCAAATAAACATTTGTCAAAAAAGATCTGCTTTGCCTTATTTCTTTGTAGAGCAATTGTCAATTAAGAGACACTGGCCAAGCCATATACTAAGCTCACTAGGGGCCTTTGCATACTGCCAGAAATAGTGCAAATTAGTCCACTTTAACTGCCCTGACTCAGTGCTAGGGAATCATGGGAACTGTAGTTTATTGTGGCACCAGAGCTCTCTAACAGAGAAGGCTCAATGTCTCAGAAAAAAATTACAATTGCCATGATTCACTAGCACTGAACCAGGACAGTTAAAGTGGACTCAGTTTAGATCATCCCAATCAGCTTCCCTGCAATCAGTTTCCCAGTGCCTGAAAACTGAAAGTCTTATAGTTCATCTGAACAAAATCTGAGATCCTGTATAGTTGCACAACTTAATATTGCACAAGCAGACTTGAACAGATAAACTTATGCTTTTTCTCTTCACACTTGCACTGTATTAGACCAAATCTTCTCTGAAGGGTTCCAATACACTAAAACACTTGGTGGAAAAAGAGAAGATAGATAGAGGAACCCTCTGCTCCACCAGTGAACATAGCTAGTAGACCATGTTAGATGCAATAAAATGCTCACCACTAAAGCCTGGAAATCAAGCTGACCATTGAAAACTTCAAAATGATGCTAGGGAACTATCCATCCTTAGCAAATAATGACCTTTGACTCTTTGACACTGTTTTGGAATTTCTCTCACTACACTACTGTTATACTATTAAGAATTTTAAGCACTGCCCAACTGATGTAGATGTAAAAAGAAACATCTCCAAGGCTTCTGCCACATTGCAGAAATAAAGCAACTTGACACCACATTAACTGTGATGACTCAATGCTAAGGAATTCTTGGATTTCTAGTTTTGTGCGATATTTAGTCTTCCCTGTTAGAGAGCTCTGGTGCCCCACCAAATTACAAGTTCCCAGGATTCCATGGGATAGAGCCATGAAAGTTACAGTGGTGTCAAACTGGTTTATGGATACAGAATACAGAGTTCCTTCGGTCATATATTATGGAGTTATGTTTATTGATAAAAGTCCTTGAGAGCTGCAATCCCTCTCCTCCCCCAGAACACACAAAACCTACTCAATCATACATACAATTGTGTTATCATGTGCATTAAATATAGGAATAGTTAAACTCATAGACAGCACCAAACCCTGCAGCAATTGCCCTTGTAGTAGTATCTGATCCTTCTCTGAAGGTAACAGAGCCCTGAGCAAATCTTTATTTCGCCGGCTATACAGCCATTTCTGTCTTGCCACTCAGTGATTAGGATCTAACTTGTTTCTTGGAGCACATATTTCTTCTGACAAACTGTGCTGAAATAATCTTAGAACTACTCAGGCTATCTGAGGTTATATAATCTGTACTCTGAAATGCATATTTCATGCTATTCCATCTGTGCTCTTTCCTTCCTTCCTTCCTTCCTTCCTTCCTTCCTTTTTCCATTACTGTTAGGTTCACCCCCCCCACACACACACTTGTCCTATCTATATTAACCATATTCAGTCTCCCTGGTATTTTGCCTACATTGTCTCTCCATCTCCTAATAATGTTGCGACTAGAGCACTCAATTATAATGACAGGGAATATCATACATATTGTTGTGTTACAGTCCACATGGTTTTGCAGCACTCCCCCACACAGTGCTTGAAGTTCTATTATGAAAAAAGTTGAAGTTAATCTATAAAAACATGATCAATTCTCTTGCCAAACTTTTATGTGCATTTCACTTGGGCTTACTGAACAATGCTCACAAAGAATCATGATACTTCCCCTTCCCTATGGGCAGAGTCATTTTGATACTGCCTTTGTGCTTAAAACTTGCTTGATTTACCACATTTATCTTGTAGCCTTCCTTTATCTTTATTTAAATTTTGGGATATAAGTGAAAAAGTAAATTTCAGTGGCCCCTTCAAAGAAAGTGACTTGAAAAGCCTTCCCTTTCAGAGGTTTCAGCTTCCTGATTTGCTGATAGAATGGTAGTGGGACAGAATAATCTTAAAATAGAATCTTGAATGCAGCAAACTTTGGTCATTGCCATGCTTGGATTCAGTGTTGCAGCTGTGTGCTCAAAAAGAGGATCAGTGCTTTAGATTGTCATACGTGGATCTGATTATTAGAGCATATACTATGTGCCTCCCAGAACAACTTAGGTGGTTGACAGTGCAGAAGCTACTGCTGGAATCACTCAGATGAAAATGTCTAAAGCCAAGCTGCTTGCTCAGAGGAGTTTTGTTTTGTTCTGTTCCCCTCCCCCACTACATACAGTTATATTAATTAAAGCTGACAAATAAAAAAGGAGGGGCTGTTACAGTTATTGGCATACTGAAGGAGCTGAAGCCTCTGAAAGTGTTTTTCCTTAACCTTATCTCACCATTTCACCTCATGATGACTTTGCTTCCTTACAAGCATCCATTTTTTTTCCCCTGACCCTAAAGTGAGTTCAAACTTATCAGTGTTCAGCAGGAAGGAAGACAGCCGGAGCAGCTTGACATCTGTTTCCATACCACTAGAGACCATCCTGTTCCCATCCTTGATCTCAGGACAATGTTGACATGTGCCAAGATTCAAATGATTGTCAGACCTGACTGTAATTGGTATTTTGTAGAGCTTCACTGAGCTGCTACAGAGATGCAATCTCTGGAGAGCAATGCCCCAATGCACATGAGCTCAGTGACATTTATCCTTTAGGCCAGCACAGCAAGCTTGCAGCTGTTCTTGGCAGGTTTGGCTCATCATAGGAAACTACCCTAAAGCTAGGTGGAAAACAGAAGGAAGAGAAAATGTGAGCTTCCTCATGTTTTCTGGATTCAGAATGTCACAGAGAACAAACTGTCAGGCTTGATACACAATGAGATGGTAGAATATGAAGGCAGATTTGGAGGAGGTACAAAACTCAGCACTGAGCTACAAAACAAAACACCACTTTATTCCCATTTAAGCCTTCTACAGAAAGTTTTATGTGACACTTTTCCATAGCTCCTGCTTTAGCAATCTACAGGTGTGGATGTCACTCATTCATAATACAATGTTCATCTTGTGTGATATGATCAATTATTAGTGCCGCAAAAGAAGATGGAGGCAAATAGTTTATGCAAATGCAATTCTTTTGTTGGTCAAGAATAGGCCAAAGAAGGAAAACTAAAAAGCAGAATAAAGTAGGAAGTCAATTAGGCAAATGGAAAGATCTTCAAGAAAAAAAAAAAAGGACTGCTGCTTTTTGTTTGATTGTTTTTAAATCTTATTGTTTGTATACAAATACAAAATAACAAATCTGAAATTAGTAAAATAAGAAGAAAACGAGAACCATCATGGCACAGAAAGTAAAAGGTGCAGTTTCATGAGCATCTATGCAGGTAGTTGATGGACCACTGTACTTGAATATGAATAATAATAATAATAATAATAAAATTTATTTATACCCTGCTTAAATGAAGACAATCTAAGTGGCTTACATCAGTTAAAACTCCATACAACAAAATTCATACCCCAACCCACCCCCCTTAAAACAGTATTAAATGACAAAATAATTAAAACAGGAATATAAGCATTCCAGTACACATAAAACAAACATGAAAATATAAAAATATAAAAATGCCCTATTTAGACCCAACTGTGCTCCCCATCCATCAGCAATTGATGGGGCCACGGGGGGAGCACTGGGATCAAAAGAGCCCGAGGCCAGGAGAATTAATCTGGAAAGGCCTGCCGGAAGAGATCCATCTTGACAGCTTTCTTGAAGCTGTCTAAAGATGTCAGCTGACGGATCTCGTCCAGCAGGTCATTCCAGAGCTTGGGGGCAATGATAAAAAAGGCCCTCTGGGTTGAAAATATTTGTTCTCCTTCTTTAAGAGCCACTATAATCTGTTACTCTCGTTCTTTTTTTTACTAATGAGGTTAAGAATTTTCCTGGTTTATTTGAAGACTCAAAATATTTTTGTTTGACAAATTGTATTTTATTGTGTATTTCTTCCATGGAGAGCATGGATATTTGACTACGAGTTCTTTGAATATTCTCTTTTATTTCTTTTCCTTTAGGGTTCTTTTTCAATTGGTCCTCATATTTTTTAAATTCCTCTTCTAACTCCTTGATCTTTTTCTCCCTTGTTCTTTTCCATTCACAGTTTTTCTTCATAAAAAACCCTCTCATATATGCCTTAGAGGTGTCCCATATCATATTAATAGGGGTTTCGTCATTTATATTTTCTTTAAAAAATAATTGCAGTTGTTCTTGAGCTTCCTTAAGGATCCTCTCATTCTTTAACAAATGTTCATTCAATCTCCATCTATAATCCCTAAATTTATATTTCATTTTCATGATCAATGGGTTATGGTCAGACCAGATGGCAGGTAACGTGTTAATTTTTATAATTTGATTATATAATTGCATTGCAACTAAAAACATATCAATTCGTGACCAGGTTGCATGGACCTGGGAAAAGTAAGTGTAGTCCTTAACGTCAGTGTAAAGTATTTTCCAGATATCTTTCGATACCAGTGTTTCTTGAAGCTCGAAAAAACTTTGCGGTAATTTACCCTGATTCTTCCTTTTCCTGATATTGCCCAGAGATCTATCAATTTGGGGGTCAATCACCCCATTCCAGTCCCCCATTGCTATGATTGAATCATTATTTTTAGATTGAATTATATCTAATAACTGATCAAAGAAGATTTTGACAAGGGAGCATATACTCCAACAATGAGTATCTTTTCTCCTCTCAAGTTGAGTTCTACTAATATGTACTGTCCATTTGGGTCTGAATATATCAAATTTGATTCAAATAGTAGATACGTAGACCACCACTCCCTTTTTCTTGTTCTTAGCTGCCGCAATGAACTCTTTGCCAATTTTTTTATATTCAAGCTACTTAACATCTTTGATTCTAATATGTCTTGAAGACATACTACATCTACCTTCACTTTCTGAAGGTAGTGATATTTTTTTTCTTTTTTGAGGGGTGTTTAATCCACGTACATTCCACGTTAGGAATTTAAGATGCTCCATTGTCAAAAAGGGAGAAAGAAACAAAAGAAAAAAAGACTATCATGCATAGAACTAAGAAGACCAAATTTGTTAATAGGAGAATCCAATACTTACATTCTAAATTTCTGCTAGTTCTCTATTTCCCTCTTCATCCAAATTCTCTTCTTCATTATGTAAATCCCCCTCTAGCTCGCTTAGCGACTGATCTTCAGATTCACCCTCTTCTCTCTTCCTCCACCAGTTTTCTATTTCAGCCTCATCCAAACTATCCTCTTCACCTGTTATTTTTCCTCTCACTGTCTCTCTGTTGACTGAGATTTGACTAGCCTGTAAATCTCCTCCCTGTTTTGACTGCATTTTTTCTTTTGTTTTGTTCCTCTTTTCTTCCTGGTCCCAAAATTTACGCACTTCCTCTACATTTCTAATGACCACCCTTCTCTTCCTTCACCAAAAAACCATTTCCTCTGGGGAACCCCATCTATACGGAACACCTTGCTGTCTTAAAAATACTGTTAAAAAGGCATACACTTTTCTCCTTCTCAAAATTCGGACAGGGATATCCTTTAGGATCTGCACCTGGTTACCATCAATACAAAGCGGAGATTCATTGTGGGATCAAAAGAGCCCGAGGCCAGGAGAATTAATCTGGAAAAGCCTGCTGGAAGAGATCTATCTTGACAGTTTTCTTGAAGCTGTCTAAAGATGTCAGCTGACGGATCTCGTCTGGCAGGTCATTCCAGAGCTTGGGGGCCATGATAAAAAAGGCCCTCTGGGAGGTCGCCACCAGCCTAGATTTTTGAGGCTGCAGCAAATTCCTCCCAGAGGATTGGAGAGTGTGGGGAGGATTATATGGAAGGAGGCATTCCCTGAGATATCTTGGACCCAAGCCATTTAGGGCTTTAAAGGTAATAACCAACACCTTGTGCTGGGCCTGGAAGCTGATAGGCAGCCAGTGGAGGGACCTCAAGACAGGAGTAATGTGGATTTAATTATGCACTACTCCAATGGACCTACATACAGTTGAAATCCAGATATCTGGGGATGATTGGTGTAAACTGTAGGGATGATAAAGAAATCTGATGACTTTATTGGGGGAGGGGGATCATTCTGTATTGTACTTATATGGCATTTTATTTACATTTATACATATTGTATTATACTTTTAACTTTTTCTAATTTTTACCAAATTCTTTGTCTATTATCCTAATATGGCCTAAGGGCTAATCAATAAAAGATTTATTGATTGATTGATTGAACAATGGACCTACAGGATGGCATCAAATAAACCAGCCTCTTTCTCTTTTTTTCTCCAGTTGCACAATGAGACAGTATAGCTGATTTTCTGGTTTATCTGTGTAAATACTGCAAAACACTCTGAATTCAATGTGTTTCTATGAATAGAAAAGACCATCCCTTTCATTTTTTTTTAATGAGAAATCATGGAACACAAAAGCCAGTATAGAAAAGGAGGAAGTGTCATGACTAAAGTGAATCTTACCCTAAAGTAACACTGAGGAATGTGTTGCACGCCAAATGTTATACAAGACTAGAAAATATGTTGTACTTCAAATATGTACTCCCAATGTTGGAGTATAGCTCTTATTCTCCTAAACATAGATAGAATACTGTGTCCCATTCTGGGCACCACAATTTATAAAGGATGTTGACAAGCTGGAGAGTGTCCAAAGGAGGGTGACTAAAATGGTGAAGGGTCTGGAAACCATGCCCTATGAGGAATGACTTAGTGAGCTGGGTATGTTTAGCCTGGAGAAGAGATGGTTAAGAGGTGATATGATAGCCCTGTTTAAATATCTGAAGGGATGTCATATTGAGGATGGAGCAAACTTGTTTTCTGCTGCTCCAGAGGATAGGACTTGGAACAATGGATGCAAGCTATAGGAATATAGACTTCACCTCAACATTAAGAGAAACGTCATGACAATAAGAGCTACTCAACATGGAACACACTCCCTTGAGTATGGTGGAGTCTCATTCTTTGGAGGTCTTTAAACAAAGGCTGCATGGCCATCTGTCAGGGATGCTTGGATTTTGATTTCCTGCATGGCAGGAGGTTGTACTGGATGGCGCTTGTGATCTCTTTCAATTCTGATTCTAACAATTGGAACTGAAGTCAAGCAACAACTGAAAAGCCATAAATTTTCCACTTCTGGATTAAACTGTCCCAAAGAGTAGTGGACAAAACTGTGGGAATGTACATGCCAGCTTGGATACAATTAAATAATAGGAAGTTGTTTATACATCTGTTCCAAAGGACCATAATTCAGTTGCACCATATGCTTTACACATAATTAGGACCAAACTCATTCCTTCATATGTCCCATTAAAAGTTATGAAACAGGAAAGATGACTATCAGTTAGAAAAGTTATTGGTCAACATATCAGATAATACCTTAGGCTAGATCAGGTAATGGTTTGACTCAGTATATGCCATGTTTGAATTCTTCTAATACACTTACAAAAATGGGTACACCTCAAACTATTTAAGGTGCACAGTATTTTCAGAGAGGGTGGGAGAATATTTTGTCTAAATGCAGTTGTTGGTCCTAACTGAAGTAGACCTGTTGAATAAACAAGGTTTGGGTAACAGTGATTTACCATTAAGCAGTTACTTCAGTTGGTCTACTCCAGCTGGGATGAGCAATTGCATTTACATATTTATACAGTCACCCTTCCATTCTCACAGACTTGAAGTCCACGGTTTGGCATATTCACTGAGGGGTGACCTCTATTTAAATCAATGGGGTGCACCCCTGTGGGTGTGCCACATTCAAGCCTATGGGACTTGAATATTTGCAAATCTCTGTTTTCATGGGGGGGGGTGGGGGGACAGAACGGATCCCCCATGAAAATGAAGGATCGACTGTATATTGCTTCTCTGCCCACTCAACCCTTAAAATTGCATTCAATGAAATACTGTACAATGAAATTAATAACATTAATGCAATGCATTTGAAGAAAATGGCTATGTAATAAGCAATATTTTTGCCCAAGATGTTAATAAATAGAAAGACAATGTTAAGAATAAAAATAAATATCAAATAATAAGAAATAAATACTCATGGAAATGTTTGTTATTTTTTGTCTTTAAGTTGACTGTTTTATGGAAACCCTGGTTTACCATTGCCTTCTTCTAAGGCTGAGGGAGTGTGACTTGCCTAAGGTCACCAAGTGGGTTTCCAAGGCTGAGCATGTCAGAGTCCTAGCTCAACACTCAAATCACTACACAGTGCTGCAGAGAGAGAACAAAGATAGGATATTATCAGAAGATAACACAAGAAGAGAAATAAAGAATAAGTTGCTGAGGGAACAATGCGGATGAAATAATAATGAAACACCACAAAGCTTGGAAAGTATAGTTACACTGTAATAGGATAGACCAAAAATATGTCACACTTCTCAGGAAGACAGTTTTTTAAATCAAGTGTAAGATGGTTACATCTTGAGATTATTGTTTCTCAACAGGAACTAGGTCACATATCTGTCAAGTTCCTGGCTTGCAGTTCCAGAGGAAAGGTAGACATAGACATGAAAAGACTACTAATGAATCTTCTCTTTCCAGGATGAGTTATAAGAAGACTGGGTGGTTACTGTAAGAGCATGAACAAGATTGCATCTACCAAAGTGGTCTCTTTTAATGAGGGGAAAGTTGTTGTTTTTTCAAGGGTATAAATGCAGCAGATTTCATTGGTACTTAAGTGGTGAAAATAATGCTTATATTTTTATTAATAACCAAGCTGCCACAGCACAGTGATAATAGTATGGGAAAGGAAGAAGGCAAGGAATGGGAAACAATTATGGCTATTCTGATTTACAGTAAAAATGTCAGAACAGCTTTTGACAATGGCAATGATAAATGATTTTTAGCATCATGTCATTTGTTTGTACAATGCATTGAAAGGGATAGATGGATGTGAAATAAGAAAATATCAATAAACAGATAAAGTCTAGTTCTTTTGACCAGCTGTCATGACCATCAAATAATACAAGAGGATACATGTGGATTTGAGAATTGGATCAGAATTTTCAGAGCTCAGTCCTGGTATCTATCTTTAATCTCAATGGTTATCCCATTTCTAAATTACAGAAAGAAGAAATGAAGAAAAGCCTGAAGAAATAACTATGCTGCTGGTCAGTAGATGCCCCAAATCTGTTATTATTCCATAGTTTTGCACTGTCCTGTGATCATCTCCTAAAATTCCAAACTAGAGCATGTCAAATTTCAGGTTATCCTGCCCCTCCCCATAAATTTCCTAATGGATCCAATGACTGCTAATGGCTTCCATGTCAGTATAGATCCTTTAAAACTCATAAAAAGAGGAGAGTAAATGCTCCAATGACATGGAAGCCATCAGTTCTTCCTGACTCAGCCCCAAACAAAATCCCTAAAACAAAAACATCATTGCATGTCCATACATAAAATTATTTCAGTGGAGCAGTGAATCCACTCATTCTTTTCTGTACCTGTTTTATTGATTAGCAATGAGCCTCTGTGTACTGGCAAAGAATTATCCATCTCGATGTGAACATACATATCAGGCTATTAACTTCACTTTTATTTGCAGAGTTGTATCCATGTGTTGTTGTTGTGTGCCTTCAAGTCATTGCTGACTTTTGGAGACCCTAAGGCAGACCAATCCTGGGGTTTCTGGAGCTGAGTGTGTATTACTCACCCAAGAAATCCAGGTTTCCACTGCAAGTGGGGAATTGAGCCCTGGTCTCCAGAGTTGTAGTCCAACATTCAAAACACTACACTGGCTGTGTACCTGGGTGTACCTGCACATAAGTGTCTATGCAATTGTTGAAAAGTAAGTGGTGAACAACAGAGTCTATGTATGGAAGCAACTATATGTAACATGAACTATTTCATTCATGAATTTACATTGTGCAAGTCTAAAACTGAATTTCTGTTAGTGGAACAGTGTAATCCACTAGAAGTGAGAAAGGAGCCATCTTTCCTTCCCACTGCAAATTCCCCAAAGCTTGCTCTGGAGTGCTGGGAAGCCTCCCTGAGCCAGTTTTGTGGCCAGTTCTGATGGCTGAAGAGTGGAAATTCCATTGTATTAGTGCTGCAGCACCAGTCCAGTATTTGGTTCAAGAGATTATTTTATGTCCATCTCTGATCCTTTTCCTTTTGTATTTTCATCATCAACAACAATATTGCTGTTCTTATAAAATATTTTTATAATAAAACAATGAAAAGCAAACATTTCTGATAAACATTATTCAAGCCTACCTTTAACAATGGAACACACTCTATCTGTACATATGATCTATGATCTTTCAATGAGTCAATAATACATTTTTTTAAGTAAGGAGTTAGGAGAAAATGTTATTAATTTTTTTAAAAAAAATATTTTACTGGTAAGACTTGAGGGTTATGTAAAATACAAATGTTGGGAAACAAATTCCCATTGATGAAACTTGTGTAGAATGAGGTATTCTTGCAAAATCTCTTGTTTCAGAACCGATCTTTTAGCCATTTTGCCTTCTGGTTTCTGCCCACCCCCAACGTAAATGAATATTACAGTCCAATATAACAGAAATACTTGAATCAGAATTTACTCTCAGTCAGTGATCTTCCACCTCTCCCCCTTTGTGACTTTCACTCCATCTTTCTCTTTTCACAAAACTTGCTGCCTACTAGTGCTGATACTGAAATATTTAAAAGTAAAACTTTTAAGGGAATGTGGAAGAACAAGATAGCTTTATAGCAGTCTTGTCTGGAAAGCAGCATGGTAAATGAAAGAATGAAAGCTTTAAGGATTATGGAAATCTGAGAAAGCTTTGTAGGCTTTTCAATTCAGTTCATTGCTGACAGTCCAATATTTTTTTAATTAACATCATTGCTAAAATGAGTTAATATACATGCAATTAAGACATATTAGGCATTTTTATGTTCACGTTTGTTTTACTTATTATTCTTTTGTGTTATTGCTGTTATATATTTTACACAAATATACACAGTAGGGATAGGAGAGCTTCCCCATGACCTTATTGAGACCCAGTCCATGCAATTTAGTTTACGATTGATTCAGACCTACTTTGAATCCACCTCATATTAATTCCTATGAACTATTTTTTTAAAGTACATTTCAAATCAGACTTTCTTCCATCATGGAATACAAGGTTGCATGTATTGGGTATGTTGATAGTTTCCCATCTAGACACTGAAAATATCTATACCTGCTTAACTTCAGCAAGAAGATTGCATTTTCATACTGAGCCAGACATTTCCCTATGGGAGAAGTGAGAAGTATCTGAACATGCATAGGTCTATGTATCATGTGTCTCATAAAGGACAGCAGGTATCAGGTATCTTTGGAAGACACATGTTTACCCTTGGACCCTACTGAAGTCATGGTTGGTTCACCATTTGTGCCAATTATGCAATTGCTACATGGAAGCTTTCTTCACTGTCATGCACTACTTCTTATGGTCTTGAGCTGAAACTGTGTCTTCACATGGTGTCACTCCCACAGATTTGGAAGGAGTCCATCCTTCTCATCCAAAGTGGGAGAAAAAGTCCCTCTTTGGTATCTCTTGAGATCCTGGTCCACAAGGAAAGTCAATTCATGACTACATTCATTCTGACCTGAGGACTGAAGGCACCACAGTTACCAATTCTGAATGGTCACAGGAAACCTCTGGACCATTTTTGCTTTAATCTTTTAAATATGACATCCTTACTAGATTGGGTGGCATCAATGGTAGCTTGAGTGATATCCAAATCCTGTCAGTGAGTTATTGGTGCTCTAAGGCCTTCCATGGTCATGGGTGACCATAAATAGTTCTTCTTGTTCACTGTCTGTGATAGGATTTGAAGACTGGAGTTGCTTTGAACAGGGCAGAAAAGAAGATCTGATATGAAAATTTTTTATCTGTACTTGGTTACTACAACAGCATTATTCTTATCCTTAGCATCAAATATTCTTTACAGGATTTAATTTTGGGACAATGGGGTTCAAATGTTTTGAACGCCAGATAATGGCTTAATTATGTAGGATATGCATGTTAGTCTATGTGAATTCAAAATGACAGATTATATAACAGATTAGAAAGCTGGGCAAAAACTAGAAAAAGGAATTTCAATAAGGAAAGATATAGGACACTACATTTGGTTAGTAAAAATGAAATGCACAGATATAATGAAAATAAAATGCACAGATGAGTGACAACTGATTTGATGGCAGCACATGCAAAAAGGATCTAGGTGTCTTAGTGGACCACAGGCTGTGTCAGAAATGTGATGCAGCAGCTAAGAAAGTGAATGCAATTCTAAGCAGTCTCAATAAGAACACGAGTCAGCCTTCATATACAGTCAGTCCTCCACATTTGTGGCTTTGCCTTTTGTGGATTTGATTATTCATGGATTTGATTAATATGCTCTCTCTAGAATCTCTAGGTCATCTAGCTTGACTTTATGGTCAATGGCCACCAGAGGTTGCACTGGAGGACCAAGAGAAAAAAAACACTTATCTAGCCATTTGTAGGTCATTCAGTGTAATTGTGTAGTTAGCTTCTGGCTAACCATAAACTTGAACTGGAGGACCTAGAGATTCCTAGACAGGTTTAATAAGCAGTGTTTTGTTATTTCCAGCTTTTCCACTTTCACAGGGGTCCTGCATTCCTAACCCCAGTGAATGTGGAGGGCCCACTGTAGTGTCTAGATTGAGGAAAGTAATAGTACTACTCTGTTCTGCTTTGGTTAGACTTCACCTGTAATACTGTGACCAGTTCTGGACACCATATTTCAAGAAGGGTGTTAACAAGCTGGACCTATGTTCAGAGGAAGGTGACCAAAATGGTGAAAGGTCTGGAAACCATGCCTTATGTGAAACAGCTTAGGGAACTGGGTATGTTTAGACTGGAAAAGAGAAGGTGAAACGGTGATGTGATAGACATGTTTAAAGATTTGAAGGTCTATCCTATTGAGAATGCTGCTTCAGACACTAAGGGGAGAAACAGACCACCCCATCTCAGAGTCATGGCATCCACACACACATGACTCCAATCCAGCTTATCATTCACTGCTTCAAATAATCTTCTGAAAAGGAGTGTTTTTTAACCACTTTTTTTCAGGGTGACTTTTCTGGGTTGGGGCAACTTGGTGGTGGCTTCCAGTCAGCTTGGAGGCATGCGTCATGTGATCACCATGCCCCCAAGCTGCCCAGAGGTAGGCTTTTTTCGCTTGTCTGTTTCAGGTCTAGGATACAGATCAGTGGATTCCAGTTACAGGAAAAGAGATTCCACCTAAACACTAGGAAGAACTTCTGATAGCAAGAGCTGTTCGACAGAGCTGTTCAGGTGATGGAGTCTCCTTTTTGGAGGTTTTTAAACAGAGGCTAAATGGCAATCCCTAGAGGGTGCTTTGATTGTGTATTCCTGCTTGGCAGAAGGTTGGACTGCATGGCCCTTGGGGTCTCTACCAACTCTATGATTCTATGACTTCGTGATCCTAAGGATCTGGGTTTTGAGGGACTAAGCAGAGATTTGTCAATTTACAGTGTTAGTGAAATACATAAAATTGCTAAAATCCTGTGGCAGTACCTTTATTATGACTCTCTGAAAGTCTTCTGCAGGGAATATGGGCAGGATTGCTTTTGAGGTTGACTTCTCTGACCTGCTCAAGCTTGGGAGGAACAGGAAGGGCATTTCCAGGGAAAAGGGTGACAAAGGAGATGATCACATCAGGGCCAATTCAACAATAATCATGGTAGTGAAAACTAATGCAACAATAGCACTATATTGCTCGATATTTTCACACAGTCATGCAATCACATGATAATTTCAACACAAATATCAAGTAATATTGAGATCACATTCTGCACACATCCATGAGTAAATCATTATTACATTGGAATTGATGGTTTAACACATGCAACATTTCAGCACTACAGCTGGAAATCATGTTTACGTCCTGTACTGAATACAATACAATAAAATAAAATGTATTACTTCACCACATTCTTTTAATCCAGTGTAAACAAAATGGTGCCCTGCAGATTAGAAAGCTGGGCCAAAGGTAACAAAATGAATTTCAACACAGAAAAATGTAAGGTACAGAAAAATTAAATGCATAGATCAGGGGTTGGCATACCTTTTGCGGGTGGGTTCAGTTCTGCTGTCCCCCGATTGTCGGCGGGCCGAAGGGGAAAAAATCATGCCAGAGGTGCACTCCCGCTGTCATGTGCATGAGCACATGATGCAGGGCACCATTTTGCATTCCTAAATGGCACCCACACTTGTGCACGCATGTGCACGATGGCGGGCGCCATTTTGGAACACAAAATGGTGCTGTGCCTCACAAGCGCATGCACATGACGCTGGCACCGTGTTGCATTCCAAAATGGCGCCCACTGTTGTGCGCATGCATGCATGAGTGTGGGCGCCATTTTGGAATGCAAAATGGTGCCCCGTGTCATACATGCATGGTGGCGGTGCACGCGCAGCAGCAACAACAGCAGCAGGACCGGCCATGGGCCAGTTACAAGACCTCGATGGGCCAGGTTCGGCCCGCGGGTCATAGTTTGCTGACCACTGGCATAGATATAGAATGGGGGACACCTGGCTTAACATGGCTATGTGTGAAAGAAATCTAAAATTCCTAGTACACCACAACCTGAACATGAATCAACAGTATGATGCAGCAGCTAAAAAGGCCAATGTGGGAAACTCGACTGCATAATATAGAATCATAGAGAATCATAGAGTTGGAAGAGACAACAAGGTCCATCCAATGCAATTTTAGGTGGCATCAATAGAAGTATAGTATCTAGATCAAGGGAAGTAATAGTGCCACTGTATTCTGCTTTGGTCAGACCCCACCTGGAATGCTGTGTCCAGTTCTGGGCACTACAATTCAAAAAGGATGTTGAAAAACTGGAGCAAGTCCAGAGAATGGCAACTAAAATGATCAAGAGTCTGGAAACCATGCCCTATGAGGAATGACTTAGGGAACTGAGTATGTTTACCCTGGAGAAAAGATGGTTCAGAGGTGATATAATAGTCCTATTTAAATATTTGAAGGTATGTCATATTGAGGAGGGAGCAAGCTTCTTTTCTGCTGCTCCAGAGAACAGGACCCAGAACAACTCATCTAAAATCTCCAAAGGAGAACAGTGCTTACTGTCTCCATAGGCCTTGCAGCACAGTGGCTCTAGATGAATTCTGGTTGCTTGGGGAGCTGCAGATCATTAGTTCTGGTCCTGTCATGACACAGAGTCACTTTTTTGGTTATGTAACAAAATTGATTTAGTTTACTCAATTGTTGTGCTTGTCTCTTTATTCTGAGCTAAGTCCACATTACTGTTCTTATTTTATAAGAATACCTATGCCAGTGATACACAACTGACCCAAAGACCGAGCTTCTGGATAGTTACATATGACAGCCCTGCTGTTTCTTCCACCTCTCCCATTTTCACAGTTTCCATCTTAGCACTTTTGCTCCTTCTCAGTTATCTTCAGCTATCCCCATGAATCTTTTGAAATTCTGTGCTGAAGACCATTGCTTCTTTTGTATGTTCTTTTAAATTAGTAATTTCTGATAGTGGCCATTATAGTTTCACTATTTTAAACAAAGTACAGGTTAAGTCTCCTTTATCTGAAAAGCCCAAGAACAGAAGTTATTTGGATTTCAGGGTTTTTCACAGTTTGGAATATTTGTATATACATAATGGGATATCCTGAAGATGGGATCTAAGTCTAAATATGAAATTTATGTTTTGTATATATCTTAAACACAAATTTCTGCATGAAACAAAGTTTGTATACACTGAACCATCAGAAAGAAAACATGTCATCTCAACAACCCATGTGGATGATTTTGGAAAATTTCAGATTTTGGAAATCTGGAGAATGGCAATTCAGTCTGTACTAACTCATGAAAGGGAATCATGCAGACTTTTAGATGTTGTTTGACTGCATGTTTCAGCAGTCCTAACCTGCACAATCAATGGCAAGGAATGTAGTGAATGATGGTTTAACAACATCTCAAAGATTTCATGATCTCCACCCTCCCCACCCAATTCCAGTTTTTCTTAAAACTAGGGTAGACTCATTGATTATATGTGAATTTGGTAACACAGCATTAATATAAGTTCTATTAACTTGTTGTGGATCTACTTCCGTTGGAACTTGCAATTCTATCATCCTACTAGTTTTAAACAACTGGGATATCTTAATGGAATCAACAGTGACAACAAAGCCATCATACTCTTTAGTTTAAGTCTCTTTAGCCAACAGAGTAGCCTGTCTGGGAGCACTGTGGCACTACTCATGTACACGAAGAGATCATTTCAATTCTAAGCTATTACTAGCATGTAAGCCACATCCACTCCACTGGGATCTAAATGCAGCCTTGCCTTCCAGCCTTATTACGGTGAATGTAACATTAGATTTGAGCTTATATAAAAGTCCCATCAAGGTCTCATTTGTACATGCTGAGCTTTCCTAACCCAAATTATATACACCAAGACAGAGAGCTTTTTGCTGATAGCTGGCAGCTGTCCAAAGTCTTCAGACAGCAAATGAAGAACAGAAGACACTGAGCTGCATTTTAATTTCCACCCAATTTCAAAACAGGATATTTGCTGTCCTCTACTCAATCAATTCTGAATAAGAGTTTACTATGTAAATCCTCAGCTTTTATAGGTGCTGTGAGCTTTCAACTTAGCTGCTTTCATTCCCATCTTTTTCTGACATATTTCTGTTCATGTTTTAAAATCCTCCATTTGTTCTTCAACATATTTGGCCATAAATGCTATTATAGTGTCCATTAGTGTCCACTGTGGTTTGATTCCAGGATTCCCTGGGTTTGAAATCTGTGGATGTTCAAGTTCTATTATATACAGTAGGTTAGTAAAATGATGTCCATTATATAATATGGCAAATCAAGGTTAGCTTTTGGGATTATATAAATTTTATCTGGAAACTTGAACCCTGGCATGCTAGTTTGACTGAAACACACACAAAGAATCCCACCAGCAAGGAATCAAATGGGAAGGAGACATTTATATTGCCTTAGGAAATTTATTGTAAAAATAATGAAAATTGTAGGTGCTGAAATTTTCAGTGTCCATCTGCCAGATAAAACAAAATGTAGCTTCATTTATCTGTAATTGAAGCCTGCCCATTATTGAATGAACCAAACATACAACATCATATTTATTTTCATGAATGCAACCCCATATGAACTTGCTGAAACTTATTTAAGCTTCTAATTACTGACATTGTTTGTGTGTCCTTTAGTCCAATTGTAAACATTAATTCACATTTT
This sequence comes from Phrynosoma platyrhinos, assembly GCA_020142125.1. Taxonomy (NCBI): domain Eukaryota; kingdom Metazoa; phylum Chordata; class Lepidosauria; order Squamata; family Phrynosomatidae; genus Phrynosoma; species Phrynosoma platyrhinos. The sequence goes on from CM034701.1 coordinate 153,676,181, forward strand.
CTTATGCTGCAGATTGGGTCACACATCTGCACCATACTGTATAATGAATGTCCATGTAAGGACTCTCATGTGGACTTTCCACATTTAATTAAACTTGCAGTTACCAATTTTGTTCGAGTCCACATGCTTGAAGAAATGTACAAACTTCATGAATAGTCATGCAAGAAGATTCTAACCTAATAGATTCCATCTGATTTCCATTTTCTTTTTAACTATGATATGTTCATTGCCCTGTTCAGACCCCTTCATCTCCTTTCCTTTCTTCAGTGTTGAGTAAGAAACAGAGTATATAAGCTGCTCTGAAATACAGTTTCTACCATTCTTCCCTCCTATTCTTGGATGCCTCTTATCAATTCAGGAGCACTGCTGCATTAGAAATTTCCCTATTCTTCCATCCCCCACACTCCAGGTCTAAGCTATAATGCCATGTGTGTCATGAGTAGCAATCAGGTATGAGTCAGGTTCTGTTTTTTTCTACAAAGTGATAATGTATAGAAACTGAAGATTTGTGGGTGGGGAAAAATACTGGTTTGCTTTGTTTTCTAAAAAAAAAAAAAAGAAATGTTTACTTTAGGTGATGGATGACAAATGCAATTTTTTATACTCAAAGTGATATCAGGACCCTGCCACCAGCAGTTTGTTGTTGTTAACTGCCTTCCCATTGATCTCAACCCAAGGAAACCCTGCTGATGAGAAATCTACAGGGCCCCCTGTTCTCTACTGCTCTGCCCAGCTCCTGAAAACTTATATTCATGGTCTCTTTAATAAAGTCCATCCATCTGACATATGGTCTTCCTCTTTTTCTACTTACTTCTACCTTTCCCAACATTATTTTTTTCCCAACAATTCATGCCTTCTCATGATGTGCCCAAAGTGTGACAGTCTAAGTTTTGTCATCTTGACCTCCAGGGATATTTCTGGCTTGATCAGCTCTAGGACACATTTGTTTGTCTTTTTGGCTGTCCATGGGATCTTCAGCACTCTTCTCCAGCACCACATCTCAAATGAATTGATTTTCTTCATATCATCTTTCTTAACTGTCCAGCTCTCACATCCATACATGGTAACAGGGAATACAGTGGCTTGTATGATTCTGACGTTTGTGCTGAGTTGTATCTTTACATTTTAGAATCTTTTCTAGTTCTTTGATAGCCACCCTCCCAATTCTTAATCTTCTTCTGATTTCCTGACTTCAGTCCTCATTTCTATCAATGTTTGATTCCAGGTATGGGAATTCTTTTACTATTTCTATTTCTTCATTGTCTAGGTTGAACTTGTGAAAGTCCTCAGTGGTCATTATTTTTGTTTTCTTTATGTTCAACATTAAGCTTGCCTTTGCACGTTCTTCTTTGATCGGAAGATCAAAGTATTCCAGGTCTGTTTCTGCTAGTACTATGGTGTCATCAGCATAGATTGTTGATATTACTTCCTCCTATTGTCACTCCTCTTTCTTCTGTGTCCAAGCCTGTTTTTTTATAATATGTTCTGCATATTATACATTTGTGAGACACACACCACACACACACACACACACACACACACACACACACACACACACAATAGATAGATAGATAGATATAGATATATATTTCTGAAAGTCATTGCCAAGTCTCTTGTTGACAAGGCAAGATGTACTCTATTCTGTTGGCAGTCTGGCAGGATAAAATATGTATTAATGTACTAAAGACCACCTCACCTCTTGAAGGGAGCATACGTGTGTTCTTGATACAGGTATAGCCTCTGTATTCATGGGGCATTTGAATGTTTGGAGGTCATTAGCAAGCCAGCAAATTCATGTAAAGGTCAACCCTTCAATGACTAAATGGGTGTCCGAGAGTGGTGGCTGGTGGATCCAACAACTGTGGGCTACTGAACCTATTTTTGGTTCAGGAGCTTGACATTAAAAAAAAAAAAAAAAAAAAACTGTCCATGGTGCTGAAAGTCCTTTAGGGGGGATTTCAGTACCTTGGATATTTCCTTGAAATGTGGACAAAAACATTTAGCAAATTGAGTGCACTATTGACATAGAAATTTTTGTTTCTCCTCTAGTCCTCTGGTGCTCCTCTACTGGCCTGCCAGCTTCCTCCTGTGGGGGATTTTGTGTAGGAGCATGTCACGAGATCTTGGAAGCTACATGGGGATGGGGAACTACAGCAAGAACAGAGCTTCTCTCTTCCCTCCACCTCTGTGCGGAGAGAATAAATAAAAGAATTCAAGAGTAATCTAGTCTGACCACTTTGGGAAAGGAATCTGGAGGCCATTTAGTTCAACCCTTGCAAGAAATAAATTTAAGGATCATCTAGCCTGACCCTGTGTGAAAAGAATGAGAGGGTCATCTAGCTGACCCCTGCAGGTCATCTAGTTTGACAATTCTGGTAAATAAATCTAAGGATCATCTAATCTGAACAGTATTGGAAAGAAATCTGAGGATCCTCTAGTCCAGCCTCTACAGGAAATGAATCTTGGGGTCATTTAGTCTGACCTTTGTGGGAAATAAATCTAAGGGTCATCTAGTCTGATCCCTGCAACAAAGAAATATAATGTGTTGATTTCATTAATTTATATAGTATCATAGAATCATAGAATCATATAATCATAGAGTTGGAAGAGACCACAAGAGCCATCCAGTCCAACCCCCCTGCCATGCAGGAACTCCCAATCAAAGCATCCCCGACATATGGCCATCCAGCCTCTACTTAAAGACCTCCAAGGAAGGAGACTCCACTACTCTCCAAGGGAGTGTGTTCCACTGTCGAACCACCCTTACTGTCAGGAAGTTCCCCCTAATGTTGAGGTGGAATCTCTTTTCCTGGAGCTTACATCCATTGTTTCAGGTCATAGTCTCTGAAGCAGCAGAAAACAAGCTTGTTCCCTCCTCAATATTACATCCCTTCAAATATTTAAACACGGCTATCATATCACCTCTCAGCCTTCTCTTCTCCAGGATAAACATCCCCAGCTCCCTAACTTGTTCCTCATAGGGCTTGATTTTCAGACCCTTCGCCGTTTTATTTGCCCTCCTTTGGACATGCTCCAGTTTCTCCACGTCCTTTTTGAATT
>CM034701.1:153730586-153740707 GCA_020142125.1 Phrynosoma platyrhinos
AGGACCTTTTCAGCTACTGCTCCCAGATTATGGAATGGCCTGCCGGATAATTTCCATCATATTACCACCTTAGACAGCTTTAAAAAGGCTGTTAAGACAGATCTCTTCCAGCAGGCCTTTCCCAAATAGATATCCCAGCTATCAAAAGACAGCCATCTTGCCCATTCTACTCATCCCTGATTTGGCTGTAGCTATTGTTATTTGTTTCGTGTGTGTGTGTGTTATTTATTTTAAATGTGTTTTAAATCATCATTATTTAATTGTATTTTAAGGGGGTGAGATTGTGGGACATGAATGTATATTTTAAAGTTGTAAACCGCCCCATTTGCGTTACACAGAGGGGCGGGATAATAATAATAATAATAATAATAATAATAATAATAATAATAACTACTACTACTACTACTACTATAGCGTATTCTCTATGGATATGAGGTAGACAAGTTTCATCTAAAAGGGTGACATGAAGAGATATCCCCCCCCCACTAAGATCCTGCCTTATATGCTAAAAGTCACTCTAAAGTCTTATACATCATTTCAAGTCTCATAATTCATTGTTGTTATTAAGTATCTTCAGGTAATTTCCCCCTTATGACAACCTTGAAGTGAACCTATTGTGGGGTTTTCTTGGGATGACAGTGTGTGATTCACCCAAGATGATCCAGCGGGTATCCAAGGTGGAGCACAAAATTGAATCCTGATCTCCAGAGTCATAGTACAATGCTCATGCTGGCTACAGCTATGACCATGTTAATGGCTATCTTAATGTATCTACATGTTCAAATCAATTCCTATTCAGCCTTCTGTACAATACTTCCAAGGTAGCATAAAAATAAAAATAAGTAAAATAGAATTTACCATATAAAAACAAGAGCAATATCAGATGAATTACACAAAGGATTAGTAACATCCCACAGAAGCTATAAAAAATCAATATGATAACTGGTTATCATTCTGGAACATTCTGGGGAAAAGTATTAACTCTAAACATTGCTATCAACATTAATGCTGGCTGGGCCTTTTAGGGGAGTGAATTCCATGTATAATTTCAATTTGTGGGGTGAATTTAATGGGAATAATATCTACACACTTTCCTGCTGCCTAATTCCAATAAGCTTCTACTGAGGGAGAACACAAAGAAAGTAAAATGTTTCCCTATCTCTTCTCTCTTGCTATTGTTTGCATGCTAAAAAGTCTCCAAGAAGACAAACAAATAGGTTCTAGGTCAGATCAAGCCAGAACTCTCCCTAGTAACCAAGATGAATCAATTGTGGCTGACATAGTTTGGCCCCATCATGAGAAAAAAATGAATATTTAAAAAAACCTCAAACATAATAAAGTGAGGAATGGTAGAAGGTAGCAGCAAGGGAGGAAGACCACATGCCAGATGGTTTAGACTAGATAAGGGAGGCACAGGACGGAGCCTGCAGGATCTGAGCAGAGCAATTGCAACAGGGGATCTTGGAGATGTCCCATCCACATGGTCACCATCAGTCGAAGTCGACTCAAGAGCAGTTAGGAACAACATCCTACCAAAATTTGGCAGAAAGCTATTACAAAGTCCTTGAAACAAGCAAAACACTTACTTTAAAAGTTGAACAGTTGGCCTTTATTATTGAACAAAGAAGGAACTGGAGAAAAGTAAGATCTGGCTCTAGTAAAGCTTCTGATGAATCTACAGTCTTAGGCTGCATCTGCACTGTAGAAATATTACAGATTGATACCACTTTAAATGACATAGCTCAATGCTAACAGAATTCTGGAGTCTGTAGTTTCGTGGGGCACTGGAGCTCTCTGACTAAAGCTACAAATCCCAGAATTCTATAGCATTGAGCATATGGCAGTTAAAATTGTGTTAAAACTGTTTATTTTCTTCAGTGCAGCCAAGGCCTTACTTCCATGATCTCCAGATGTCTAAACACATTACTCCTCATGAGTCCAGCAGAGCTAACTTCTTGTTGAACATGACTAGTTTTTTTCAAAGCATTAAATGTTATCTTCAATTGAGAAATGAAACATGCATACCAGTTATTAATCTAAGTCATGAATTTCCCCCTCCCCCATGTTAATATGCATTTTAGCTTATAAAATGTGTGTAGAAAATAAATAGGATCTCATTTTAAATGGAAAGTATTCTCACTACAGTTTTTCAAAGCATCATCTCTCCCTGTATTTGCTTTCTAGCCCAGTATTGATGATGTACATACCTGTCTGGATTCCATATATATTAAATTTTTCACTTCTATATTATAATAACTCTGTCAATTTATGTGCTCTCATTCTGTCCTACAGTATCCCACACATTTCCCATAGAAGTCTTGATTGCTCTTCTGATACACATCCTTTAACAGATTGTAACTCAAGATGAGCCATGGAAACATGCAGACTAAGACAAGTATGCTGTATCAATATTATACTATGCCTATGATGTAATGCAGAATAACAATTTTCAACTATAATTTCAAAATGCACATAATTAATATGCTGGCTCTCTTAAATAATCTTTCCTAGTTGCATGTTTCTTCTCTTCTTTACTCTACATAACTTATTGAAGACTATCATATTTTCCCCACTGATACAAAATGAAATCTAACAAGTATTTTATGTTTATATCCAAGACACAATTTCCCTTTCCTTTAAGAGCCTCTCCCTGTGTCTCACTCACTCTCTCCCTCCCACCTCTCTCCTGTTTTGCATTTGTGCAAAATACTGCTGGTAATTTTGTATATTTCTTTATGTATTCTATCCACGAACAAGCCATCAAAGAGACAGAGGTGAATGTTCTGCTATATCTGAAGAGCTATAAACATGTGTATGGAGTCAGAATTTAAAGATCTTGTTGAGGACTTTATACCCTTGGGAAAGACAGAATATCCAATTCATTATTTTTTCCTCTGACAATAGTGTTATTAGGAGAGTAGTAACACCAGTTTGCCATACTATTTGTGCCTATCATTAACTAAATGTTAAAGCCTGTCCTTATTGTGGAAATTGTTCTGTTTAAAAACAGTGATCTGAAAATCAATCTGCTTTCATCCAACATAAGAAAATCTAGACAGCAATGAAAAATGCTATTAAAAATGATGACTGTATTTAAAATGTCATTACATTCCACACCCTTTGGTAACCTTCTTACAAACCAAAAAAGCCTGAAAATGCCATGGCTGTAGTCTAATGAAACACTCATCATTACTTTTGATAGTTAAGCAGCCCACCACTTTTCACAGGCAAATATTTTATAAGTCATTCTGTATCAGGCTGGAACAAGATGTTTTGATGAGACCACTCCTTTCCCTGTTTATAATGTGCAATGAAACATGCATGTAGACTAAACAGTTTTATATTTAAGCCATTCTCCATTCTATGTGGTGGTGGGGAAGAAAAAATGCACAATGCCAGATCTCAAAACATGGAGTTTTATTAGATTTTTCTAGGGAGAGATGAAACCAGAAATAAAGATATGGTTTCTGATGGCAAGCAGCCAGTATCATATGTAAAGTTAAGGTTAAATCTCTCATGTGTATAGTTGCTGGAGTGGCTGTCATACAAGAGCAGCTTCTATCCAGCTTATGTGAAGTCCCCCTATTTGTCAGCTTGCTTCCACTCTGAGTGAGTGCATAAATTCTGCAGTATGAATTTCTTCTTAATATTTCAACTCTGTATTCCCTGGCTTTGTTGACAGCAAGGTCACATTCTGAATTTAATCTATGCACATTCAATGTGTAAAAAGAACTTATTACTAGGACAGAAGGCAACATATTTGTACCCACAGGCAAATGCTATACTGGGGCCATGCACCTGGAATGCTAGGGTACAATCATTTTTATACAAGTCATGTCTTGGTTCAGAGAACTCTGCTCAAATTACCTCATGTTCCTTTTGCAATGTCCCCAGAGCTACTTGTTACAGGGGAAAGATATGATGATAATTGAGGGAATGAAGGAAATGATGTGGTTAACTAAGGTTAAGTACTTTTTACCTCCCAGTTCAAGCACTGCAGTTAATATAATGTGTGAACAAAAACAGGTCTCTTTCTGCTTGCAGTGACATACATTTATACTGTGCTTGCAAAGCTCTGCTATGTGACTGGAAATAACCATGTTCAGAAATTTGACAATATATGTATTCCCCATTGCATAGCTACATGCAGACAACTACATGTGGAAGCCTGTATACCACATGGTGAACTGTGCCACTTGCAGTTGGAGGCACATCAATTTGCAATATTTCCATAGCTCCCTGTCTAAATTCAGCCATAAGCAGTTGTTCCCTACTCTGCCAAGCAGTGTCTCAGTTCTGGTTCCTACTTACATACCTAGACACTATGCTTGGGATACAACACCAAAGACACACTACAGTCCTAAATCTAACTATAAATACACAAGGCAGCAAATGACCCACAGATAGTGAAAAGTGCATCTATTGTATGAATGGCCAGAATATAACAGGTATTATACAAGCATTCTCACATTTACTGGCATGCCAGATTCTGAACCTATGAAAAAAGGACTCAGCCCCTAAAAGATGAAAAGCACCTTGCATCACTCATAAAGGGCCTGAAATAAAATGATTAATTTTTAGATGGACTTGCTGTCCCCTAAGCAAGCACATCTCTATTCATACCAAATGAAAGTTAGATGAATTTCATAATGAAACATTATGACTGCTGGCACAATTAATTAGGGCTTCAGGAGAGGAGAGTGCAACTTTCAATTTATTAGCAGATTACTGCACTGCACTCTTAAAGTGTAACAATTCCACTTTTATTGCTCTGCCTGCTTGCTGATATATTCTGGGCTTTGTAGTTCAGTGAGGCCTAAGACCTCTCAGGTTGAATATTCTAAATGCTCTTTCTTAAACTGCAAATCCCAGAATACATCAGGAGGCAGCCAGAGCAATTAAAGTGGAATAGCAACACTTTAAGAATGTAGTGCAATAATTTCTTAGTAAAAAGTGTCATACACGGAAAGTGACAAATACTGGGGGAAAACATATAAATACAGTCTACTTTTCCTATCCACATATTTTACATCCATGGATTCAACTACTGAAAATATTTTTAAAAATATCCAAAAAGTAAACACAGATTTTGCCATTTTACAGAAAGGAAACCATTTTACTACACCATTGTATATAATAGGATGTGAGCATCCATGGATTTTGGTATCCAAGGTGGGTCCAAGAACCAAACCCCAGGAGATACCAATCCTCAGAAGATACCAAGAAAAAAAAGTTGACTCTACAAGAGAGTGGGAAGAGATTGAGTAAATACAAATAGACCAGCAGTATTTATCTAGGCATTTTCAAAAATAAATATCAGAAGAAATATTATTCAGCCCTAAAATGTGCCTATATGTATGTACTGTACAAATGTTTGCACTATACTACTACAATGTAATGTGGTTACAGAAAGCAAGCAAGGCTAAATTGTGTGGAATAGTTAAGTAGTCTTTGCAATGATATCTCCCTGTGTGCATGAATTAAGCCACAGTAACCATCTTAAAAAAAGAAAACTTCAACAATCATCATTACAGTTTTGTTTCCAGGTCTCTGCCTCTTTCAGTGCTAAAAAAGCTTGTACTAATAGAAATCTCTAATGTACACTAGAGATGGACTAATTTAATCTATTTCTCCTTCACAAGAAGGTTATCATCTAGGCTTTGAGGAAGACAGTGCAATTGACACTTGCCAACAACCACTCAGTGTCATCATATTTCTATCATGAAAATTCTGCCAGGTTGCAGCCACTGGGGAAATTCAACATAGTATAGGCCCCATATTTGGGAGAGGCTTTGATAAACAATATTTGGTGCCTCTAGAATGAACAACAGTTTAACAACAAATGGATTGAAGTTCACCTTATCCTTGGACTTCAGGTACAATGGTGGAGTGAACACAACTTGGCGAGATAGCTAATGCCAAGCTGTACCAATCGTGGCAATTTGCCAAGGAGTGGGTGACCCAAACTTTGCAGAAGTGTCCCCCCAATAAAGGGGACCTGGACAGGCACATGGGGGGCAACTGCAGCCCTAGTGCCAGATTAAAATTGGAGGGGAGAAAGTGCCCAATGCAGATAGGACTGTGAAACTTTGAGTATAGCCGCAGCCGCCGCTCAGAGCTAAAAACAGCAAAACCCAGCCAGTACTACTTTTTTTCTTTTAACATCAAAGGAAAACAAATGGAATAAATAATGCCCATCCATGGTTTAAAGCTCTTCTACTTAAAACAACTTACTAAAACTAAGACTTGAGATCGAAATTGGAGAATTGAGAACTGAGAAGTTAAAAAAGGACTCTGTCTAGGGAAACATGGGTCAAGAGAAAGGAGAAGAGACAGGATGGGAGAAAGTGAAACTAAATTGCTAGATTAAAAACCTGTCTATATGAAATAATAATCAAGATATATTTTCTTTGAGAGCAACATTTGGAGAATAATGTGGTAACAGTCTGCTAGATTGAGTAAGATACAGTGGTCTATTGGATTTAACAGAAAGAAGCTGGGAAAAAGAAGGGACAGAAAACAGGCAAGCAACAGACAAATCTAATATTTGGACAGAATCTAATGGTGGATTATTATTTGGATTATAAATATAAACAGGTCATTATTAAATTCTAAACAGTTATTGACTACAACTGGGAACAATATATTTTTTGATGTTGTGAATAGATAAGGAAGAAGAAGAAGATTCAACATTGTGGGGGGAAAAAAAAAAGACTGCTGGAATCTCCAACTTCCTAACATTCAGATTACTCATATATACACAGTTCAGAATATAAACTGATGAAAGATTGTTGATAGTCTAGAAGGAAATATATATATACACACACACACAAATGCTGCAAGAGAAGAAAAAGACTGTTTGTTAAATAAACTTTAAAGTAAAAATTTAAAGTAAAGTAAATTGATGTGATTTAGTCTTTTTGCAAGATATATATAAAAACTTTATAAAACCTTTTAAAAAACTTGATATGGTGGATACCAAAAATTAAGTTCATGTTGATAAATTAGAATTAACTTAAATAATACAGCAGGAATTGATTTGAAGGGATTGAAGAAGTTTGGACAAACTTACTAATTATTTTATTTAATCTAATCAAATTCATGAATTGATGACTATAAATGCAATGAATTGATAAAAATAAGTGGTATTATTTGGTTCAGAGTATTGAGTTTATCATATTGCTACGTTAATCATTAATTAATTGATCCTGAGTTACTGAAAATGAAATAGAAATTGAAATTGTTTGAAGTTGTATATAGAGCTTTATTGATCTATTTAACATTTTGAAACTGCATACTGAACTGATTCTTCTGATTATTTGTGAAATGATAAAACATTGATTTATGCAAAATTATGAAATATATAGAGAAAAGGAAATCTGATATTTTTAAGAAAGTTATGTGGCTGATATAGAAAATTAGTCTGAAAATTAACTGATGCAGAAAACTATTTTGTAACATCATTTGCAACATTGGCGGATACAGAGCCAACATAACTAATAGAAATTGGAATATTATAATTATACAAAATAAACTGTAATAACAGAAAGTTCTTGGAAATTTATGAAATACAGTAGGCCCTCTGTATCTGTGGACTTGCCATCCACAGATGGGAAGCCCATGAGGGGGTGACAGAGGAGGAGAAGGAAGAAGAAGCAGAGGTGGCAGCGGCAAGAAGGGACACTCTGCTGAGACAAAGGGAAGGAAGGTTTGCCTCTTCCTTCCCTTCCCTGCTCTTCCCCCCTGGCCCACCCTGTCTGGGAAGGTGGCCACTCCCCATCCCCCCTCTGCTGCCCACTCGACCCCCACCTGGCTCTTTTGCTCCCTCTTTCTTTTCTTCACATCAAGGGCTCCATGTTCTGTGGAGTGTCAGACACACTGGGAAATATAGTTCCCCATCTTCCCCAGTCACCCCCAGGTGGAGGCAAGAAAGAAGCCCTGAGGAAGAAGGAAGGGGGCACCTCTCGCTCAGTCAGCTGCTCCTTCATGGGCTGGGAGGGAGGCTTCCTCCTCATCATCATCCTTGTCCACTTCCCTTCCCTTCACCTCCTCAGGAGCCAGATGGTCAGGACCAGACCTGATGCCGTGGAGCTGGTGGGTTTCCAGACGAAGGGAGGGAAGGAAGGGACTGATGTGGCAGGCATCGTGTGGCTGGGGTGGCAAAGTGCCATTGTTTCCAATGATGGAACAGTTGCATGGCTGCACCAACATTGAGGTCAATGGGACTTGAGCATCCATAGATTTTTGTATCCATGGGTGGATCTAGAATGGATACCCTATGGATACTGAGGGCCCACTGTATAATTAAAGCTTGGAAATCAACTTTGACCAAAATTAACTCAGAATATTAAGAAGACAAGAGAAAACTGTTAACTGCTAAGTGAAGACTGAAATTTGATCTGTTCATTGATAAAGTGACAGCTATTGTTATAATACATAGTTATTGAGAATATTGGTAAGGAAAAAGTGATCTTGATTATATAATAATTAAAGAAAGAGTAAAATAGAAAGGAAAAGGGGGGTAAGGATAGCCAAACACTGCAGTTTAAGAAAATCAAGTAGAAACTTGAGGAGAAAGAGTTAATGTATCAAAAAGAGAAACAAAATTAAATTTACTTAATATCAGTATAGAAGAAAACTTTCATAAAATAACAGTGGTATTGACTTGAGCATGAACAAAACAAAATAGGAATTCAAAGAAGGGGGGGGAGGAAAAGTAAGAAAAGAAAGAAAATGTCAATGATTACTAGGAATGCATCCCAAGCAAAAATACAGGTACAGATATGGCAAGAAAACCTTCTATAGATTCAATTCAAGTTCCAAATCTGGGGAGATGAAGATTCTGGAAGTTGTGCTAGAGATCCAGCTGGAACTCAAAGAATCCAGACAAGAAATACAGCAGGATTTCAAGAGATAAATCGATGAACTTAAGACGATGATAACCTTTGTGACTGATGTCATGAAAGAAGTACAATATAAAGTGGAAACACTTCAAACTGAAACATCAGACTTAGAGAAAATGGATAATCAAATGTCAATGACACAAAGACAGGACAGAGAAGTGAACCTACTGAGAGAAATAAGAGAGAGGAAAAACTGTCTGACAGTAAGAGGACTGAAGGAAAAATAAGGTGAAAATATATATGATCTGATAGTTCAGACTTTAGCAGAATTAGCTGAACTGCCTAAAGATTATATGGATGTCAAGATAGACAAAATATTTTGAATAATCTCAATTGAGGCAAAGAAAAGGAAATTATCATGAGATATAGTGGTATACAGTACAGGAAAAAGAATGTGAGACCAGATTTTCCAAGCAAGTTACGGGAAAAGAATAATGATTGAAGACTCAGAAATCAAAACATTTAAAGATGTCTCATCAGAAATACTGAGGAAAATAAGGGAATATAACTCCCTAACAAGATATTTGCAGGTGAGGAGAATCAGATATAGATAGGAGATGATAGGATTTTTTTTAAAAAAAAATTGAAAGAGACAGAAGAGAAAGAATTAAACAAGAAATCAACTTGCTTCTTTTGTTTTTCTATTTCTAAGAAAGACAAAAGAACTGAAGAAAATAACATGAAGATAGAATCAAAAGACAAACTGAAAAGAAAGGCAAACTAAATCAAGAACAAGATCTACTTGGACAATCAAAAACAGACACAGACATACAAAGAGAAAAAGACTCAGAAGCTTTGGCAGAAAAGAAACAAGGAGAAAGACCCCCCCCCCGACGAGTTGGGAGGGGGCCTTCTATTGCGTCTGCCATAAAAGGGCATAGACGCTTGATTGGCCAGGTGGACCGGAAGGCCCGCCTCTTCTGGTCGGCCTGGCCAATGGAAATCATCTCACAGCTGACGTCTCACGAGATTTGAAGTCTCGCGGGATTTCAATGCGAGATTTGCGGGGCTATAAAGCCTCGTGCTGCCTCATGGCAGCAGCCATTTTAGATTCGGACAAGCAAGGACCACCTTGCTCGTCCGTCCTTGGGGCTTTGCAAAGCCTTTTTGGTTTGGCTCCACGGGGAGCCAGCGGAGGAAGGGAGGCGCACGTGGCCACAGGCTTAGGTCTCGCCTTCTGAGCGAAGGCTCTGGCCAAGGGGATGCCTCTAAGGGTCT
>CM034701.1:153740807-153753338 GCA_020142125.1 Phrynosoma platyrhinos
AATGTTTCACCCATAATATTGAGTTGGTGTCCTTTTGTGCAGACGCAAGAACAGACACAGAAGAACAAGATGAAGAACCAATTGGAGGAGCAGACATTTGAAAAATAAATAAATAAATAAATAAACCAAATTAACAAATGCACATCAAAAAGATGTATAAATGATTCAAAAGAATAAACTGAGAAAGAAAACATGAAAATTATATCCTGAATGTAAGAGGTATGAATTCCCCCCACAAAAGAAAACAAGTTTTCCACCTATTAGAAAAGGAACAAGCAGAAACAAACTGTATCCAAGAAACACACATTAGAAACCAAGATATTAAATATTTAAGAAATCCAAGATTAGGTCAGATCTTTATATCTGCAAGAAGCAAAAAGAAAAGTAGCTCTCTACGTCTCTAATGAGATACTTGCAAAGGAAATTTTAAATGACAAAGATGGAAGATTCATACCTGCAGAAATCAGTCCAGAAGATAAAATAAACTTAATAATAGGAATTTATGGACCTCCAACAAACAAGACATTTTTTTAAAAAAAGAAAAAATATATTGAAAATTGTGTCAAATCTAGACTATGAATTCTTTATAATGATGGGGGACTGGAATGGAGCGAGGAACCCCTGATTGATAGGGAATCTGTAAGTAAAAAGAAAAGGGAGAATCAAGGAAAACTGCCCCAAACTTTCTTCAATATGATAGAAAATCTAAGATTAATTGACCATTGGGGACAGAATAATGGAAATAGTGAAGAATTAACTTATGTTTTGTAACCTCATAATTCATATTCAAGAATAGATATATTCCTGACTTCAAAAGGATTATACAAATAAAAAAAGAAAGAAAGAAGGAAGGAAGGAAGGAAAGAAAGGAAAGAAAGAAAGAAAGAAAGAAAGAAAGAAAGAAAGAAAGAAAGAAAGAAAACTGAAATATTGTCAAAGAATATTTGGACCACAATCCAATAATGATGGAGTTAAGCAAAGCCAGAAAAGGTTTCTCATGGAGACTCAATGAATATGTACTGAAAGATCACCAGATATTAAACCAGCCAAGGAACAATTAAAGCTATATTTTCAAGAGAATATAGATAAAGGAAACAACACGGAGACAGTCTGGGACACCAGATAATTAGTCATGAGGGGCTTTTTAGAAAGAAAAACAGCAAATGGAAGGGAAAAAAAAAATCTAGGAACACAAGAAATAACAGACTAGGCCTTTGCAGACTGCCAGAAATAGTGCACTTTAAATTGAAGCACTGCCCTGGCCCAGTGGTAGGGAATCATGGGAACTGTAATTTATTGTGGCACCAGAGCTCTCTGACAGAGAAGGCTCAATGTCTCAGAAAAAATACAATTCTCATGATTCCCTAGCACTAAGCCAGGGCAGTGCCTCAATTTAAAGTGCACTATTTCTGGCAGTCTGCAAAGGCTCTAAATCAAGAACTACGGGGGAAAAACCACAGAAGCAAAGAATAAATAAAGAAATAAAACTATTACAGAAACAACTCTCAAAGGTAACAATGGAAGAAATAGACAAGAAAATAAAATATATGACACAAAAAGATTTTGAATTTGGAAACAAAATGGGGAAGATGATAGCATATAAACAGAAAAAAGGATAAAAAGAATGATGTTGGAAGTGAAAGAGGGGACCAGAACAGTAAAAGATCAGAAAGGCATAATCAAAGTCTTTTAGAAATATTTCAATTCCATTTTAAAGGAAAACAGGGGGGAAAAATGAATCCATCAGGAAATGAAAAGAATATGGGTCTTTGCAGACTGCTAGAAATAGTGCAAACTGAGTCCACTTTAACTGTCATGGCTCAGTGCTGGGGAATCATGGGAATTGTATTTTGTTCTGAGACATTGAGCATTCTCTGTCAGAGAGCTCTGGTGCCACAATTCCCTAGCACTGAATCAGGGCAGGGAAAGTGGACTCAATTTGCACTAGTTCTGGCAGTCTGCAAAGGCCCTATATCTAGATGCAAATCTAGCTTGTGTAAAAAAGGAACATAAAGAAATACTAAATCAGGAGATTACAATAATGTAAATAGTGGAAGGAATAAAAGAAACAAAAATGACAAATCTCCGGTCCAGATAGTTTCCCTGCACTATATTATAAACTTTTCAAAGGTGAACTTATTGTTTCATTTAACATGACAATAAAGGAGATTATGAAAGAAGGGGTACTAGAAACATGGACACGAGCTAACATTGTACTAATCCCAAAAGGAGATAAAGATCTCACCCAACCCCAAAATTTCAGGCCAATTTCCTTTTTGAATTTAGATTATGAAATATTTGCTTCAATTTTACCCAAGAGTTTAACAGAAGCATTGCAAGAGACAATCCACAAAGATCAATGTGGCTTTCTCCCACAGAGCAAATTAAACAGAATATGAAAAGAGCATTAAATATAATTCAATACTGTGAGAAGAACCCAGGAGAGAAAAAACAGTGATGCTTTTGTAGATGTGGAAAAAGCATTTGACAGAGAGTACTGGGAATTCATGTTTGAAATAATGAAGGGAATAGATTTAGGTGATAGATTCATTAATTGGATTAAACAAGTTTACAAGAAACAGAATGCTCAAATTACAGTCAGTGGCGAGAGAACGATAAACTGTGAAATCATAAAAGGAATGAGGCAAGATTGCCCACTATCTCCACTTTTATTCATCCTTTGCTTGGAGACACTATGTTAGAGAATAAGGGCAGAAAAAGAAATAAAAGGAATTGAAATAAAGAAAAACAAATTAAAAATCAGAGCCTATACAGATGATATATTAATTTCCCTGAAAAACCCAACTGAAAGCATAACCAAATTAATAGAATTGATGAAAAAAATTGGACAATATGCAAGATTTAAAATAAATAAGAAGAAATTGGTAAAAATGACTTTAAACATGATTAAAGAGGAAGAGAAGGAACTGCAAGAGAAATTGTTTCCAATTTCAAAGGAAAATAAAATATTTGGGAATATATTTGACAAAAAAAAAATCAGAATTGTATGATAACAACTATCAGAATTTGTGGAAAGAGATAAAAAAAATTTGGAAAGGTGGTCCATTTGAATTTTTCTTTATTGAGAAGAATGGCTGCAATAAAGATGAATATTTTACCAAAAGGTATGTTCCTATTTCAGAACTTGCCAATTATAATTAATGACCTACAGTTTAAACAATGGAATAAAGGTGTCCTGAGATTCATCTGGGCTGGGGGAAAAATGAGAATTCATTAGAAATTTATGAAAGATGCAAAGGAAAGAGGAGGTCTGGGCATTCCAGACCTCAAAATTTACTACCATTTCTGTTGCATGGATTGGATTAAAGAATGGGCTCAGTTAAAAAATATAAAGATACTTAACCTTGAAAGAGTTAACCTGAGGTATGGGTGGCATGGCTACCTATGGCATAATAAACTAGAGGTAAATAAAGACTTCAAAGACCACTTAATTAGACAATCCCTTTTGAGGTTGAAATATAAAAATAAATTTTACAAAAAAAACACAAACAAACAAACAAACAAACAGATTGGACCTCTCCATATGAGGCATTTATGAACACCAACAAAAGAGAGGATGGGAGATGGCTGAAATATTAAGACTTACTAAACTGGGATGAGTCAAATTCAAGAATGAAACCAGAAAATGAATTAGAGATGAAAGGACAAAAATGCCACTGGTTTGAATATAGGCAATTAAGAGAAAGAGCTAGAATTGACTTTAAGAGGGAAGGCATCTCAAAAACTAAATTAGAATTTATATGAGATTATGTTTGAAACCAAGAAAGGCACTATCTCAAAGATTTATAAACTATTCTTAAAAATAGATATAGAACAAGAAACTGTGAAAGAATGCACCATAAAATGGGGTCACAACATAGGCCACCCAATACAACTAGAGAAATGGGAAAGAGCCTGGGGTCAAGATTTGAAATTTACATTAAGTATGGATGTGAAGGAAAATTTATACAAGATAATACATAGATGGCATTTAACTCTGAGCATACTGGCAAAAATTTACAAAAATAAAAAAGAGAATAGTTGGAAACATGAAGGAAAGGAAGAAATGTTATATCATCTATGGTGGACCTGCCCAAAACCAAAAAGATTCTGGTTAGAAATTCATGAGATGATACAGAAAATATTTCAAATATCAATTAAGTTAGAACCTGAACTCTTTCTATTAAACATTGTAGAAGACAAAGAAGTCAGAAAGTATTTAAAGTGTGTACTGTATATAGTAACGGTGGCCAGACTCTCATTTGCATAGAAATGAGCTGAAATATCTATGATAGATGGTTGCCTAAACAAAATATTAGATAAGATTGAGATGAACAGGCTTACAGCTTTAATAAATGGGAAATCAATTAAAAAGTGGGAAGAAGACTGGAAAGCTGTTATGAATTATTGTAAAGGGAGATAGATCAAATTGATGATTATTAACAAATTGTTTAGAATTTAAGAAAAAAGGTCAGGATTAGCAAGTCATACAGATAAACAACATAAGATACAAAAAGAGTTAAAACATGGTCCACAATAATCAATAGAGAACATTATTTGTAAGGGACAAGTTGTATTTGATACAAATAGGCAAATGAAGGAAGAATATTGATAAGCTGAATTGCTGATATTGGATGTGATATTAAGAGTAAGGTCTAATGAGGGGAGAAGAAGAAAGAAGGAAGACAAGTGGAAAACTAAATAATTATGGATTATGAAATGATATATTAATGTTGTATTACTATTGTATGAAATCAAAATAAAAAAGAACTATAAAAAAGAAGTTCACATTATCCTCATCCACATTACTGTTTTCTTACTGCTAAAGAATAGCAATACCCTCAGAGTAAACTAGCAAGACATTACTCCATGTAGGTTCATGTCATTACCATTATTGTTTAGCTCATCACCATGATCTGAACAATGTTTCTGCAACATCTATTCTTTAACTCTAAGGCTTCTTCCTTTGGTTTAGCTGCCCACAGCATGTGCATCTTGGCAACAAGTACCAAACCTTGGTACATGGTCCATAGTGCCAACTTGGTACCAAACCTTGGAACATGGCCTGTAGTCCTTCTCAACACTTCTTCCTTACAGTCCCCAATTTGCTTTCTACCTTATATACAGTCCAACATCTCTGCTTTGATTTCACCCTTCCCACTGCTACTAGTGTACCCTTTGTCACACTGGATGTGAGATTAATCCTCTGTCTACATCATACTTTTTCACATGGACAGATATCTACATACTTGTTGTAAGGCCCAATAATATAGAACTACCTTGTGTATCTGCAAGTGTATATTTTGGATTACTGAAGCCACTGCTTAGTTGATATCTGCTTTTAATACTTGCCTATCCACTGAACTTGACTCACACAATATATTACTCTCTCAGTACTCTTGCTTTATCCAGGGCTGCCTTTAGGGTTCTTTTTTCTGGTTCACCTTCTCATTTCAAAACTCACATTTATAAACAGGTCTGCAGTTAGAACACAGGAAAACAAAATAAAGCAGAAGATTAAATAGCCCAGGAAACATTTTGTTGCAAACAAAACTTTACCACATTTACACTAGAATTTTTTTAAAAAAAAATTACGCAAAACAAAATCAACTGGAAGTTCAGTATCTCAAAGATTTAACAGCTTCTCGGAAATTATATGGCTGAGTGTTGAGAGTGATAAATTAAGCTTTATGTCCATAGCCTCCCATTAAACTAATCTTCATTTAGGATCTCAGACAAGAAGGCTAGAAATGTATATTTCCTGAGAATAAAAAATGGGGTAAATTATTGGACTACCTTTCCCAGAACCCACTGCCAATGCTGCAGTGGATACTGGAAGTTACAGCCCAAAAGATTGGACCACTATCAGTGGGGAAATTATGGGAGCTGCTGCATAAAAAAAAAAATGTAACTTTCCCAACATTAACTTCTACTTGAAGTAGTCAGTAGTTCTAGCCTAAGTAAACCTACCACCTCACACAAGACAGCTTCATGCAGCCTAAAAGAAAGCTGAAGCTTTGAAATACAGTCTTTCAAGATATGTGGATCTTTAAACACATGCCACTGTCACCCTTGTAGCAAGAATACTCCATGTACTATTTTGCAGTGAGAACATTGCTGCCACCAGGGTAATTCAGAAAAGCAAATTGCAAGGAGACAAGGGAGGATCTGCTCTTCCCATTCCATGTTTTGATAATATGGTTTGTTAGCTGAGTGTTCTGCTTCACTACCTCAGTTGCAACGTAATATGGATAAAAACGATGGCACTCTGAAATTTCTTCTAAGCCTTATTAAGAGTGATGACTGACTCAGAGCACTATGGGTGAGAGCTGACTGATAACTGTTTTTATACCATAATATCTACCTATCAGGTATTTTTAGAAAATGAATTTTAATTTTAATCATTCCTTTCTATGTACAGTTTGAAAAAATCCCCAAGGATCCATCTTTTTCTGTTTATGAACAGCTGTGAGAAGGAAACATGTTTATGGTACAGTGGTTCTAAATTAACTCATTTATGAATCTCATTAAGATGCAAGCTAAATTTGATGTCCCTAGACAATTCAAATGGATTTCACTTAGGTCAAGCATTTTATTCCAGTAAAAGAAGGGAAGATTTTTTTTATTTAAAAAACCAACAAATTTAAAAATCCATCCATGTTCTTATATGTTTTTTTTAAAAAAATAATTAAAGCTGGTGCAAAAACAGGTTAGATGATGATAATAGCTTATGTCTGTTTTCTTTCATAACTTCCCAACACATCCTGTATTTCACAGCTTTACCCATTCTACTATAAGAAAATTAGGGATTCCACATTTTCTAAATATTAATATAAATTCTTCCTCTCCCCCCTGCCAACTCCCTCCCCAAAGAACAACAACATACAGGAACATCAGAATTTCAAAATTTGCAATTTACTTTATTTCCAGCCACTTGTTTGCATGTTTAGTAAATTAATGTTGGGCCACTCTCTATTAGTTTTTTGGTACAAAAGGCTGTGGAAAAAAAACCACTCACTATGGAAGGCCAGAGAATGAAGAAAGAGACTGCAAAATAAGAATATTTGAGCCAGACAGAAAGAGAAAGAAAGAGGAAGAGTGGGTTGAGTTCATAGGAGTAAAATCAGGAGAGCAAAGCTGCTTAAGAATGTGCTACAAGCAATTTATTCACCAAATATATTTTAAATCCTACATCAAATGTTCATGGAATGGCATACAAAATTTGCATAATTTAGAATTAAAATTATTTTAAAAATGAAGAAGCAGTTTAATTCAATTTAAAACAAACTAAGGGCCATTGCAGATGGGTGGCCGTGGGCTGCCCTGAGAAGCAGTAGATTGGGGCCTAGGCTGCCCTATGCCTCAGACCCAATCCACTCTTTTTCTGCCCCTGGAAGGAGTGCTAAAATAGTGCTCCTTCTTCAAGGTGCAGAAAGGGTGCCGCAAGAGGCAGCACACCTCTTCAGCATCTCTTCTGGCTCAGCCTGTCTGGATGCTGAGCTGGAAGATGGTCATCAGAGCGCCCACCATGTGCAATGGCAAGCGCTCCAATGATGTCCTCAGGAAGGGTTTGGGGAGCCCGGCGTCTGGCTGCCCCTCCCCTTCCTGGGATTGAAGATGGCACTTTTCGCCATCTGCATCCCCTGTAAATTATATAAAATAGATTAAACAATTTAAAACAATTTCAATAGCCCCAAACCATATACTTATTCCAGTCAAGAACCTTCCACCTGAAGGCTTTGGTACAAAACCCCATTTTAGCTTAGCACTAACATTAAGTCAAAGCTGGCACCAAACATCCCTCCAAGGGGGGGGGGCACAACTGGAGACCCATAAGAGCAAATTTATATTTTGCCTCTCCAGGAGATTTCAGTACTCATGCAGGTATACATAGATAGAGGTGCTTCTTCCATTTTCAAGGTCTGAGGTCATTTAATGTTTTAAATGCCACCACCAACATCTTGGATTTTGACAAGAAACAAATATGTATCTAAGGGAACTCTGTTAGAACTGATGCCATGTGATTTCTTTAAGACATTCATATCAGCAGCCTAGTTCAATTCACATTGTACTAGCTACTTCCATATCTTTGTCAATGGAATCCCCCTTCTGAACTGCAGTAATCTAATGGGGAAGTTACCAGCTCATAAACTTCTTTGGCCATCCTCTAACACAGTCACTTGACTCTGGTGACAAGACTTAAGATGAGTTTCACCAACATACTGATGAGTCCCTATGACCTCATCTGCCAACTTCATATTAGATATTAAAGTGTATAAGATATGCACACTACAGTTTAATAGCTATGAAGCCCAATATAAATTCCCCCAACACCACTCTCAGGCACAAGCCCAGCAATGAAATAATTCTCATAAATGCCTGGGTCCAAAAGGACAATCATCAGAAGTTGATGTACTACAGATGCTCAGACCAGGGAGGAGTATAGGAAATGTTCAACCTGAAAGGACCAGATTGATTCAAGCATCTTGTCCATATTATTAGCCTTTTGCAATGATGGGTCATGTGAAGTCTGAGAATATATACCAAATTTCTACTTCAAATGCTGAGGGAAGATATCAAAGAATTTTAAGTGGGTTTGCATTTCTAATCTCATAAAGACTGATTAATCAACAGAGTGGTGCAGACAGTGGCCTTGCTGAAAAATGGATTAGATAGAAAATCTGAGTCTGCCCTTTCTCAACACTATTCCTTCTGCAAAGGGAGGCCAATTTGATCTTTAAGCACAGGAGAACTACAATCAAGCAAGACATATCAGAGTACTTGCAAAAGTACTTTCACCTGCTTTGGATATTTCCGGTAGTATGCAACTACATAATCTGAACCAGGTGATGAAAATTTGGCCCTCTAAAACAGATACTATTTTAATCATAATTCACTATTAATCTGGTTGAGTAGGCCTGATGGGAAATGATGTTTAGCATCAGCATGGAAACAGGTTTTCTAGTCCTATTCTTCACTCATGTAGGAAGACTACAAATGTGATCTCTGTTACAAATTAGTACTATTGCATTTGCAAAGTATTAGCTATTATATCATTTTAGCACATAGCATATACAATTCTGAAATGAGTATGGCTCACTTCTCTTCAGTGGCTTACAGTGAATCTATTTTCACTTGTTCTAACAAATATTATATATTAGTGCTAAAACAGATGCAAGTCATCAGATAAAATAGAATCCCACAACCTAGAATCCTTCAGATTTTATGGATTACACCTCTAGTATTCCATTCCAACCAAGGAAAAATTGTCATTCCTTGGAGGGAAGTTGTAGTTCAAAACACCTGGTAGTATTTGGTGGGGCTGTTAGTTACAAAAGTACTACTTTTGTACCCTCTAGTTGTCTTCCAGGGACTACTTCTGTGAACAATCTGAATAGCTAAGTATGAGTTCATGAAATCAAAAAATCTTCAATCAAATAAAATGATCATTATTTTCTGCATGGAACTTTTAATCTTCCATTAAGTGGCATTTAGATTCTCCAGTGATACCGTCATCAAATTAAATATATTAATAGACCAATAAACAGTGGAGTAATCAGCTGAAATTACATTTTAATCAAAGGGCAAAGTAGGAAAAGAAATAGAAAGAAATCATATTAGGTACTTCTAATAGCATTATAATTTTTAATCGTAATGCTACTACTGTGGTAACTCTAAATTGAAAACTATTAAAACACAATTTTCTGAAGTAACCTAACCCTTATATAATTCACAGGGATGATAGCATTCTCTGTAGAGGAAAAGAATACTAATTTGTTTCATTTACAAGCACTTTTCTCCAAACTAATTACAATTTTAAAATATTAGCTCCCTATTTTCATTTCAGATTTAGGTAATTTTTAACACATAGTGTGTTAATTTTGTATTTGTGGTTATTTAATCTTGAAAACAATCACTAGTTTATGCTGGCAGAATTTATTTTAGACTGTCATTTATTCTATATAATCTAAATTAAATCACTCAAAAATACTCCAGTGTTGTTCTCTTAAGGATTATGATAGCACCAAGAAAAGATTTAGAATTACTTGAAAGAATGGGCTACAATTTCTAATACAAATGGCTATCCATATCCCTGGATCCTTTATCTATGGATTCAACCAGCCACATTTGAACACACACACACACACACACACACACACACACACACACACACACACACTATAATATATATATATATATATATATATATATATATATATATATATATATATATTGTTGAGTCAAGGTACTCAATTATAGTTTATAGTAGTATCTACATTGTATTACAGTGGGCCCTTCTTATCCACTGGGGTTTAGTTCCAGAACCACTTGTAGATACCAAAATCTGTGAATATTCAAGTCCTGTCATATACAGTGATGTGGTAAAATCATATCTTTTATATAAAATGGCAAAAAGGAAGGTTTGCTTTAAAAGATATGATTTTACCACATCACTGTATATGATAGGACTTGAATATCCACAGATTTTGGTATCTACAAGCGGTTCTGGAACTAAACCCCAGTGGATAAGAAGGACCCACTGTAATACAATGTGGATATTACTACTATAAACTATAATTGAGTTCCTTGACTCAACAATATTTGAATGAGTAGTTCATTTTGTGTACATAAAAGCTCATTCACATGCTGTTATTTCAGAATTTGTTCACTATGGAGGATGGAAATGGAACTTAAATGTGGGGTCATGTAAAGTAAATTCAGTCTTTATACTTTGTTATGTGGATCTTCAGCTATGTTGTTGTGTGCATTCAAGTTGTTTCCAATTTGTGGTGACCGTAAGTCAAACCAATCATAGAAAACCTATCACAGGGTCATCTTGGCCAGATTTCTTCAAAGGGGATTTGTCATTGGGGTTCTCTGAGAATGAGAGAATGGACTTGCCTAAGGTAACCAAGTGGATTTCTATAGTTGAGCTAGAATTTCCACCCTAATCTAGTCCAACACCCAAAGCACTATCCCATGCTGGCTTTCTGCACAGCTATGCAGTAAACTAAATTATAAAACCTGAAAGCAGCTATAGCAAACATTTCACCCAGTGGTTTAATCTGGGCTGCAATGCTATCTTGCCCTGGACATGTTTCATTTCCATCATTAGGGCTGTTTGAATTTTACCTCTCTGTTCTTTCCCCCCCTTCTCTCCATCTTTTTTTTTTCTTGGTTGTCCTAATCTCTACTTTGTGCTTTCCCAATCATTTTGGCTTACCCAGACCCAATCTGACCTTCCAAGAAATGTTCCATCTTTCCAGAGCACTCTCTACTGGGGGTTTGTTTCTTTTTTTGGAACTGCTGCAGGGTTCCTAGTTACTTTTTTAAAAGTTTGGATGCAGCCTCACACTGTCCTGCTCTGCTCTGTTATGGCTAAATTTTCCAGTTGCTGCTTCTGGTCAGGCATGGTTAAAGCTCTGGAAATGTTGAAATGTCAATAAAACCATGGGAGAATTATTGTGAATAGGAAGGACAGGAAGCAATTTTCATAATTCTAAGTGAAATGTTATTATGTATTTTCTCTGTTTTTGGGGGCCAGGGGATAATTTTTGGTTTTGCTGTTTAGATGGTATCTGAATGCTTAATAAGATTTATTTCTGAGTAACAATGGGACTTATATTGGTGTAGATGTGTACAGTTCAGTAAACACAGAAGTTAACTTTGTTTTGCCTTTCTTCTTATTTACTTTTGATAGAAGATGTAAAGAAAACTTGCATATATTTGCATCTTCAGTTGCAGAAAAGACACCTTACTGAAGCAATGGTCAACTAGTGTGAATTCCTCCCCATCTTTGAACTCCCCCCCCCAAAAAAGCCAACCATTTACATTAAAAATGATATTTCCACATTTATTTATTCATTTATTTTGTATAGAAGATGTGGATTTGGTACAAAATATACTATTGCACATGAACCTCTTTTTTTTTTTGGCATGAAAACAGTATTTTGTGTGAGCAGGAACCTAAACGAGAAATGAAAACATTGAAGAATCACTGAAAAATTCAATTCAAACTGACCTCTCTTCCAACTCTTTGAACCCTCCTGTGTGGTTTGGTTTTTAAGCTTGTAAACCAGGAATTATGTCCTATGCCCTTTCTTGTGAATAATATAAATAACTGTAGGATCAGTACTTGTCTGAAAAGTGCAATGAAAATATAACAAACAGAAAAAACAAAACAATGACAATATCTCTATATAAACGAATTATGGCTTGGCATGAAGTCATGGTGTAATGCTATATCCATGCAGTGGTGTGAATGAGGGCTGAGTTTGGCCATGACCTTAAGTATTCTCTCTACTCATTTTTATAGGAGACTCTACACTCTTAAAATGGGGCTAGGTCAATTTAATTGCTCTGGCTGCCTCCTGTTGCATTCTGGAATGTAGTTCAGGAAGAGACATTTAGAATGTTCAGCCAGAGAGCCTTTAAGCCTCACTGAACTACAAACCCCAAAATACAGCAGGAGACAGTTAAAGCAGATGTAGGGCCTCGGCAGACGGCTTATTGAGCCGTCTCCGAGGCCAG
>CM034701.1:153761408-153792472 GCA_020142125.1 Phrynosoma platyrhinos
GAATAGAGTGGCACTATTTCTTCTCTTGATCTAGACACTATACGTCTACTGATGCAGCCTAAAAATGGAAGATTAGAGACTCTTTTACAGTAAGAATTCAAAAATATAGCTGTGTTGGCAACTTCTTTATTTCAGTTAGGGCTTCTGCAGATGGGCGGCCATAGGCCGCCCCTAGAAACTGCAGATTGGGGCTGAGGCTGCTGCATGCCTCGGCCCCAATCCACTCTTTTTCCAGCTCTGGAAGGAGCACTAAAATTGTGCTCTTTCCGCAAGGCATGGAAAGGGCACCACAAGAGGTGGTGAGTGCTTCTTCGGCATCTCTTCCAGCTCAACATGTCTGGACGCTGAGCTGGAAGGACGTCATTGGAGCACCCATCATTTGCAACAACGGGCGCTCCAATGACGTCCTCAGGAAGGGTGGGGTGCCCAGCTCCGGCTGCCCCTCCCCTTCCTGGGATTGAAGATGACACTTTGCACTGTCTGCAAAGGGGGTTTGTCTCAAAGGTACTACAAGAACTCTCTCTTACACTCAGTTCTCCATCTTCTTCTTCTTCTGTTTTGGCAATTTAGAGGCGGAGAAGGTGGATTGTAGTTTAGTCTGGGGAGTATTCCCAATCCCCCACCTCAAAATGGGTTCTTACTCCAGAAAGTGAGTGCCAAATTTCATCCCATTATCCTCTACAGCAGAGTGGAGTTTACAGCTTTACAGCTAAAGACCTCCACATTTAGGAATATAGAAAGTTTTCCAACCCCCTCAGTAGACGAGGGCGTCCAGGACGCCCTGCGCCGGCATGCCGCGGGGCCGCAGCCTCCGCATCTCGGCGCACCAGCGGCGTCCCTGGAAGGAGCGCTAAATCAGCGCTCCTTCCTCAAGACAGCGAAAGTGCGCCCTAAAAGCGGTGGGCGCACTTTCGCTGTCTTATCCTCCGCAGCGCGTCTGGTCGCTGCGGAGGGAGGTTGCCCCGGAAGCGCCGGACGTGCGGAGGCCCGGCAGCTTCCGGGGTGACCTCAGGAAGAGGAAGGGGCGCCGAACATGCAGCTGCCCCTCCTCTTCCGGGCCCGGAAGACGACTCAATTAGTCGTCTGCCGAGGCCCCAAGTCAGGTCACTGCTCTGTGCAGCTCAACATGCTCAACTCTAGCTGGCAACAAAGGGAGGTTGCAGACTACCAGAAATAGTGCAAATTGAGTCCACTTTTAGGGTTAGGGTTAGTGCTAGGGAATCATGGGAACTGTTTTTTTTTTCTGAGACATTGAGCCTTCTCTGCCAGAGAGCTCTGGTGCCACAATAAAATACAGTTCCCATGATTCCCTAACCCTAACTCTAACCCTAAAAGTGGACTCAATTTGCACTATTTTTGGCAGTCTGCAACCCCCCCAAAGGCTCTCCAGGATTTCAGACAGAGTTCTCCCAAGAAATTCTTGATCATCACCCATCCAAGCACTGACTAGGCATGATTCCACTTATATTCTGAAATCAGATGAGAGTATTTGTGTTTAGGAAAATAGGAGGGAAGTTCCAGCTTCCTCTTTCTCAATGTTGCAGAGCACAACTAGGTGTTCTAAACTGAATCTTTGCATTTTGTTGTGCCTTTGCTATCAGAAAATTCCTGATTTTGTCTGTAGGATAACTGCAGGTAGGCAGGAGCTAAGCTCCTTGATTAGCAATGAAGAAGAGCTAGGTAAGAACCAAGGGCACAATTGGGAGCATCTAGGGATGGAAAAAATATTCAAGATATTTTTAGTAGTAGAAAATGTGTTCATCATGTTTGAGAAATACTGGGAAGAAGAAACCTAGACAAGAATCCTTGCAGTTTGACTGTTATGCACAGACAATGCCATCATTGTGGATATGTTCTGTACAAAATTTGCACCTGTTTGCACAGAAAATGGGGCCACCTGAATTACTGGGTGAATCCAGTTGGTGTGTGTGGGGGGGGGAGGAGCTTCAGATCTGTGGTGGCTTCCCCACTCAGCTCAGGCTTCAGTCCTCTCCCAGCAGGCACTGGGGGCATTTGGAAGGCCCGGATTGGCTCTCCAGGCCATTGATGGGTATGACTTCCAACAGCTGCTCAGGACTACATGTCCCAGTAGGCTGTATGGCTGGAAACACCTCCCTTCAGCCTAGCCAGTGGCCTCTCTGATTAGTTGGGAGGCTAGGGGGATGTGGGACTTCTGGATACCCCTTCTCCAGATTGGCAGCTCAGCCTATTTAAGGCTATGTGGCTGGGATGATTAGCGCCATTCCAGCCTTTCTTTTGGTTTTGCATGGGGTCATGGTTTGCTGTCACAACTTTCCAGGGGTAGTAGCATGGGCTGTGGGTCTGGTGGGTATGGCTTCTGATGCTGCGGAGCACTGGATCGGGAGCCCCATGGGGACCTGGGGGTGCTGGAAGTGATGAGGTGTTGCCATTGCAGGGGCAACTCCTAATCAATGTCCCCAGGTGACAAAGGGGTGAAGATGCAGACATGCAATCAGTTGGTTACCCCTTCTGTCATCCTGAGGCCTGGCTGTGACTGGGCAATGTGGTTCATCGAGCAACAGATGGGTTGGTCGATGCTAGATCCAGTCCCATGCATTTGGGCCAATACTACCTATCAGCTGTAGTCAATAGTGTGTCCTGGTGTTTCTTTCTTGCCACATTTTCCCTTCCCCTGCAAATGACCATTACTACACAGAAAAGAGCACTGACTGTGCAGAAAACAGTATTTCTATACAGACATATTTTATTTATTCATTTTTGTGTTGAAAATGCTGTTTCCTGCTTATAAAATTCAAGAATTCCAAGTCTGGAGTTGGTGTCTCAATGAACAACCCAGGGAGGTGATCCATGGAGTATGTTAGGATGATAGAGATGTTACTGTGTTCCTCTAAAAGTATGAATTCCTTTCTATTCTATGAGGCAAAATGGACAGGCAGGAAAAATGGCTCAATGATGCCCTTTCCAAAAGAGGTTTGAAATCCCGCTCCCTGCATGACCTGCTCCCAAGATGGGCCAAATACACAGGGGCAGACCACACAGTGTGGCATCAAGTGGTGTCACTGGTAATATATTTATTTTTTGTTCCATCCATGCCATACATGCACATCATTACACAAACACACCACCTGTGACTTCCAAGTACCTCCTACATCCACCCAGATGCCATCCCATTTGATCAGCCACACATTTACATGTGCAATGTTCCACCCAAAAAGGGCATCGATGTTTTGATGTGCAAGTGATAGATTAGCAAAGCACAATTATTGAGCCCCCCCATGTTCTCTTCACCCCATGTTCTCTTCACCCCATGCTCCCCTGTTGGACTGTCTGGTTGTAGTGTGTATGGTGTACATCCATGCAAGTTGTCAAACTTTCATTGCTTTGCTTTGCTGCAGCCCCATACTCACATAGGGGTGTTTATATGCAACAGCAAAGATGCACATTTTCTGCTTTGAGTCAAGACTATCCTAGCTTCCTTTTGCTCTGATTTTTAGTCTCGGAGCATGGCTTCAGTCCTATTTCCAGCTGCTTTTGTGGTGTGCATCATCTAACACTCCACCTTCATGATGACTGTAAACTGCTTTATTTTGCCCATATGTTTTGGCCCTTTGTGTATGCAAACAGCCCTATATTTGCAATGCAAATTACAAATCCACAGTGTCTAGTAATAATTTCTCACTGCCTGAAAGGAAAAAAAAGTATTTTGTTTCCCTTTTTATTTCAAACATGGTAGCAAAATGAATGAACTGGAAAGAAACTGATTCATGTACCTATCACAAATCTATGAAAAAAATATCTTGTTATTCCCTAATTCCTTTCTAAATTAAACATGAAAATGGATATCACAATACAAATCTATTTTAGAACTAACAATAAAAGTTCATGGAGTAGATATACCCCCTTTCTTCATGGAAGAATAAAGCCTGACTGAAATTTGTTTATTTTTTAAAAAATGTCTAAGTGCCACAGTAAATAATAAAAAAAAAATATAGCCACACGTGAAGTCATTCACAACAGCTGCAGTAATTGGAAGAGGCAGGCTTTTAAAATGATATGAAATAATAGAATAATTTTAAATTCAAGCAGCATGAACGAACAAACAAAACTATTCCTAAAGCTTTTAATATTTGATTTTCCATTGTCTTGTTGACATTCTGCACATTTCATTTATATTTTTCATTGTATCGTTTTGCATAGTAAAGCCCTCAAAATGTTGCCTCAAAGGCAAAAAGTTTGAGATCCAGCTGCTCCTACAATCATCTTCATTTTTCAAACACTTAGAACATAAATTAGGTTAAAATGATTATCGTGGATTTTACTGGGCTTGTACAAACATGCTGTTTCCTAGTATTCCAATTAATTATGTCCCTTTGAATTTTTATAGAGCATGCTGTGGTACAAGTACCCCATATGTTCTAATTAATTGTATTTTTAAA
Source organism: Phrynosoma platyrhinos (assembly GCA_020142125.1). NCBI lineage: Eukaryota > Metazoa > Chordata > Lepidosauria > Squamata > Phrynosomatidae > Phrynosoma > Phrynosoma platyrhinos. Next base: position 153,765,827 of record CM034701.1, read on the forward strand.
AGGGTAATGTGCTAACTCAAGAAAATAAGTTACATCTGGAAAAATAAGAAATGTAAGGATCACAATAATGTGGGTGAAATTCACTACTTAATTTGTTTTATCAAAGTAAATTCCTCTACTTAATTTTACTCAAAAATCTTCATTTTTTCCAATAAAGAAAAAATTGCATCACCAATGATTAAGGACCACAAATCAATTTCCACATGGAAATTTCACATAGAAATTGTAATATTGTGTTATTAAGATTTTGTTTCTTTTTCTTTAAAAAAAGTATACAAGTTATAATAATAATAATAAAAATTAGTTCTATCCCATCCCTCTGCAATGCAAGTTGGACTTAATTTCTTGTGGTAGCAAATGAATCATATATGTGCTTGGATTTAGAACTAAGGGCCTGAACAGACTGCCAGAAAGAATCCAGCTTGAGACCACTTTAACTGCCATGGCTCTGTGCTAGTGAATCATGGGAACTGTAGTTTATTGTGGCACCAGAGCTTCCTGAGAGAGAAGGCTCAATGTCTCAGAAGAACTACAGTTTCCATAATTCCCTTGCACTGAGCCAAGACAGTTAAAGTGGTCTCAAGCTGGATTATTTCTGGCAGTCTGTTCAGGCCCTAAGTCTGCATGCTGTTTGTCTGTAGTTCTATCTACTGTACAATACCCATAGTAACAGAGGCTAGTCATAGTTCTTTTACTCATTAGTAATTCTTTTACCCCTTTATACTAGTAATTTCAGCCATTTTTCTCCATGCTGTAAGAAAGAATTTGAAAACCACATAGTTTTTGTTTATTCATAATTCAGGAACTATTCTGTACAGAAAACAGCATTTTCTGCAAGGAAAATAATATGTCAATGTTAATTTCAGAAAATGTTGTGCTCTATGCAAATCAAACATGTGTAAATTTTATTACAATGTCTCTACAGAGGAAACAACAATGTGGAAAATATACAGAAAATATACTTTATACAGGAAAAAAAATCTCCTATTATAGTGTTTTCTGCACTGAAAACAACATTTTCTGATCAGGAATTAATATTCTTGTGTTGAAATGTTATTTTCCCTTCAGAAAATGCTATTTCCTGTGCAGGGAATTCTTTTTATGGTGTAGAACAACCACAAGTGAATTTTGTGCCAAAGAAGTCCTAAATTCTGAAGATTGTCATCAGTCCACAGGATTCGTCAAATAAGGGTTTTGTAACATTCAAAAAGCCCATGTTTTCCAACCATTTTCTGAATATTTCTAAATATTCTTTGCATCCCCAAATATGGTAATGGTGGAAGAGGGAGATGATCTATGCCAGGGATAGGTAATCTTTCCCCTTTAAGGACCGAGGGACTTCAGCTCCTAGAATCTCAGGAGCTATTGGCCAACATGGGACTATTGGCCAACATGGCTGAGGCTTCTGGGAGCTGAAGTCCCTTGGCCCTTAAAGGGGAAAGATTGCCTACCACTGATCTATGCTTTTACTGGCTTTCATTTCAAAAGTTTCAAAGAAGATATGAGTAAGAGTGAGAGCTTTGTTCTTTCTAATGCAGACACAAAGGTCTTCAGAAACCTGCATCAGAGAAACTATTTTCTAGAGGCCTCTAGGAGAAGAAGTTGAGCTGCTGTTTCCGGTTTTAGCTACCAGTGAACAGCTGCAACTGGCAATAAGTGGTTTTAAAGTACATATACACTGTAATATAGCTTCTGTTTCTATAGACCTTCCCAGTTCAGGATTCTGTTACAAGTGAACTATTGGGCATTAGGTCCAGAACAGTGCCTCTCAGTGGCCAATCTAAAACCAAAAGTTTCAAAGAAGGAAAAGGGATGGAAAATGTGTGGCCCTCCAGATATTGCTGCCCTACAATTCACATCAGCTCTAGTCAACATAGCTAACTGTTAAAAATGATGAAAGGTGCAGGATAGAAACATTTTAAAGGCCATATGTTTCCTAGCCCTGAAATATTGGGTATTAATATGGATGGGGAAAGAGGCAAACAGATTTTAGCATCTGCATATTAGACACTGTCTATAGCAGGGTTAGGCAAACTGTCCCCATTAAGGGCCAAGGGACTTCAGCTACCAGAAGCCTCAGCCATGTTGGCCAATAGTCTAGATCAGGATACAGTGATAATATGTAAATAGAAACCTATATTTTTGTTCCATGCATAATCTAAACAGTGTTGGTACAAACTCAGCAGAGATTCCCCCCGTCATTCTCCTTAATTTTATCAGTAATAGTTCCAAGAACAGATTTTTTAGAAACACTGATCTAATAGAGCCATAGTTGAGATTAACTGGATTATTATCAGTGAATCAAATTAAACATAAAAAATGTGAAAACCCTGAACTACACAGTACCAGTTGCAATTAAGGGGGGTTGCAGACTGCCAGAAATAGTGCAAATTGAGTCCACTTTTAGGGTTAGGGTTAGTGCTAAGGAATCGTGGGAATTGTTTTTGTTCTGAGACATTGAGCCTTCTCTGTCAGAGAGCTCTGGTGCCACAATAAAATACAGTTGCCATGATTCCCTAACCCTAACCCTAAAAGAGGACTCAATTTGCACTATTTCTGGCAGTCTGCAACCCCCCCCCCCAAGTTACTTTAAAACTTTCCTGCATCCAACACTCTTACTCAAGTCATTTCTGACTTGTGTTAATGAATCTATCATGGGGGTTGACAAGATTTGTTCAAAGAAAGCTTGCCACTGCTTTCCTCTGATGTTGAGACAGTGGGATTTGCCTGAGATCACCCACTGAGTGTCCATGACTAGGTGGGAATTTCATTCCTCACCTCTTGAAGCCCTAGTTCAACACTCAGATCACTATACTCTATTGGCTCTCTTGGTTCACAAAGATCTTTAAGAGGGGAAGCAGACAGGTGGCCGTGGGCCGCCCCAGGAAGCTGCGCCACGGGACTGAGGCATCCCCACGCCTCGGTCCTGTGGGGCAGCTTTGCTGCCCCTGAAAGGAGTGCTAAATTAGCGCTCCTTTCACAAGTCACCAAAAGTGCGCCACAAAAGGCTGCGACGCACTTTCAGCAACTCTTCCACCGCAGAATGTGCAAACGCTGCAGCGGGAGGTCCTCCTCAGAGTGCCGGCCATGCGGAGGGCTGGCTGCTCTGCGGACAAACTCAGGAAGGGGTTGGGGCGCCGATCGTGTGGCTGCCCCTCTCCTTCCCTGCCCCCAAAATGGCCCTTTAAGCCGTCTGCTTAGCGGGTGAGTTAATCAAGTTAATCAGTTACAGGGGTAGGCAACCTTTCCCCTTTAAGGGCCGAGGGACTTCAGCTCCCAGAAGCCTCAGCCATGTTGGCTAATAGTCCCATGTTGGCCAATAGCTCCTGGGATTCTGGGAGCTGAAGTCCCTTGGCCCTTAAAGGGGAAAGGTTGCTTACCTCTGAGTTAAAAAGTCAAACTCAACTGTTTATCCAAATTCATTAAGATTTTATCCCTATGCTTTGTTTTGTCAGTATAGATTATGCTTCAGTATACATTTGTGTGTGTTGGGATGGAATTACCCCCCAAATTAATATGCTTTATGTGCTTTATAAAGCTTCTTTGTTTGTTTGTGTTTTTAAATAACATAAAAGCTAGCACCAGGAAACTGTATGTGAAGCAAAGGTACATTGCTGAAATTCATTTGCTACATAAATTTAATAAATTTGGCTTCAAAATGAAGTCCAGCCAAAACACCATCACATCAGTTATTACCCCATAATGCAGAAGTCCTCTCACAGGCTGAAAAAAACAGAGGACAAAAATGAATGAGATGCCTCGCTGCCACAACTGGCATTTGTGGTAGAAGTATCATTCCAGAGGTGCATTAATAATTGAAATAAAGGCCATGCTGTTAATTAAATTTGTATCTGAAAATAAATCAGAGAGTGCTGCATTCAAACTTCATTAAGCATATTTGTGCTGATCCTGATAACACATAAGCCAATGAAAAAATCTCATTTCAGTGAAGAATGTTTTTTTTTTTAAAGAAATTTGGCTGATGTTCTGAAATAATTCATTGACTTAAGTGGTTCTAGTTTTTTTTTAATATAGTATCATTGTATCTGCATTGAAAAAGATGCAGATCATATAAAGAAAAAAAAAGTGTCCCTCCATGTCAACCTTAATTTTGTCCATTTCATGGATGAAATGTCCTGAAAGAAAATTTCTGTTTCCTTGAGATAGCTATGGGAATACATTTGCCATTAACATCTCACTTTGTTTAATTTTTGCCACATCAGGAGAATGAGATGTGTGTGAGTGCCATTTACACAGGTTTGCTCATTAGAACAAAGTCACCTTTTCCTGACAAAACTGCACCCTTCTCTGTAATGAGTACCACCCAAAACAAAGGTTATCCTGATTATACAGAGTAAAATAAACAGGGCATTTTCAACATCTGCACTGATTAATCCTCAATAGGCTTTCCAGATGTCACCTAGGAAAACTGACTTTCAACCAAGGTCAGTATAAATTGGAAAAAAGATACCACCAATCCCACCTTCCTGTCCAAATCCAATCCAAAAGTTAGTTAATTAAGGGCAGAAGTATATGCAGAACATTTTTTCCCTTTGAAATATAACTTGTCCAAAAGCTATACTAGAAATGGGTAAAATAAATTTATTGCTATTTGCTTTACTGTATCCTTATTACTATTTCCATATTACATGAAATATAAGCCTCCCCCATAAAAGATATGGTTCTGGTATGGAGACACTTAGCTTTCAGCAGAAAATGTGAAAAGAACCTGTGTATCTTAGTGGACCACATGCTGAATTTGAGAAAGCAGTCTAATTAAGCTATTAAGAAAGCTGTTACAGTCTTGACTACATAAACAGAATTGTCTATGTCATGGAAAATAATAATGACATCGTTTAAATTAGGATTCCTTGCTTGCTGCACTTGTTGAAAAAGTTATGACCTTAACCAAATTTTACCAATGTTTAGTCAGTTATGTTAAAGACGTCTAGTGATATATTATATATGACCTTGCAGCTATGCAGAACTGCTTCAGAAAGTCTTTATGCAAAAATTGCAGTTGGAAGGGATTTTGGAGTTCAAATACTCCAGTTGTTGTTTAGTGCAAGTACTGCAGAGCACAGAAAGACTCTCTGATAGATGGCCCACCAGCTTCTGCTGAAATATGTCCTAAAAAGGAGTACCTGCCACCTATCAAAGTAATATGTCCTCTGGCCAAACAGATGCTAGCATTAGAGAGATGTTGTTCTGCAATTTATATGCACTGGTTGTAGTCCTACCTTCTGAAGCAACCAATGTCTGCTGGTGTTTATGTGCTTCTTTTATTTGTTGTTTCTAACTTCATTCCAAAATAAAATTTGTATGAAAAATAAATCCCTCATATTAGATCCTTCCCAAAATAAAACATAGTTTTGGAAATAAAGGAATTAGGTTAGTGTTTGTGGGGTCTTGGTATTAGGACCACCCATGGATACCCATGGATACCAAAATCTATGGCGTTCTAGTCCCATTATATACAGTGGGACAGTAAAATGGTGTCCATTATACAGTGGGCCCTTCCCATATATGGGGATCTGTTCTGGCCATATACCTCTGCATATAAGAAAAAATGCATATGCTCATTGAAAATAATGGGTGCATGCTCCTGTATGCAGTGTGGTGTGCACATCATTTTGTCCCCCTGGGCTTGCCATACACATAAGCTCAAAGCTGTGTATAGCAAGCCTGCATATGAAGCGAGAACACTGTACATAAAATGGCAAAATCAAGGTTTGATTTTTGGATTTTTGGTTAAATCCATGGATACAGAACCCATATATATGTTGGGCCAACTGCAAAGCAAGCCCTTGGGGGGGTACAATGGTTAAATAATGATACTGCAGCCACAAGGTTGTGAGTTCGATCCCAGGAGCTCCAAGGTTGACCCAGCCTTCTATCCTTCGTAGGTCAATAGAATGAGTACCCAGCTTATTGTGGTCAATTGGCTTACAGATTGTAAACCACTTAGAGAGTGCTGAGTTCACGGATAAGTGGTATAGAAATGTATGTGCTATTGCTTCACTCTATATATTGATTCTTTTCAGTTGCTGATATAGGAGACTCTCCTGTAAGTTCAGTTGAATTAACAGTCACTAGAGAACAATGATAACAACAACAGGAGTTAAGCAATGAATTTGTTTGTCTAAACTCTGGTTTCAGAGACACAGTAAGTATTTATGTTGCTTATTGATTGTATCTCTCTGAACTCTCATAAGTAAGTGAAATATGAAAACAGTCATTTGTTTTATTGGGAAAATTTACTGAATTTTATATGCCAGCTTTTATATAACAGCAAAACAAGACTGATAATTAATTTGAGAAAAATTAAAAGCTTTCACTTGAAGAACTTTAAGCCAGTGAAGACCTACATTTATTTCATAATGACAGCATCCAGCACTTTTTTTATGTCAAGAGTTTTAAGTGGGATGTCCCTCTGCTTTCCCTTTCATTTTGTTTTAATTTTTAAATCTTGTTATTCAGTTTTGATAGTTTCTTGGAGCTTTGCAAATGAAGCTCACAATCATCAAAATCTATTCAAATAACCTCTAATCATGCATCCTACTTTTTATATTCAGGAAATATGCCTTGTACATCCTGGATATGCTGAGAAGAGGATCTTAAAGCCCAAACTTGTGTGCTTATTTTCAAAATGAGCTAGATGTGCCCATTAAATAACTGATTGCTCCAGCAAAGACCTTGTCTTTGCCTTCTCTGCATGCCTTTTGGTATGGATTTTCCTGTAACAAGATAAAAGGCTGAATAAAGCCATCTTCCTTATTTTACTTTTCATCACACTTTCCATTCAGCATGAACCTGAAGTTTTCCTATCAATTTTGACTCACCAGTTCTCAACAGTGGCCTGTGATCAAATTCTGCAGAATGTCAATTGGAAAACAATAAATGTGAGCAGAAATGACCTAAATAGAAGACTGAGAGAAGAAAAATAAAAACTCAGAACTTTCTACTTCCTCCTTTCAAGTTTTCGCATATATGTCTTCCTCTTCTTTTGCTTCTTTATCCCCCTCCCCCCGCCTCATTTCTTTGGCACCCATTCATTATCAATATGTTATTTATATCCATATTAATACAAGAAATTTAATTTTGAATTACGTGAAATACTTGGTAAACTGATGCTTTTCAACTTAACAGGGAAGGACCACATAAATGTGTAGTTCCATTGTACTGTATAGATGTCTGATCCCACCTTAACTGTTATGGTTTCATGAAGCCAAGGATCTGTAGTTTGGGAAGCTACAATCCTGGGTTTGTAGGACCTGGGCAGGGCTTTTGATGACAGAGTGTCTTGGAGATCTCTTATTCATAGAGTCAGCATAAGTTAAAGCTAACCTGACAGCACATATCAATAACATAACATGGAGTATTTGGAGTACTCTCTTCAGGAGTGTGGAACTTGTATTGTGATTTAGAGGGATGTGTATTAGAGCTCTCTTGAAGAGTTTTCTCAGTATCTTTCATCAAACTACAAATCTTAGGATTCCACAGGATGGGGCAATAGCACTTAAAGTGGGATCAAAGAGTTTTAAGAATTCAGTGTAGATGCAGTGTAGACGCTTTTGCAGGGGAGGGAGGAACAGTATCTTCTCCAGCATACTTATGGGACAAGAACTTTCTCATTCTTTGGGGGACAAAAAAAAATCAGCATGTTCCAGATGTGTTTCACATATTTTGTGCTCAGGATGAGAAAAAGGTAAAGAAGACATCAGTACATGATATCTCACTTAAAATGTTCCATATTGGAGGTTGTGCTCTAGTCCTTTCTATTTGCTTAATTAAACTTTTACATTCATTAAGACATGACATTTTAGCTGCAGAAGCTCCTTTGGGAGCAGTTAGAAGATAAAATGACCTGCTTTTATTACTACACTCAATTGAGTAAATGCTAGAATAAAACATTCTAGATGCATTTACATTTAGATTATATCAGAATGAGGTATTTCATTACAAACAAAACAAAAGGGGAGAAGTGTCATTTTTCAGTTTATTCTTATAATCATCTTTTTAAAATAAAAGAACAAAAAGAAGAAAAAACACAGTAAGTTCTTAATTACAACTAGTTCCAGCTACTACAACTGTTTTGAACCTCAGACACTGGTATATCTGACTATAAGTGAAAACCTTAACAGGAATGTTTGCAGAATAATCACAATCAGGGTCCCACACCTTTGGTTTTTTTGTGGGTTTTTCAGGCTATGTGGCTGTGTTCTAGAAGATTTTATTCCTACATTTTGCCAGCATCTGATGCTGGCATCTTCTGTGGCTGTGCTGGTAAAATGTCAGGAATAAAATCTTCTAGAACATGGCCACAGAGCCTGAAAAATCCACAAAAAAAACATGGCTGCTGGCTGCGAAAGCCTTCAGCTTCACATTGTCCATCTTTCTTTTTAAGTAGTAGTTCCATTCCTGAATTCTTGTCTTTTTAGCAGCATTTTCCCCCACTCACCACATACATTTTTATAGATTTTTAGCTCCTTTCATTTCTCTCTCTGTTTAAGCCCATCTCAGCTTCTGAGAGATTTTCTTTCCCAATGTCATTCTTTCTCTATTTCCTCGGCTTATTTTGTTCCTTACTTTTCTGTTATTTCCTTTTGTTCTGCCCTGAGCCTATTGTTCATTTCTTCAAAAACTGTTGATAGTATTTATACTTGCAGGTGCCAGATTTGATTGAAAGAAAATAGTTGGCTTCACCAATCTTAAAATAGCAGGACATTACAATTTTGATTGACCAGAATTGCATCAAATAAGGGGGGGGGGAGGAGAAAGAGCAAAACTTGGTAAAGCTATTTTTTAGACTTCACCTCACAGAATCTCCCAGTGTGGCCATCATCACAATTCTGATTTCTAGAGTTTATCTTGCCATTGTGGCAAGGTGGCCTCAGCTTGCTCTGTTCTATATGAGAAAAAAAAAAAAAAAAACGAGGTTACTGCTGCTGAACTTCCTTCCTTCCTTCTTCCCTTCTTTCCTATATATATATATATATGTAGCAAAACAAGCTGAAGACAAAACTCAGAAGGAGCTAGGCTGATCTGCTTTGATGGGCTGTAGAAATTAACACAAATTTTGAATATATTAATTCCACAATGTTTCCAAGATTCTCTCTTGTTCTTTATTCTGCTATATGTGATGTTTATTCATTTGATTTATTTATTTCAATGTGTTAATTAGCTTGATGTAGACTAAATGTCAACTTACAACCTTTTAAATATATATGAAAATGAATAACTCTCAAGGCAGAGAAGAAAGGATGCATTTCCCTCTTCCTTTGAGTGATGATTGCACAGAAATCAAAAGAAATGACTAGCCCGTATGAGAAGCTGCCATCTCTTTTTCTGAGAACTGTCCTTGTAAAACAGAAGTGAGCAACTGCAAAAGCAGTGGGAACTATATTTCAGGCTTTGCATGTGATGAATTTAATTTGTTTTTAAGGAATAATGATGTGCATTATTGAAGTAATTGACGGATAAATTTCTAGAAAATGGAATGGACCTTTATTATGGAAAAGGATATGGATCATCCAGAGATAAACTATTTGAATAAGATTATTAATCTGGTGGCCTGAGGTGGGATGATTTAGACAGGAAATTTTTTGTCTTAAGGTTCTTTGTTAATTTTATTCTCAAAGAAAGTAATGAGTAATCTAAGCAATTTTCTCTCCACTGTGAGGAAGTCTGTGCAAATGAGTCTTCAAAGGCTACTTGAAGGCTGAGATTTATTTATTTATTTATTTATTTGCAAATGTGCATGTAGTATTTTTGCACATGAGACAGCATTCTCCCCTCCCCCTGGGAACAGTATTTGCTATGAAGAAAACAGTACAAAAATGCTTCCTGAACATAAAATAATGTAGTCCAGGTCTTCTGTGCTAAATATGCATGATGCTGTTTTTTTTACACAAAAACACCACATGCAGATTTTGTGGGGAATGTGGCACTGTGGAGATTCTTCTCAGTCTAGGACTCTTCTTATCAAGATTTTCCCCAAATTTAAGGAACATCTTTTTCCACCATTAGTTTTTGAAAAATGTTCTTGAATATTCTTTCTGAAGTAGATTATCACACTCCACTCTTAAAATATTACTATCCCACTTTTAACTGCTCTGACTGCCTCCTGTTGCATTTTGGGGTTTGTAGTTTAGTGAAGCCTCAGAGCTTTTGGTCTGACTAGTCTAAATGTCCCTTCCTAAACTACAAGTCCCAGAATGCAACAGGAGGCAGCCAGAGTAGCTAAAGTGAAATAGCAAGGTTTTAAGAGTGTAGCACGATAAATCTCCTTGTATTCTGTAGAATTTAAATTCTACTAATTAGTTCTAAATTGCATATGCATTGGTGCCCTCTTCAGCCCTCTTTCTGTCATGTGTGACTTCCCATTTTACACTTTATGAAATAGAACACTTAAGCTACAACTGAGTTTCCATTTCAGCTGTTCCTGGGCCAATATATAAATGATATGGTGAAGGGATTTATCTCTGAGCATTTCCTGACAGAAAATTGTTTTCTGTCTATTTCCTCTTTCAATTTTTCTTGCATTGTTCAATTACTTTGTAGAGGTTTGGGAAGTGGTACAATTAGGCTTTAATCCAAGAAAGCACTTAAGCACTTAGAACCACTAAATGCAAGATATTGTACCTGCATAGGTGTGAAAAGGTACAGGGGAAATTGTACCCCACGAGGCCTCAAAATCTACCACACGCGGATATGATTAGCAGCTGCAGTACCCTGTTTCCAAACTTTATTTTACTTGAAGTAGAACAGACAAATCATTCTGTTTTTACTGATGATCCCTACCTATGTCTTACACAAATATGCATACATACCTTAACTTAACCTAATCTAATCTCTGGCTAAGTAAAACATCATCTATAATGCAGGCCATTTACCATCTGAGAATTTAATTTGCAATTAAAAGCTTTTAGCATTAACTTCCAAAGCTTGATAGTCTTAATCATCAGCAATGGCACACCCATTAGAAAAGTGCTAAGGACACAGTGATTTGCAGCAAACCCTCCCAAGACAGTGAAGGCAGACATTATGAGGAGAACTGTTTGGCATTTTCACAAACCTCAAATAAAGTGAATTCAATTCAAAAGGGATGTGGAGAAACTGGAGCGTGTCCAAAGGAGGGCAACTAAAATGGTGAAGGGTCTGGAAACCAAGCCCTATGAGGAACGACTTAGGGAGCTGGGGATGTTTAGCCTGGAGAAGAGAAGGCTGAGAGGTGATATGATAGCCGTGTTTAAATATTTGAAGGGATGTCATATCGAGGAGGGAACAAGCTTGTTTTCTGCTGCTCCAGAGACTAGGACCCGAAACAATGGATGCAAGTTGCAAGAAAAGAGATTCCACCTCAACATTAGGAGGAACTTCCTGACAGTAAGGGCGGTTCGACAGTGGAACACACTCCCTCGGAGAGTAGTGGAGTCTCCTTCCTTGGAGGTCTTTAAGCAGAGGCTGGATGGCCATCTGTCAGGGATGCTTTGATTGGGAATTCCTGCATGGCAGGGGGTTGGACTGGATGGCCCTTGTGGTCTCTTCCAACTCTATGATTCTATGATTCTATGATTCTATGATTAGTATGGTGTAAGCACTACAGTTTCATGGTTGATAAGCTAGAACTGTAGACATAAGCTAGAATAATCCCATTTACAACATTCCTCACGCTGAGTGCCCCAACCCTTTCCCGAAAGCGTCGTCAGAGCAGCTGGCCCTCCGCATGGCTGGCACTCTGAGGATGCCTTTTTGCTGCAGTGTCCGCATACGCTGCAGCGGAAGAGGCACCGAAGGTGCACCGGCAGCCTTTTGTGACTCACTTTTGCCAATTTGTGGAAGGAGCGCTATTTTAGCACTCCTTCTTTGGGCAGTGAAGCTGCGCTGTGGGGCCGAGGAATGCGGATGCCTCGGCCCCGATCCGCAGCTTCCTGGGGCGGCCCCGTGCCACCCGTCTGCTTCCCCCCTTTGTTAGACACAGTTCCTTATTCCTCCTTTCTGCATTACACTTTCCATTTTAGAAAAATATTCTATGCACTTTCATAACTCTCAGGAGAAAAAATTGGCTCAGTCAAATCTCAGGAAACAATCACTTTCTGTACATGTATTTTGTCAAATGGATTTGACCTAGAGGATTTTATTTCCTGGAGACAAGAATAATGATTCTTCAAAGTCTATTCATGGCACCGGTTACTACCATCCATTTTTTTTCTCTGACTACAGTGTTCAGTTATGCCTCCTTCTGACTCATTTGCTCCTAACACTACCCCATCAAGTTTTTAAAATGGCTGGAATTTGTGCAACTTGTGATGTGAACTCTACTTTGTGTTGGCCATTGAATAAAGTTTGCCAAGGCACAGTGAGCATAACTCCTAAGCCCAATAAAATTAGCTTGATCATCTAGAAATGGTACTTGTTGAAAAAATGTTTGAGACTGTTTGGATCAAGATATGCACAAATGTTAGAAACATGTTTTAATTAAAATGAAAGTGTGATTGGCATTCATTCAGATTAGACAACCAGACCCACTACTCTGGCAGTTAGAACACTAGGGGCCTTTACACACTGCCAGAAATAATGCAGCTTGTGTCCACTTTAACTGCCCTGGCTCAGTGCTAGGGAATCATGGGAACTGTATTTTTTTCTGAGTCATTGAGCGTTAACTTAGGATGTTTTCACACACGGGTCTCTAGCAACTAGCATCATTCCAGAATGAACGAAAGCAGCATCATCCCGGTATGCTTCTGGTAGCACAAATGTAATTCCCAATGAAACCGGCATGCAAAAGAACGGGGATGATGCCGCAATGGGACGGGGATGGGAGGGGGGTGGGAGGGGGTTCTCTGTGACATCGTGTGAACACAGGGGCAAAGGATCCGCAATGGGACGGGGATGGGACGGGGATGGGCGGGGTTCTGTGCAACGTCATGTGAACACAGGGACAAAGGAACCGCAATGGGACGGGGTTCTGTCTGCTTTAGACCCCATGTGATAACGTCCTTAACCTAATCTAATCTCTGGCTAAGTAAAACATCATCTATAATGCAGGCCATTTACAATCTGTCAGAGAGCTCTGGTGCCACAATAAATTACAGTTCCCATGATTCCCTAGCACTGAGCCAGGACAGTTAAAGTGGACTCAATCTGCATTATTTCTGGCAATCTGTAAAGGCCCTTTGTTCCTAAACCAGAGAATAATGCTTACTTGCTTATCTATTTATTTATTGGGTTTATATCCTGCCTTTCTCCCAAAATGGGATTCAAGGTAACTTCTAGGCAGTCTTGGATCTTAGTACATATTCCTTATTTTATTGACATATATTTATTTAGGCAATGACATCCCCATACTTCTACCAAAGCTATGCACAGAACTGAAAAGGTAGTGTATAGAACTGAAAATTATAACAACATATGTAATTCTTAAAACAGCAGCAACAAATCTATAGCACATAGAGCAACATAACAATTGGTAAACACATTGTATTGCTGGGAAGGGGTGCTATTTTTATTTTTTTTTATTTTTAAATATTTTTTAAAAAATTTCTAACTGAACTTTCTTGAGAATCTGCTTAACTGTGGACAAAAAAGAGGCTGAATGAACCTCACCAGCTGAGCTATAATTAAATGAGGCTAATTAAGGAGGTCTCATCTCTCATCTCAATCTTGGCTAGTTGTGACTCAATAAGATTGAGCTCAGAAAACAAAGAAAGAGTTCATGCAGGTCTATATGTAAGAAAGCAGTTCCTGAAATATGCTAGGGCCTCGGCAGACGACTAATTGAGTCATCTTCCGGGCCCAGAAGAGGAGGGGCAGCCGCACGTTCGGCGCCCCTTCCTCTCCCTGAGGTCGCCCTCGGAGTCGCCGGCCCTCCGCACGGCCGGCGCTCCGGGGATGACCTCACGCCGTGGCGACCACATGCGCCACGGCGGAAAAGACAGCGAAAGTGCGCCCGCCGCTTTTAGTGCGCACTTTTGCTGTCTTGAGGAAGGAGCGCTGATTTAGCGCTCCTTCCAGGGACGCCGCCGGTGCACCGAGGTGCGGAGGCTGTGGCCCTGCGGCGCACTGGCCCAGGGCGTCCTGGACACCCTCGTCTGCTTCCCCCCCTAGTCCCAGATTATTAATGGCTTTAAGGTCAAATATAACCTCTGAAATGGATCTTGAAAACAGCCACTGATGCTGGCATAAAATATTGTCAATATCTTTAGCCTTTCCTCCTCAGAAAAAAGTATATCTACTGCATGCCAAACAAATTGAGTTTGTACTCTAATTTTATGGGCAGCCCTACATAAAGTAGCAGCAATCCTTGGTTGAGATGATCCTTGGGTGAGAGGGTTAATGACTGAAGTTAGATCTGATTCCTCAAGAAAATAATACAACCAGAATACAAGCTGTAGTTGCTAAAACTTGATGTTGACCACCTCATGAGTGCCAGGTGACCACCATGGCCACCAAGCACTGGAACAGAATCAAAACCCTTGCATGCTGTTAGCCTTTTGCTTCAAGGGAAGTGTAATGTTGTGGAAAACTAGCATGTCTACATTTCTTACTAAGGACGTTATCACACAGGGGCAAATCTGCTGGTTAATCCACACAAAATCCAGACAGAAACTGGATTAGTGCCCTGTGTTTTCACATGACATCACACAGAAACTGGAGAGAAAGTGGACAGAAACTGGTGTTAACCGCAATCTTTTGTAATTCAGTTGTCTGGAGGAAATGCAAATACGTAATTACGGTAATTACGCATTTACCGTAATATGATCACCAGATGCACATTGGGGAGCATTTTCCTGCTGTTGCCATGGTTCCAGCGAGCATTCCTCTATCTGCGCATGTGCAAGAGGCTCATTTCTACTACATTTATGGTTTTTTTTCTCTTGTGTGTGGACATTCAATGCACTTACTGTAAATTTGCAATTAAGCTAATGACGTTTGCGGAAACAAGGTTTATTTCCTGTTTATTTTCGGGATGCCTCATTTCCACTTTATTTTCAGTTTCTGGGCCACGTGTGATAATGTCCTTACAGTGGTCTTCAACTTGTAACTCACCAAATGCTTTGATCATAAAAACTTAAATATTCCTGACCATTGTTCATGTTTATTAGACCCTCTGTAAGTTAGGTCTAAAATCTGAAGATATTGAAAATAAAGGAACTAGACAACATTCAGAAGTATAAAGGAATATAATTGAATACAAAAATTAGGATTGTCCATTCCATCATATTTCCTGTTGAAGAAAGTCAAGAGGAAGAAAATCAACTCATTTGAATTGTGATGCTGGAGAAAAGTTTAGTGGATACCATGAACTTCTAAAAAGACAAATAAATGGGTTTGATAGCAAATCAAGGCTGAACTCTCCCCATCATACTAATTAGTATGAGAAGACCTCACTAGAAAAGAAAATAATGCTTGGTAATCTAAAAGGCAGCAGGAAGAAAGGAAGATCACATTCCAGATAGAAAGACTCAATCAAGAAAATCATAGCCGTGAGTCTGCAAGACCTGAGCTGTTGATGATAGGATGATTTGGAAGTCTCCCATTCATAGGAACACTATAAGTAAAAGTTGATTTGATAGCAGTTAACAACAAAATTTGAGAGATCCAAAAGAATCCATATGGTCATTTTCACTTGCCCATCTCCAGATGCAGGTTGTTCACACAATAGACATTCCAACATCTGTGAGAAACCAGACTCAGATTTGTTTAAATGGACCTAAACCAGCCTAAATCCAAAGGAACACAGAGCAGATTTGCCATCATACTTTTCAGGAACTTGTGTCCAAACCCCCAATTTGATGGAGATTACAATTATTTAGATAACTATTCACCAACTTTAAAGCACATTGGTGTTTGGTTCCACAGCCATTGTTTTCCTAATAAACAGAGCAGCAAATTCCAGTTTAAATATCATTGTATATTACTTTTTATGCCATGGTACAGTATATAGTCTCACTGTAACAACAGAAAAATAAAATTGAAGTTGGTAAGATGTATATTTTGAATTTATTTTGATTTGATTGTGCTACTACATTTGGGTTATTTACTAGGAATGACAGTGCTCTATTAAACTTTATAAGAAAAGTAAGAACCTCTTGAGGTAGCTGTAGTATTAACTAGTAACAAGAAATTCTATCTCTCTCTCTGAATAGCTTTGTGTGTGGTGAGGATAACCATCACTGCTTTTTACTTTTCTAAGCAACCAGTTTTGCTGGAAAAGCTGTTTCTGCATTCAACACACAGGGAAAAAAAGTATTAGATAGACTCTTTAATATGCACAACATGCATAGCAGAAAAACTGCAGTGCTTCTGCCTCATCATTTGTAGGTGTGGGAAGTGGAAGAGGAAGAAGAAGTTAGATCTATAAAACTGCTAGGATAAAATTCTTCTTCTTCTTCTTCTTGAGACAATCATGGATTCTAACAATCTTGGTTTACTAAAATGTATAAAGAAAGCACTTATCCAGCCCAGAGGTGGATAGCTACAAATGCACTGTAGAAGACTGAGAACTGCATCAAACATTAAATGCCAAGTAAAATTTCCTATGCTGAGATACATACATATATTAAAAAGACAAAGTATCAAAGGAAATGGAAGGAAGTATAGTGTTTAATATCTAATGCTGCAACTGTGCAAGCATTCTTATTTCAAAGCTACTGTTCAGTTTAAGAGAACTGCTAAACTTCAAACTAAAGTCATTATCCCAGACTGAGACAGTGTGTTTGCCTCATGCAAATGTTAAAACCCCCTAAACCCAGCCAGCTTTTATATTGTGAAATGCCTCTGGTATCATGCTGAGCTCAATTATATGTGCTGACTAAAAATTACAGCATTATGATTCCAGACTGACACATTTGGTTTGAACATTGATTATGAGTTGCATTGTTGGTAAAAAAAACAAACTTTTTTTTATGTACCAAGAGTTTTGATGAGTTTCTGAAGCAGATATTTTGAAGTTTTCCTCCTTTTCCACCCCCACTGGGCACTAAATAAAATGTGCAAACCAACTCCCCCTGACATACCTTGCAAGGCATGCTGAGCTTCTGCTTACTCTTGTTTAATTTGGATTTAGGCATTCCACAGTTCTTTAAGCTCTGAGCAATATTTCCTCATTTATACTTGTCTGACCTGGTTTTTGTTTTCATATTTCCCCTTAAGTCTCAAAAGAAAGCTAAAAGTATCAATAAAAATTAAATTCTGCCCTGTATAAATCCTTACAGTCATTTAAGCCACATTCATCTACTCCATTCCTGTAATAATTAACACCGGGAATTTGATATAGTTCTAACTTGAGACACAAACTAAAAGTGAAACAATTTGGGTAGCAGATTAGAGTAAAAAAATAGTTATGTATTCTTTCTCTACACTCACAAAACAATACTTGTTCAGAAGCAGAAGATATTTGGTTTGCTTTAGTAAATGTTCATTGCAATAGCTTGGCCAATTCCAGTTTCAGAGCCTGTACTTTCCAAGACAGGTACTCACCCAATCAGATCATCACTTTTCTACCCTCATATATGTTTCAGTAACCATACAACAAGGAGGTCCTGACCCAGAAGAAAAATGGCAAGCCTGCGTATAAATATGCTATTTCCATGTCAGTGCCAGCCCTGTCCTTATAAAAATGGAAGCATTCTCTTTGGGTTGTAGATGCTGAGTTGTGTAGTGGACTGTGGTAGGAGAAATCCCCAATGTTAATTCTGATACCCTGGATCAAATATCTGTGTATGTTACCTTCTCTGAACTTCTGACATGAAAGACATGTTTTTAAATATATATATGTGTGTGTGTGTGTGTGTGTTTTGTGAGTTGTTAATTGCTTAAATCTTTTAAATGTTTTGTATCAAAGATTGATTTGGCTACTTTGTTTTAATTTATAATTGTAAGCTGCTTTAAGTCTCATTGTGGGAATAATGTGGGACAGAAAAGAAAACAAATAAATATGAAATGGAAGCTGCCACTATTTTGTCCTTCACCTCAGGTAGCAAAATGTTCTGACTGGTCATGTTGTATTTATCACAATATTGTCAATGTCATTTCTGGCTATACATCTACCGTAAACTATATAGGTTGAAGGGATTTAGTTAGTGATTATCTCAGTTCTGACTTATTTTTTAAAAAGCAACTATCAAATATCAAATCATTAACTGAAAAATCAAATGGAAGAAATGATGTGCCAACATATCTTTCATCTTTTTTCCCTCTTTAAGCTGCATCTGCCTCTGGGTTCATGCTCTCCCTTTCTCTCTGTGTATTCACACATTTCTACTTCTTGTCTGAAAACTATGCTGTGATCTCTCCTTGACAAAAATGAGATAATTATGGGAAGAATGTTGTTGTTGACTTACATCAACCCTGCTGATGAGAAACCTCCCAAGTCCCCCTGTTATTAACAGCCCTGCTCAGGTCTTGAAAATCTGTTATCACCATGACCACCACAGCTTAACCATTCAGTTGCCATAGCACAACAGCATTTTCTACTGAACAACAGAGTTTGGTAGAACTGCTATGAATTTTATGCCACAATTTTAATGATTTGACAATGGTTTTCATTTTTGTTGCATTAAAATTATTGCTAACATGCTCTGGGAGTGTCTTTAAATGTGTATTTTCTCATATTGTTCAATGAAATGTTAAATAATAGCTGCTCATGAAAGTAGTTACTGGGTTTTTTAATCAGCCACCTGATTCCCAAAAGGCACAGAGCCAGATTAGATGGATTTACACCGATGGAAGTTTGCTGAAAAACCCCAGAAGCAATGAGACAAGACACAATAATGAAACAGACAGCAAAACATGGGTTAAATTGGGCCATTTTATTAACTTAACCCATTTATTGATATCTTAAGAGAACTGCAACTAAAGGAGAGGAGTAGCCTAATGTGGGAGCAGCTGCAGCCAGTGGTCTTTTCCCCAGACCACCTTTGCAGCTTCCCTTAAGCGATCACACCTGAGCCTCAAAGAGAATCCAAAGGTTGGGTTGGTCCCTGGCCAGCCCGCATCAGGAAGACCAACCAGAAAGTTCAACCTCTCTCAAGCCACAGTGATTAAATACAGGGTTTATCTTTCAAACCAGCTTTAAGGGGAGTCTCTTTCTCCACCTCCCTGGTCCCAAGAACTAAAGCGGTAGTTTCAGAGACCTTCCTTTCACCAAAACGGTGAACTAGGTGCTCACTGAACTCTAAATCTCCCCTCATTCCTACTAATGGCAACCTATTTAGACACCACCCTAGCTGATTGTTCAAGTCTGACTGGGAACAGTATGGGGTATATGAAAACGCCTATGGAAAAGGGGGGAAATCTTATCCAGCCGAGAAGTAACCAAGAAACTTCATACTGTACCAGTGGTGGGAGGGTGGATCAATCGCCTCAGTCAGAATGAAGGGCTGAGGGCAGGGATCAAATCATCTCTGGCCATGCCCCAAGCCTCCTCTTGCCATGGCATAATTGCCATGGCTCAATTTAAACTTGTCTCCCTGTTGCTGGGAGGCCAGCAAACTATGCATCACTCCCCAACATCTCTGTCATGGGGGTGATGCAGATACTTGTTGCATCCAAGATAGCTTGGTTATTTATTTATCTGTGTATCTGTATCCATATATGTATATATGCATATGTTTGGTTAGCTATGTCATCTTTGGTCAAATCTCAGCATAAAGTAGCCTGTTACATCCTTATGAAAAGTGGTCATGCTAGTTGGGGCATTATGGATATTGTAGTCCAACCAGTGATTTTTATTTTTAGTGTTTAGTACTGCATTTACCCTTTTATTGCAGTCTTACTGACCTGTGAACAGTTTCACTTAATAAGTTGTTGTTGTGTGTACCATGAATGTCTCTTCCTTTGCAGTGTGTCCCTTTTGATGAATAATGTTTTTAGTCAAATTATTGAACTCTATAGACTTAAATTGTTCTGTGAACAATATTCCCAAAATGGAGAGGTTTCAACATTTAAAATAAATAAAATAAAACAAACAATTTGCTGGTAGGAACAATTTCCACCATTCAGACCCTTCTGGGAAGCTTGCATGGTGGTGAATGTTGTTTACTGTTTGTCTCAGCCTGTACTGTTCTGTAGCACTGCTTTCTCATGTGGAAGTTCTATGTAAGACCAAATAGCAGGTAGGCTTGTTCCTGATAAGATGTGGACACTTTAAAATGTACAACTGAATATGGCCTTTGTAGATTTTTTTCACATCTCAAAAGGGTAAGCAGTGGACTAGCAACACTTTTGTCTATGACAATGGTTCTTGGCCTATACTTGAAGAATAATTTCATATTAGATCCATTTGGAGGAGACTCTGAGGATCACTTATGTAATGCAAGAGCATTACAGGACAAAGCAGCAAGGAAAATGAAATGATTATTAATTTCACTGGGATTTGGTTTTTTTTTTAATTTTTAACAAATAATTTGAAAGGACACACAGAAATTTGCATTCATGTATTGAGAGGATTTGGTTGATCATTTGTGCTTCAGATTAGCTTGAACGATTTAGGACTGACTTCAAATTTGTGTTGTAGTGCACATACTATGGAAGAGTTAGGTTGTTGGACCTATAAGTTTTCCAGGAAAAATCTTTTCAATAATAATAATAGAGTCTTAATAAATCCTATTGTGAAAAACTAGTTTAATGTAGTGGTTTGAGCATTGAACTACAACTCTGGAGATCAGAGTTCACTTCCCTACTCAGTCATGGAAACCCTCTGGGTGACCTTGGGTGAATCACACACTCATAGCCCCAGAAAATCCTGTTATAAAACCATTGGGTAGTCATAAGTCAGAAATGCATTGTAGTGCACCCTACAGCTTTCACCTTGGAAAGACTGAGCAAAAATGATGGAGTAAAAATTGGGAAAGCTGCAGATAGATAAGTTAGCAAGCAGGCTGTGAGTAACTCAAATGACCAGAAAGGGTATATAGAAACCCAAAAGGCTTGTTCAGAAAAAGAATATATAACAGATGATTCAGGACCACAGAAGACCCATTGGCTTTCAAGTAATCTTTCTCTGGGATTGGGCTGCCAAAAGAAATTCTGTGAGAGGCAACAGAACAAGTAAAGTTTGCAGATGAGGGTTTAAACAGAAATATATGAATAATTGCTAGTATTACAAGCCAGACAAAATTTAGTTGGCAACTTCTCAGCCTATGCAAATCCCATTAAAGTGCCTATATATTATTAAATAAGGATATATAACCTGGTAAAATCTTCAGATGGTAGAATACAGAACAGTGATCCCCAAATTCTGGTTCTCTAAATATTTTGGACTTCAGCTCCCAGAAGCTTCAGCTGTCTTGGCCAATAGTCTGGGATTCTTGGAGATCAAATCCAAACATGTTGAATGAATTAATGCAATTTGATACCACTAACTCCCATCACTCAATACTATGGTATTCTCGGATTTGTAGTTTTGTGATCTAGGGCCGATGCAGACCAACACTTTAAGCTGGCCTGGGGATGGAGTTGGGGTGGGGCAACCACATGCTGGCAGCCCCAACTCCACCCTGATGCCATGCACCTGACTGCACAGCACACAGAGTCAGGGAATACTCTTGGTGCAGTGTGCATACACGTTGCACCAAAGGGGCGCAAAAGAGCCATGCCAGTGGCTCAAAGGGCAGGTTTTTTTGCCACCCTCAAAAGGAGTGGCATTTGCTCACTCTTTTGGGGGTGGCAAAACGGAGGATCGGGGCCGCAGCATGTGGTTGCTGTGGCCCAGAGCCACCTCTCCCAGGAGTGGCCCAGAGCCCCTTATGGACCGTGTGCATTGGCCCATTCTTAGCCTTCACTGGCAGAGACCCCTGGTGCCACAATAAATTACAAACTCCAGGATTCTATAGGCTGGAGCTGTGATACTTAAGGCAGTGTCAAACTGCATTAATTCTGCAGTTTAGATGTAGCCTAACTATCATAAGGTGAGAACTTTGGTGACCAGAAGTGCTAAATGTGATTTCAGACAGGGTCCAGAATTAGCTGTCAACTGGCAAGGAACTTCAATCCCTCTGTCTAAGAGATGGAATGGAAAACTATCCCTCTTTCACCAGGGTGAAATATAGTCCACTGTGCTGTGAAGGCTGTCAGATTTGGTGTGCAAGGCTGTGCTGTGAAGGCTGTCAGATTTGGTGTGATACATTATTTTGCTTAGGGCTCCAAAATGACCACCTTTTGATTTTACTTGCTACTTTCCATATTTTTTTCATTGGTATGTTCACTTCTGCCACACTCTTGATACATAAGCTGGATATTCCACATTTTAGTTCCTCAGCAATATATCATACCAGGTTTCACTTGCTTTTTAAGATGTTTAAGAAATCTTTTCTTGTCTTTGCCACACCCATTCAGTTCTTCAGTCTCAGAGAAGCCTTTTTGAAAAATCAAAAAAAATCTCTAACTCTTATTACAGGAGACAAATAAAAAAGAAGTGTTATCAACAATTCTTCATCAAAATAACACTTCTATAAGACCTGGATGCTATGAACATTGCAGAAAGCTTTTAAAACATCCCTCTGTGTTTCCAAAATCATGCAAACAAAACAACCTCCATGTTTCCGAAGTCATAGAAACAAAACATGAATAATAGAAACAATGTGATGATTGTGATCTCCACAAATCAGTGATGTTAATACAGCTACTTTTAAACCACTTTTCCAGTTACAATGGTCAATCCATGCTTATTTCATGCATTCTCTAGAAGCAATGGAAATAAATGACTCAAAAGAAGTCAGTACTGACACAGACCTCCCTCTACAATGGGAAGGTGGAAAACAATTTTCTTTGTAGCTTTTTCCCTTTTAAAAATAAATTTAATAGAGGCACCATGTTAAAAGAATATACTTTGTCTGAATATAGTGCAATTCCCACTGAAAAAGAAATTCAATGAACTGAAAAATAAGTCAACGAGAAGTATTCTACTTGAAAGAGTTCACTGAAAGGTAATTTTGCTACTGCAAAAAACCAAAAAACAAAAAAAAAACCTCCATAAAACATAGCTTTTTGCTCCATTAACCCTTATTGAGCTTTAAAAAAGGATTACAATATAATTATCATCCAGCCACCTTCACAAGAAAGAAATATTGAGAGAAATGGGGAAATACTGTGAATGGGGAGTTGAAAGATTCCCCCCCCCCCATGCAAGTCAAATGTTTTCCATTACCAATCATTTCTCTGAGAGTGTGGCTTTTAGGAAGATACTTTCAAATATTACTTCTCTGTTGTGGAAAACCAGGGTAGTAATATGTTCAGATACTTTGGTGATATAACATTTGAAATAGTAGTTCAGTGCACTTTTAAAATAACTTGTTACTGACCAATTGATATAACGTAAAATAGTCATGTCAGTACTGCATTAAAGCTCCCATCCTGAAAAACTTTGCAAAAGCAAGTTGAATTTGACTTGTGAATTCTCCAATATGCAGTCAAATCATGACACACAAAGATCCCTTCAATGGACGGATCTTTGATCCCCACAAAACAAAAAATCAGCACAATCTTATGCATGTTCACTCAGACATATGTTCTCCTATATTAAATGGGACTCAGACCCATTTACTTAGGATGACAGATTTAAATGTGAACAACCAAACACACAACATATTGATTTTAACTTGTGTCCAGAGAAATGTCAAAACTAAATTTTCAAAGAAAGTGTAAACCCATCCAAAGTGCTTGAACCCCTAACCCAGGGGTAGGCAGCCTTTTGGAGACCTGGGTTGGTCCCCCGAAGTCCAGGTCTCTGCTGGGCCAAGGGGGGGAATGGTGGTGTGCGCGCTCATGTGCGTGTGCGCCCCCCCCACATGCGCGGCCGCAGTCACCATTTTGATTTTTGAAATGGTGTCCGTGATGTGTTTGCGCATGTGCAGGAGTACTGCACATGTGCAAAATGAGTCGTGGTCACCATTTTGGAGAACAGAATGGCGGCTGCAATGCATTTGTGCATGTGCAGTACTCCTGTGCATGCGCAAATGCATTGTGGCCGCCATTTTGAAAATCAAAATGGTGGCCGTGGTGTGTGCAGCCGCACGGACGGCAAAACGTGCGGTGGTGGTGCGTGGTGGCAGTGGCGGTGGCAGGAGTCTGCCTGGGCTGGTAAGTCCGGCGACCTGAGCTGGAACTGGCCCGGGGGTTGTAGGTTGCCAGCCTCTGCCCTAACCCCTCATTTTTGTTTTGATGACCAGGATCACCTCTGTCCTAACTGAATTAAACTTGAATTTGTTTGCCGTTATCATGCTCAGTACTGACATGGACTGAACTTAATAGTAGTACTGGATCATTGTGATGTGCAATTGGTTTTAATTCTACATAAGTTGCTATTCTATGGGCATCTGAGAACTATAGACTTTTTTCAAGAACAGAAAGGAAATTTGAGGTGTGTCTACATGGGCCAATAAAACAGGTTCAGTGGACTGTTCAAATGACATATAGAACAACTGCAGCTGAATCTAGGCCTTTTTATTTCCTTATACAGCTTTAATCTGGGGGGGGGGAGTAGGAATTTATCATGGTTTCAGCCAGAAAATCTAGATCTTTACATGTGCACTTGTGGATTGCATTCCACAGTGACATTGGTGCCCCAGGTTAGGGGAAAGAGATCAGAAATACAAATGTTTGCACATCCAAAAACATCACCAACATGGCTACCCCTAGACATGTTTGCCACACATGTGGGAGAAAAAAAACCTGGAGTGACTATGCACACTATAACTTATCAGACTGGTGTGTGTTTGGAAAGAACTGTGTGACAGTTTTCTTGAACCCACCTCAGTATGTACAGACAAACCTGAGGTCACTGCAGATTGGGATAACCAAAAGGTAAGGTGGGTTTTCCTATTAATGTAGATGTGCCCTCTATTCTGCAAAAGGAGTATGAGACTGAAAAAGGTTGACACCAGGTTCTTTTGTGGTGTTGGAACTGATGTTAGAAAATACAAAAAGGAGCTGCCCCATGGGCATGCCAGAAGAAGCAAGATAGTTCAAAAGTGCTCCATAATCCACAATTTGTCCTCATAAATGGAGAAGTCATGTGAAGTTCATCACCCGAGACTTCTAATAGTTCCAACTCTAGAATCAATGGAAGGAAAAAGAGAAGGTGGTGCCAAATTAAAAAAGAGAAAAATGCAACAGATATGGCAGTTCCTAAGCCATTTCTCCCTGCCTCTCCTCTAGTGGATTGTTCTGCTCTTATTCTTGTTAGCAACCAAGCTTACTGAAGTCAGTAAGAGTGCACAGACAATAAAACCTTGAGGATGGAATAAATAGCTTGCCCTTCTTCAGCAAGCATGCTGTCACTTCAGGGTGTGTTTCTTGAAATAAAATACTTTTTCTTTTCAGCACTTTTGAACTGGAATCTTTATGACATGAACTTAAAAACAGAACATGAAGGTGCACATTCCCTCCAGGGGTTTTAGTTTGTAACTGACCTAAACAGTGCTTTGTGTAAAGACTGGAAAACATACCAGAGAAAAATAATTAACAACATTTTAGTAAACTGTGTTAACGAACAGATTTAAAACATTTTAAAAGCCAAAGAACCAAATCTATTCCAGTGGAATTTGCTTGTAAAATAATAAGTAACACACCACTAAAACGATTTAGCCTAATATGATTCACAATTATAACAGAATATCAGTTCCTAGCTCTTATAGCTGATGTACTCTTTTCCCAAAGCAAGTTGTCTGCACACTTTAAAGCAGTTAAAACATCACAGTGCCCCTTTAAATGTGTCAGGGCATATTAAAATAAAAATCTGCAAATATTTATTCATAACTATAAATATTCTAGATATGTAAATCCATTTCATATAACAAGTACAATGGTCTGATTTACTATTCCGTGTAACTGAATGTTATTTTTCTAAAGGGATGCTTATATTCTGAAACCAGGCTTGTGTTTCTGTTTCCTCAGGAACCTGGAATGAGAATGGTTCAAGGATGGCAGGCCGTTGTCCAGGGTTTAGTTCAGCCTGGTATAGACAACCCACTACTGAGGTTGTGCTGCTTATCTAATATCAAGCACAGCAAAGTCTCATAGCATGACCTAGTCAATAAATAAATGAAGCGCAGAAGCCAATCTAAGGTCACTTTTAGTTGTTCAGAATGCACAATGGCCAAGGGTGAAGCAGGGAGCGTAGTCAAGAAAGTTCAAGATTATGCTTAGAATTTCTACCAGAGAGCCAACAGGGCAAGCTAGTATGAGGGGACAGAGCCCATAAAGGCATCACTCTAACAGGGCACTAAAGATGGTGCTGAGGGAATGGCTACAAAACTCTTGCATGTGACAGGAGCATTGCATGTGACCTTTGGGATTCCAGTCAACAATGTTTTTTTAGTCCCACCTTTTCACCATTAAATGGTTCATTTACAGTATGATTGATCACAAAAGACTTTCAATTGCTTGCAAAGTACCTCTGTTCTTCAGTTTCCTCTTCCCCAATTATTTATGAGTAAAAGAGGAACAGGATACAGAAACAAAGAAAATGGTAGCAGAAGAAGAAATGAAGAAGATGGCTTCAATAACCCCCTAGAGATTATAGGATTAGTTTTTAGATTCCCATCCATGATAGAGACAGATGCCGAATTGAATGCCTGCCTGAAGATATGTGGGGGATAATAATAATAATAATAATAATAAGATTTATTTCTACCCCGCCCC
>CM034701.1:153795786-153807961 GCA_020142125.1 Phrynosoma platyrhinos
TTGTACAAATAAAGTTGTGGCCAAGTTTTATAACCATAAAGTAGAGTAAGGTGTCATTTTTGTGTCGGTGCAAAATAGTTATGTATGTTGTTTGTATTGATAGACTTCAGTGTGTATGCATGTGTATTTGGCTTCCCCCAGTTGGGATGTTGAAACTACGGGGTGAAGCAGACGAGAGCTTCCCGTGCACCACGGGACGGTGCACTGCAGGACCGCAGCAGCCACACCACGGCGCACCGTCGGCGTCCCTAAAAGGAGCGCTAAATTGGTGCTCCTTTTAGAAGTCAGGGAAAGTGCATCCTAAACGAGTCGGGCGCACTTCCCCTGACTCTTCCGCCACAGTGCGTGCAGTCGCTGCGGCGGGAGGTTGCCCTGAGAGCACCGGCTGTGCGGAGGGCCGGCAGCTCCGAGGGCAACCTCAGGAGGAGGAAGGGGCGCAGCGCATGCGGCTGCCCCTCCTCTTCCAGGGCTCGAAGACGACTTTATTAGTCATCTGCCGAGGCCCTACCTTTAATTTGTTGATTAAAAGGGGCTTAAAAACAGTCCCCCCAGTCTTTAGTCTCTTTTTCCACCAACCCCCCACTCCCTGTGACAATAGTGAAACCTCAGTGAACTAAAGTTCCATAAACTATTTTTCTTACATGTTGGATTTGTTTTTGCTGTCATGTTTCAGCACTCAGTGTAAGTAGCATCTTTTAGATTGATGATGCATTTTAATGAGGATATGTTTCTGTATGCAGAGAAAGTTGTTGGCACTTCAGGCATAACACTGAGAGTGGACATTGATATTTGTCTCCAAATTATGTTTGTTCTGTGATATGAACTAATATGAGATCTTTCCCAGCAGTAAATAATGTGCTAAGATGTATATATCAAACATTTTAAAAAATGAAACTGCAATGTAGAGGGAAGAGCATTTACATATGCTATAGAGAACCATAGGAGCACGTTTAGCATTCCTTAGAAGCAATGGAAAATCCAAAATTGCTGCTTGAAGACTTATGGTTAAAAACATGAAGTACTCTACAAATAATTTCCAAACATAGTATATAGCATTCTTACTATATGTTATTATTTAGCAACCATTTCATGGGGGAGGAGGGGAGATCCATGCAATCAGCATCATTCCTACATGTTCCCTACTGTTTTTAGCAGAGTTGTGTCAAAACTGGGCAGAAAGATTTTCAATCTAGGGTTAGTCTATACATAAATGTACTACTATACAAATTGGTGCACATTTCACACATTCACACTGATGGTTAATTATCATCACTGTCCTGTATAAATTCACATCTGTTTGCATCTATTCACCTTTGGAAAATGTATAGCCATCTAAATGCATGCCAAGTAGATGGGTTCTACAGGTGTGATAATGTGCATTTCAGCAAATTTCAACAGATAGTCTGGTAAAAACCACAAAGCGTTTTTCCATGGAGTTTAAGGAGTCCCCTGTCCCAAAAAAACGTCCTGCAAATCAAATGTGACTGCAGCAAGAAGTATTTTAAATGTGTAGACTAGCCCTAAGATGCAGATCTATCTCAGAGAAGGTGGCAAAGTTTTGCGGGCAAGAGTACCAAGGGTAGAGATAGAAAAGGGGAAATAAATACTTTTTCACCAATCTTGTAAAATTGGTGTAGCAATTTCAGTCTCTCTCTCAACTACTGCCAAAATGTCTGGTGATATTGATGTGGAGGACTTTTATATCCTGCAGTAGGAGCTGCTTAATTCATGAAGCCATTATTCCAGTACAGATTGCTATGGTTTGCTGTAGAGAGACATAGTAGTTTACACCACCACTGGATTCAGTGCATTTATGTTTAGGCAGCATAGCCTGCTGTACCATATATGTTGATACATCTGCCAGCTTTCTCCAGTTAAGCCAGAAAGAAATCCAGTGATAATGAATGATGGAATGAGTATATGAAAAACTGTGCTTTGGGAAAATAGTCCAAGTAGTAGCTTTTATTGTGTGAATGTTAGCATTGTTATTAACAAGCACATTTTAAAAAAATACAATTGCTTAAACAGCAATAGTCAAATTATACCCATGTGCAATGGCCACCCATGAGAATATAGGAGTCTTGTGATCTGCAAAAAAGAAAAAAGTGTACCCACAAAGCTTAGATGTTATGTGTTGCATGGTTTGATCCACAGACTATTCTTCAGGAAGCAGAATCTGATCTGATTCTCCCCCCCTCCTTTCATCAGTAGCTTCTTTCCTTCCATAAAGAGGGAACTTTCATTTATTTATTTTTTTACTGTACAATGTACTTTTTCTTTTTTAAATGGATAATGGCAATTATATACTGCATCCTCATTATTCTACTCAACACAACTTTCAAAGGCATTTGAACTCTGCTATGCTCATATTGCTGAACAGGAGTCCTACAACGGCATCAAAGCAAAACAACAACAACAACATATAAATGCTCCAATCCATTCTGCTCCACTTTTAGTTGCTCACTTGTTATGCATGACTAGTTTTACTGGAATGTTGAGGCCCAATAAAATTCATATGCAGCTTAAAGTAATGGTTTGTACTTACAGTTCTAAGTAATCAGCAAGTGAAATGTACATGGAGAAGGGTACAAATATATGACTACACATTATTATTATTATTATTATTATTATTATTATTATTATTATTATTATTATATCTATTGCTGATTAGTGAGAACCATGTATAGCATTTTAATGGCAAAAGAGAAAGGCAGGACTAGTGGGAAGAGAAAGGGTAGGTAAGCCCCCAAACACCACCCACCACAAATGGATGGAAGAGAAGGATGCGAAAAGAACAAGCTGCATAAACTGGAGGAGTGTAAAAAAGAAGGATTCAAATTGTGAGATACAGGTGATTGAAGAGAGGAAAGTAACCATGCATCAAAAGTAAAAGGTGAGATATCTGCCTCACAATGGTCAGATTTCACATGGGCTTCCAAATATGTATAGTTCCAAAATCCCACCCAAAATCTCACAAAATTTCAGATCTTGTGAGATTTTCTGAGATCTTATGTGGGATCTCATTTGAAGTCTTGTAATGGCTTACAAGACTTTGAGCCACATGGATTCTAAGCAGCTGCTTGAAGTTATGTGGAGCACTGGCGCCAGTCCATGAGATGTCCAGCACAACAGCACCCCTCCAGGCAGCATCAAGGTAAGTCTACTAAGTAATCAACAAGTGAAATGTACATGGAATCCTTTTTATGCATTCTGATCTCATTCACTGGAAAAGGATACAAATATGTTAGGCAAAATGTGGCTACACAGTTTATCATTATTATTATTTAATATCTATTACTGATATTTGAGCACCATGTGTAGAGCTTCAGTAAAGCCAGTTTCAATGAGGTCTTCCACACTGAAGGGAGAAATCAAACCTATTCAAATCTATGTGTATGCTGAACAGATCAACTTGTACATGCCAAATAAAACATTTAGGTCACCATATTTTAAAATAAAATATTACCAATGATCCTCAGCATGATCAATAAAGTTTCTTGATGGATTGGGCCATGCATTCAGCTATGGACTACTCCATGTGCAACTATGGATTGCTCTATCTATGCAGACATGCAGACACATGCTGAATTGTTATGATTAGCCATGTTGCTAGCAATCCTTTGGTAGTTCTATGGTAGAGTGGGCATCCTCAGAAGATTATTTTAAAAAAAGCTGAGCTGGAATGTCAAAGAGCTCTTGTGAGAGTACTTAAAAGTATCTGAGGGGGGAGAGGAAGAAAAGAGGACACATGGAAGACAAGGCAGGAGATACTGCTGCTTCCTTTACCTTCACTATCACAGCTCTCTCTTCAGCTGCACTACCATGACACCAGCAACTAGAGATTCAGATTCATCTCGAGGGATCAAGTACTAGGGCCCCATGATAGGTTTGCTTTGGAGAAACTATAAGTTAGAAATGAATTGAAGGCACACAGCAAAAACAATTTTACTTTGATGATTTGAAAATGGACATTATTAATAATATATATTATTTATCCTGAAGTAAAACTTTTTCTAGCACGTTTGAGCATACACAACAGATAATTTGAAGTTACACTTTTTTATACTTTCCTCCACACTTAACAACTGTTAAAATATTTATTACACAAAACACAGTTTCTTTAGCCTGAGAAATATTGAAGAATTGAAGTACCTATATTATATCTTCACTCTTTAGATATATTACATTAATGAGCTGGTTAGAATGCCTCCATTAAATCGGACCCCCCTTGCTTTATATGGAAATTATACCATAAAAATTCTAAGAATACTAATTTTATGAGATGTAAAGCAAACAACAAGGATGAGATCTTTGGTGTCTGGGAATATAAAATGGGATTAGTATGTAGGCAATTTGTTTTGCATTAGATATAAAACTATCAAAATTGTAATTAAACAGCATCAATTGCAATATTTGAGTGAGGGCAATATTTCAGCTGTTTGTAATGTTTCATCTTGTTTTCCAATTTACCTTGTAATTCAATTATTTTCTTGAAACTTTGCATTTTCTATAGTAAAGACCATAATTAAAACAGCACAGGTTGAAAAAAATATACATTCAAAAATATTAAGACTAGATATAGTTGCTCTCCAATACATGCATTTATTGTAGTTTTTTTTAAAAAAAAATCCTGTCTACTTGGTTAAATCCAGAGATAAATAGATAGACAGATATAGATAGATAGTGTTGTTAAATATGTATATATTTTAAATGACTAAATCTGCCCTTCCTGCTCCAGAACGAGGGGAAAAAAATATATAGGCTTGAATTTCCAAAACAGCTGTTCAGATTTTTTTTTTAAATGTACAAAATGTACCCTAGATTCTGGCTTACTTTTAGAAAAGAGAGACATAATGTCACTCAGACATCACATTTGTCCATATATGATGTCCTGAGGATTCTAGTTGTGTGGAATGTGTTTGTACTGACTCATTAGAAATGATAAGACAACATACAGGCGTTCCTTGATTAAAAAGCCTTTGACAGTGAGCCTCCCTTTAACAGATGTTTTCACACTCACTTTACTCTTTACTTTTCCTTCTCATCCTCTGTCTAATGGGCATAGTAGCTTTGGCATTAGGAAGATGATGAAGCAAAGCTAGAGAAACACTAAGGGGTTGCAGACTGCCAGAAATAGTGCAAATTGAGTCCACTTTTAGGGTTAGGGTTAGGGTTAGTGCTAGGGAATCATGAGATTTTTTTTCTGAGACATTGAGCCTTCTCTGTCAGAGAGCTCTGGTGCCACAATAAAATGCAGTTCCCATGATTCCCTAACCCCAACCCTAAAAGTGGACTCAATTTGTACTATTTCTGGCAGTCTGCAACCCCCCACAGTCTTTCAGTGTTGGGTTGCAGCAGCATATCCACACAAACAATGCAATAAACAAAGTTTAAGCTAGGAAATATCAGGATTCCCCTCTAATCCATTCTATTGTAGCCATATGCACTTGCATCCAACAGGGAAGGTAAATGCCAATTGACTTCAGAATCTCTCATTGAGCGTGTGTGAACAGTAAAACAGAGATAAAAGAGAGCACAACTAATCCTGCCTCAATTGCTACTCCCCACATGTTAAAAATCATAGATCTTTATTTTCACTGCCAAAGTTAAAATTACAAGAAAAGTGGATGCTGGTGAAAAAAACTCTGAGGCTGAGAGAGTGTGACTTGCCCAGGGTCATCCAGTGAGTTTCATGACTATGGGCCTTTACAGACTGCCAGAAATAGTGCAGCTTGAGGCCACTTTAACTGTCCTGGCTCAGTGCTAAGGAATCATGGGAATTGTAGTCTATTGTGGCACCAGGGCTCTCTGACAGAGAAGGCTCAATGTCCCAGAAAAAAAAAATAATTCCCATGATTCCCTAACACTGAACGAGGACAGTTAAAGTGGCCTCAAGTTGCACTATTTCTGGCAGTCTGTAAAGGTCCTAAGTGGGGATTCAAACCCTGGTCTCCAGAGTCATAGTCCAATACTCAAACCATCACACCACCAATATGCACCACCATGTGTATATTGTTAGTTCTGAATAAAAAGTTGACAGAAACCAGTTGAAATATTCTTCTTTTTGTGGTGAGGAACCTATCCCTACTGTTTCTATGGGGGGAAGCAGACGAGGGCCTCTGGGACGCTGCGGGACGGTGCGCCGCGGGACCGAGGCATCCGCACCATGGCAGACCGTCGGCACCCCTGAAAGGAGCACAAAATCAGTGCTCCTTTCAGAAGTCAGTGAAAGTGTACCCCAAAAGCGTAGGGTGCACTTTCACTGACTTATCCGCCGCAGCGTGTGCGGACGCTGCGGCGGGAGGTTGCCCTCGGAGTGCTGACCATGTAGAGGGCTGGCAGCTCCGAGGGCAACCTCGAGAGGAGGAAGGGGCACCGAGCGTGCGGCTGCCCCTCCTCTTCCCTGCCTCGGAGATGGCTCAATTAGTTGTCTGCCGAGGCCCTATGTTGGTTCTGTCTCTGTTAAAGGAGTAATGCTGAGGAACACATCTACTTCATTCACTGGGGTATGCCTGTACTTACATGCTTTAGGATTCAGTTCAGGGATTCAGAACAGGCCTGGCAACTTTTGGCTCATGCTAATGCAGTGCTACTCCTGCAGATCCCCATAATCATTTTGCCAGAGATATCAAATTACTTTTTAGATTTAAAGCTATTAGTTTTTGTGTAATGGTGAAAGTATTCTGAAGGTTATCTCTTCTGAATAAGAACAACAAAGTCATAAAAAACTAGCAAGTAAGGTAAAACTTACCTCTGTGTAGAGGAGGGTAAGAATTGCTTTTAATTTATTTTGATTAAAATTTGCCCAAATATGAATTTTTAAAAAACTGAGGTTGGAACAAATGAAAGAATATTATATTTAGAACATGATAATTTAAGATTTGGAAGGCATGCATACATGTGGTGCAGCAAAATGAGAGATAAAAAAGATTTCAATAACCATTATGATAAAATATATTATTATTATTAATTTAGTTAGTTAGTTAGTTAGTTAGTTATATAAAAGATATTTGCTTAAAATATGGATGTAATGTAAACAAGTCTTCTACCAGAAGCTACCTCAATGGTTATCTCCACAAGAAGTGTTGTATGGAAGACAGAAAGAAAAAGGAGAATGATGGATCATATATAAACAACTGATTCAAATAAGAGAAGGGAATGGAGATAGAATAAAATCTAGAGGAGAACTAGAGAAGCAATGGCTAAAAATACAGTGGTTTCTGTATAGGCAGTTACTAGAAAGATCAAAAATAGATTTAAATACAGGAGGAATAGAAGAAAAGGATAATTAATAGGATTAGATGATTTTTGGAAAAAAGAGGAAAAACTATCAAAATTCTATGAAATATTATTTAAAAGAGACTTGGAATAGGAAACTGTGAAAGAAATGATGATAAAATGGAGTCAGTGTATACAGGAAAATATAGATATAGATACCTGGGAAAAATCATGGTATAACACAAATAAGTTTACCTTGTGTAAAAATTTAAAAGAAAATTACTCCAGTTAAATTGGCAAGAATGTATATAAATTTAAATACAAAAAATTGGAAAGATAAAGAAAAAGACGGATCTTATTTCCACATGTGATGGAATTGTAAAAAAGCCAGAAGATATTGGGAAATGATCTATGTAGCAATTATGAAAATCTTAGGGATCTTCTTTTTTATGAGACCAGAAATGGACTTTTTAAATCTAACATCTGTATTAGATAAATTGAAAAGAAATATTGGAAAGTGATATTATACATGGTAACCTCAGCTAGGCTGTTATATGGACAAAAATGGAAGTCATGTCAAATACCAACAGAGGAAGAATAGCTAGAAAAATTACTGAAGATGAGAGATTGTGATTTACTCTCACAAAGATTTAAAGATGAAGATAACGCTAAAATAGAACAGGATTGGGACTTAATAACAAAGTATTGGAGAAATAAAATAATGAATTATGAAAAGTTAAAGGAGAAAAATAATAACAAAATAAAGGGGATACATACACACACACAAACACATAATGTTGGAAAATAATGCATTTTAAAAGCGAAAAAATGGTGAAAATGGTAATGAGTAAGGAAAAAATGTTAACTTGTCATTTTATTATCATTATTTTTTGAGTTACAGATGAAGGAAGAAATAAATTCTTAGATACAAAGGTAAGAAGAAATAGCCAAATTTTATCAAAGCTGGGCATAAAAGAAACTACCACCCTAGATGAAAAGAAAATTGTACTAAACAGTTGAGAGTGGTATGTAGGATGATTTGTATGTGTTTATGGTAAGTATGTATGATTTTATGGTTTATAATGTAAAAAATACTATAGATACAGTTGGTATGAATGTCTGAAAGTTTTTATTGGATGTGAGGATGTTTATTTGTGTTTTAATAAAATACAATTTTTAATTAAAAAATAAAATTTAGATTGGAAATAACTTGTTCTTTTAAAGAATACTGTAAAAAAATGGTTAAAGGGACTTGGGGGAAATGTTAAAGAAGAATCCAACAGAGTGAAGCCACTGCTTCAGCAAAAGATTCTGCAAACTGGAGAGTTTCAAAATGGTGTGGGAAGAGAGAGCTATGAATCCTGTACAGATTGTCTTGTAGTGCCCAGGGTAGCCTCCTCTCTTGAGGGTGTTGTTGAGGAAGCTGTCACACCATCACATTGAAGATTCAAGTGTCAGTTTGGTTGGATAGTACTGATGATAGGAGTGGTGATTGCTATTAGTATACATGGAGAGATACATAGAGGAATAATGACCAACTTGTCCTTTGCCTCAGCAGCAAAACATCTTGAACTGGCTCTGTGTATATATATAGGTTGTAAGATATACTGTACAAACAACTATACCATCTGGAACAATGGCTCCCAGCCTTTGGTACTACAGGTGTTCTGGACTCAAACTCCAAGAAGACCAACCCTACGTACAACCACAAATAGTTTAATTCTTGGCAGTCAATAATTCTGGAAACTGAAACCCTAAAAACCTAGATGACCAAACATTGGCAAACACCGATCTAGAACAAGGGTGAGAATTCAATGACACTCCATATGTTATTGGACTGCAACTTACAACTGTCTGAGGGCCTTTACAGACTGCCAGAAATAATGCAACTTGAAGTCAGAAATAATGCAACTGTCCTGACTCAGTGCTAGGGAATCATGGGAACTGTTTTTTTGTTTTGTTTGTTTTTCTGAGATATTGAGCCTTCCCTGTCCGAGAGCTCTGGTGCCACAATAAACTACAGTTCTCATTATTCCCTAGCACTGAACCGGGGCAGTTAAAGTGAACTCAAGTTGCATTATTTCTGGCAGTCTGTAAAGACCCTGAGTCAGCGCAGCCAATGGCAATGAATACTAGGAGTGTGGCAGTCCAACAATATCGGGTGGGTCACGAAATTATCACCCTAAATCAAGAAAAGGTCATAGATTCCCTTCCCCCTCCCAAAAAAAGATTATTCATTTCAAGGCCTACTAAGTTGATATATATAAAGTTCATGAGAGAGTTGATGTAGAAGTATTTTTCTGTGCTTTTCATACTTTTTAAATGTCATTTTAAACATGGAATACTTTTCCACAGCCCACATATGTATATAAGTTAACGGACAAGCACCACTACTATGAATATTTTTTTTAGAGAGGCAATGTGAAGTTTCTTTCTTGATATGTCTTCAGGTACAATACAACATATTTGAAACACCATTTCATTTCAGTCACTACTGTTCAATAGAATAAAGCATGCAATGCTTTCTACATAATGCATTGTGCATAAGATCTTTTGTCCTGTATTATTTCCCTGTCCACAGTCAAACAGCTTTTCACTGGCTAATACCGCTTCATACTGTACACCTAATAAAACATCTAAATCTCTATTTTAAATTACAAGACTTCTTTTTAAAAGAGTAATTTCACATTTCTTTGAGAAAGCTATCTGTTTGTGAATGACAATGGTTCTCATCAGTAATTTTGAGAAAAAAACATTCATTACTCTTTAACACATCTCCAAGTAATGAATGAAGAATAATATCCAACTATTATTTAAACAGACTGCATTTTTTATGCTGTCTGAAGGCCAAAAATGTCATTATTATAATAAGAGTATTTGTAATGGGTTCAACTGTAACTGAGGCTGAAGGTGAAGTGGCATTATCTCAATCTTTCAACATATCATTTTATCACAAAATAGATCTGTAAATCTATCTACCACAAATATTTTAATTAGCTGTTTATGCCAACAACGTCAAAGCAGACACTAGAAATAAGTTTTATTCTTGTGTCCTTTCAAAATGTTTTAACAACATCTATCTGATGTAGTAACATAATCAGACACAGGCAATATTTGCTATAACAGTATTCTTAAGTATGGATTTTAATTATGCACCAGGCATATTAGGTTCAGGGAGGCAATATAGCATATAGTAGTTTAAAGTTTTGGACTAGGACTTTTGAGAGACATGCAAGCCATGGTCACTGGGTGACCTTGGGCAAGTCATGGGGGGAAGCAGACGGGCGGCACGGGGTCACCCCAGGAAGTTGCGGATCGGGGCCGAGGTATCCGCACTCCTCAGCCCTGAGGCACAGCATCCCAGGCCCAGGAAGGAGCGCTAAAATAGCACTCCTTCTGCAAGACGCCAAAGGTGCGCCGCAAAAGGCCTCCGGTGCACCTTCGGCACCTCTTCCGCTGCAGCATTTGCAGACACTGCAACGGAAGTGCATCATCGGAGCGCCAACCGTGCGGAGGGCTGGCTGCTCTGACAACATTATTGGGAAGGGGTTGGGGCACCCAGAGTGAGGCTGCCCCTCCCCCTTCCTGGTCTCGAATAGTAACTCCCACTCTGAACAGATTTTGCCAAGAAACCCATGATAGTTTCACCATAGGTTTATCATCAGGCAAAAACAACTTGAAGGCACAAAATAGCAACATAATAGGTTTAAACGTAAATGAGTCGGATGAACAGTTCAGATAAGATCTGAGCTGCCACCATCAAGTTTAAAGGAAAACACAACTAATTTTAAAAAAATGCAAAAATGATGTTTTTGCACAAAATGCAACAAAATAGGGAAAAAAACAATAACAACACAATTGTGAGAATTCCAGGAGTGCTACCAGGAAGCTGATATGTCTCTGGCACCTGTGCAGTTCTTACCCAGAGAAGTAAAACAGAGCTGAAGAGATTAAGCAAATTTTCTCCCCTTGTTAAAATAACCACACTAGAGAAACAAAACAGAAACAGAGAAATTCCTCCCCCCCCCCATGTCTATGGTTTAATGGAAGGGTCTGAAGGACCATAGCTCTTTAATGCTGTGTACAGAGTGGGGGAAAAACTCCAGTGAACTAGTTCTGTGCTCTGTCTGATATCCTTGACTATGGCATATGCAACAGTGTAACCCTTTTGTGCCTGTGACAGTCTGTGGCATGTCCTCTATGAACACTTCAAGTGCTTCTTTCCTTTTGTGAGACTTTTCTCTGTGAGAGCGCTATAAGTGGGAAATGTTGGCCATTCAAATGTTGCTGAGCTACAATCACACCTGACTACTGGTAATCCTAGATGGGTTTAATGGGAGTTTGGGATGAACAACATCTGGTGGACTAATAGGCTTCTCAGCCTGATTTACATCTTTTTCCCTTCTATTTTACCAAATACTAATGATGCATTAACAAAAGGTCATTCTGAGCTGCTTGAATTCAGCAATCCAGCAGCAAGCTTATTTGGGGGGCTTTTTTTTTAAACAACAACAACAACAACAACAACAACAACTGAGTTCCATGTTTGTTCCTGTGTGTTGTAAAATAACACAGAAATTGTATGTTGATAAAACTGCAATGCATGCAAAATCATACTGTTTGATGTTTGTGATGTTTCACCAGTAGAAGTTTACTGCTTGTGCACAATAATAAAAGTGTACAAGTGATTTCCTGAAGCAATCATGGATCCAGTTAGATCAAGACTGATAAACATTGGAATAAAAGCCTGTAAAATATGAGCATTCCTGATTTAGATAAGGGCTAAGTGCTGAAGGAACTGAAGAACTGAAAGTTGTAGCAAATGCTGTTCTTACAGTGGTCTGTACAAAATTCAATAATTAAATTCGAATAGTGAAGCATTCCTGATATAATTCAAAGATATAGCTGCATTAGTCTGTAGAATCACTATGTAGAGAGATCTTGTAGCACCTTTGAG
>CM034701.1:153808061-153819450 GCA_020142125.1 Phrynosoma platyrhinos
TTTCAGTTAATCTCAAAGGTGCTACAAGATCTCTCTACATACCATTCCTGGTATATTTAGTCAACCCCAGGAACACAACCATCTAATTTACAACTCCAAAATCTTTAGATGAGGAGTTAAAGAATCATTCCTATTTCAGAAAAAGGGAGCTGAGATGGCTTGATTTTGGGGAGGATCTTGTTCTTTGGAGACCTGACATTAAAAATACAGCTTGATCTAGCATCCTGCTTCTCTAAATTCTGTAGAGAAAGGAATATAAAATGACCTTAAAATAACTTCAGAATCTTGTATTTTAGGAATTATGTTTTAAGCATGTTTAGAAATGTTATTGGAGACCAAGAATGTAAACCAAATGGAAGAAAAAGGGAAATACATAAAGAGAGGGAAGGAGGAATAGCATCCTTTCTGGAGTGTTTCTTAGGTATCACACAGAGAAAGGCAAGTGAGGTGGAGTACTCTCCCTTTATTCTCGATTGGTGGTCTAGCTTGAGTGAGAAGAATGATATTCCCTGTGTAGCAGCTTAAGCACAACAGCAAGAGGGGAAAGAACACCCACTGCCAGTGTAAAGTACCTTGACTATAAGCATAGAAAGTCCTAACATATCGACAGCTAAAAGTTCTATGGCTCATAGAAAAATAGTGTGGATCACAGCAAATGTTTTCTTCCAGTCTTTTTTTCAGTGCATCATGAAAATAGCAGGGTGGGGAGAGGCGGGGGAAGAGGCTGAAGTAGAGCGCTACAAAGAAGTGGAGCAAGGCCGAGGAGTGCGACTACCTCGGCCCCAATCTGTGGCTTCTTGGGGCGGTCGCCGGCCGCCCGTCTGCTTAGGGCCAAAATGTGACTAAATAACAGACACATTTTGGCCCTAAGCAGACGGGCGGCCGGGGGACGCCCCAAGAAGCCGCAGATTGGGGCTGAGGTAGCCGCACTCCTCGGCCCCGTTCCACTTCTTTTAGGACCCTGTAAGGAGCGCTAAAATAGCGCTCCTTACGCAAGGTGCAGAAGGTGTGCCGCAAGAGGCATTGGGCACCACTTCAGCATCTCTTCCATCGCAACATGTCCAGACACTGAGGCAGAAGGGCATCATCGGAGTGCCTGTCATGTAGAGCGATGGGCGCTTCGATGCATGTTCAGGAAGGGGTTGGGGCACCCAGCGTGAGGCTGCCCCTCCCCTTCCTTACCTCCAAGACGGCACAAAGCACCGTCTGCAAAGGGGGTTAGGCAACCTGATTTTAAAACAATTTTTAAGAGAAAAGAAACAAAACAAGAGCCAGAAGACCCCATTTAGAGCAATTGGAATCAAATGTCATGTAGGGGAAGGATGGATTGTTCAGTCATGAAAAAGGACTATGAAAACTCTGAACAGAAATGGTTTGGTTGGCATCTAATAAGTTTCCAAACCAAAGTTTCCAAGACCAGATGTAAACTCAATTATACAAGGCATGTCAACCAAGGAAATGCTTTGCAATTAAAGAGTCACTTTCCTCATAAGGAACAACCCCACATCACACATGATAACATTCATGTGAAGATTATTACTTCAAATTCTGAACAGCATTGTAAGGGCTATACAGATGGGCAAAAAGGGGTGCTTTGAGGGTGACTTATAGGTGTGGCCTTTAGATGATGCATGCCTCAAAGTCTCCAGGAAAGCACCCTCTGGCCGTTCTATGCTGACAAAAGCCACTCCAAAAAGGAGCCACTTTTTTCCGCTCCTTTGGTGAAGATGTGAACCTTCGCATGTGTGTATGTATGCAGCAACATTGATGCACCAGAAAATGGTTGTATATACACACTGTTGCACATGCAGCAGAAATTGACTCGGCAATCCAGAGCATGCGCCCTACTATGCAAGCTTTAAAGTGCCTTATGCTTCCAGGTGTGGATGCACTGGTGCAGGTGCACTTGAATATTAAAACCCTAACCCTAAGCCTAATTGTAACCCTCCACATGCACCCATAGCAACTGTCCTCTGTTATGACAATAAATGCATTCTGTTGGTTGTACACTCGCTATCAGCATGCACATCAGTTTGCATGAAAGAGGCTTTTGTGACCTCTTCTGTGCAGGTGTGCAGGTGTGCATAAGACCTGCACACCATTTCCTGTCATGATGGGGGAGGGGGTCCTGGAGTAATGTTTGTCCATGTGCCCTGTTGACCATGTCTCTTGCATGACCACCAGCTGCATGTATCAAGTCTGTCCACACAAACCTCCCTTGCATGTACCTCTCCCCTCCCCCTTGATCTGTGTGGGGTTAAAAGGCCCTCCTCGGCGCAGGGAAGGGAGGGGCAACCGCACGCTCGGTGCCCCAATCCCCTCCCGAGGTCATCCTCGGAGCAGCCGGCCCTCCGCATGGCTGGCACTCTGAGGAGGACCTCCCTCACAGTGTCTGGATGCGCTGCGGTGGAAAAGTCAACAAAAGTGCACCGCAGCCTGTTGCCAGCCCACGTGGTTGCTCTGTCTCCCTTTGCAGCATCCTTGGGGCTGGCGGTGCGGTTGCTGGGGCTTCAATATAGCCTCAGAAAAGCTGCATTGACTACCCCCAATGTGGTTGCTTTGTCCCCATTTAGAGCAACCTCAGGACAGGCAGTGCGGTTGCTGCAGCTTAGGGAAAAGGCAACTTCAAGTCACCTTTTCCTACCTGTCTGCATAGCCTCCAAGATAAGTGTTGCTCCTGGAATAGATCATTGGTTGTGGAAGGTGGGAGTTCATACAAGAAGGATATGCAATGATGCTGCATGTTGAAGCTAGGAATAAATGTTTCTAGTAAAAGTCTTGCTTCTTGAAAGCAATGATTTTTGAACACCCGGAGCACTTGCTGAACCAATTTCAGTTGTTTGTTTCTTCCATAGTAAGTTTGTTCTCATCTTGTGTATGCAGCAGTTGTTGATGTAAGAACCGTTGATCCTGCAA
The DNA here is from genome assembly GCA_020142125.1 of Phrynosoma platyrhinos. Taxonomy (NCBI): domain Eukaryota; kingdom Metazoa; phylum Chordata; class Lepidosauria; order Squamata; family Phrynosomatidae; genus Phrynosoma; species Phrynosoma platyrhinos. The sequence goes on from CM034701.1 coordinate 153,810,978, forward strand.
AGGCCCCAACTGACATGCACATGGTGGGGCATGACTGTAATTGCAGCAACATCTGAATTGTCAAAAGTTTCCCACCATGCACTGCTTTGTGGAATGCCTTGGTTTTGCTTCCCACTATGCCTCAAAATTCCATCTAAAAGCATTTATCAATGGAAATATGGTGTCACTGTCTCAGGGGAAACAGGCCAAAGGAAATAAACTTTAATGGAATCAGAGAAGAAAGAAGTCAAATGGACAAAGCTCAAATAATCTACTTGAACATTCACTTGTTCTCTAGGGGAAAGCAAGAAAGACATGAATACTTTCCTCTAGGGAGACAAATAGTCATGCAAAACACAGCTTCCCTACCAGCATAAATCTTGGTACAGTTGGAAATGTATAGCTGAGTCATAAAAAAATAACATTGCCCCAGGGCTAGACTTTAAAAAGGGGCAAGAATATTTCAGCCTAGATATGGATTATTTGTGTATGTTTCCTTAAAAAGATTAATTTGTCCCTCTTTTTTAAAAAGTTATAGGACTTCAGTTTGCTTCTCTGAAAAGCCACACACACATGCAAAAGCTAATGCAGAGGAAGTGCAATTTAGCTAGCAATTAATCCTTAATGTGATCTAATTATTCCTGACATTTGGGCATCAGGCACTATACTTCAGGGGCCATATTCTTCTCTTGCACTGTAGGTAGAAGTTTGCATTGAGTTCAAGTAAATGAACCGCTGCCATCAGCTTTCAGTTAAATTAACTTCCTCCCTGCAAACCTGATCTGGAAACAAAAGAGGCATAAGATAATTAACCATGGCTAAAGTGGAAGAAAAGCTGACGTTCCCCAATGACCATAGTTTGCTGGTGATGCAAAATAAGGTGCAGTCTAAATCCTTCCTTTCCAAATGTGCAGCTGCACATTTTAGTCGCAAAGATAGATAAATTGTTGGGAATAAGCATACCTGACAAGTCACAGAGACCTGTATCGGCACAATTCTAGACTTCATTTAGGGATTTGAGTTGTTTTCATTTGTCCTTGCAGTGGTAGCATTTTTGTGGTTGGGGAGGTGACCTCCATAGGTCCTGCTCTCACCCAGGATGGGGAGGGGATGCTTTAGAAACTTGATTTATTTTTGGTTTCACTCAAGGGTGAAATTCACCTCCTTGAGAAAGGCCAGCAGAAAGTTTGTGCTTAATTGTGCTTTAGTGCATCATAACCCTTTTGCTGAACAACTGCAACAAAAATCATTTTAGCTGTTAATACAAGAGTCTGTTTGTGCCCTGCACACACAGATGTATTAGAAAATTAAGTACAAAAGGCAGATGAAAGTATATAAATTTGTGTTCAGGACAACCACGACCTTCTCAAAGTTCTTCAGAACTGTAGTTTGGTTGGAATGCTGAGAACTATCAGAGTTCTGCATATCCCTTTGTCCCCATTGAGCTTTTGCATCCACCACTACCTTGAGTTCAACAAAATTACTTTCTGTCTCTACGGGGGGAAGCAGACCAGGGCGTCTGAGACGGCCTGGGACGGTGCGCCGCGGGACCGCAGCTTCCGCATCATGGCGCACCGGCGGCGTCCTTGAAAGGAGCGCTAAATTGACGCTCCTTTCAGAAGTCAGGGAAAGTGCGCCCTAAACGCGTAGGGTGCACTTTCCCTGACTTTTCCGCTGCAGCGCGTGCAGATGCTGCAGCGGGAGGTTGCCCTTGGAGCGCCGGCCGTGTGGAGGGCCGGCAGCTCCAAGGGCAACCTCAGGAGGAGGAAGGGGCACCGCGCATGCAGCTGCCCCTCCTCTTCCTTGCCTTCAAGACAACTTTATTAGTCGTCTGCCGAGGCTGTACATCATATGGCACATAAACCAGGTTAGTCTTTTTAATCGAGTACCAGGATATCAACAGAAGCTAGGATAATACATGCAATCCCGCCTGAACTCATGGTTCCTTCCCTATATGAATCCATGTAGCTCTTACAAAACGTAAAATCTCTATATTCCCCTGCTTCTCACTGTGCATATGGCGATCACTTTTTATTCCTCAGGAGGACAATTTTGTCAAAATATATACTGGTAGAGAGCCAAGAGGCAAGGATGATGTAACAGACTGGGCTAAGACTTGGACTGGGACTTTGAAAGACCAGGGTTCAAAACCCTGTTAGGAGTTTAGTACAGGCTTTGGTGAATAGAAAATTTGCTTTTTCCTTGGCCTTCATAGGGGAGTTAATATCCTTTTGAGCCATGAGTGCATAGAGGGCAGCAGTTTTGGCAGTTGACTTGTTACACATTTCTAACACACAGCATAAGACGCATGGTATACAAAAACATAACATGATTCCCCATGATCAGGATAGGTAGTATCATTACAAACAACCCTTTTATCCAACCAAATTCTGGCTGCCATGATGTTAACCAATCAAACCAACTATCTGATCCTTGTTTTATGTTTGCTACTATCTCATGTAAATCATCAATCTGGTCATCTATAGCATTACTATTGTCAGTCAAATTGAAACAACGGCACTTTCTATGAGTTTCACAGCCTATATAGCAATGCAGGAAGAGATAGTTTATACCTGCATGGTTTTCTAAAATGGCATTCCTCAGTTCTTGCTGCTCTTTGTTAAGCAAAGATAATGCCTGTGAAGTAGCATTTATATTTTTAACTAGAGCACAAGCAAGCTCATTGATCTCCATGCCATCCTCTAAAGTGAAAAGTGAAACTCCAACAAGGGAGGTTGCTAATGCTATTTGTTCTCCTTTGGATAGTAAATGCATAGTACTTTTACAATTGCTAGTCAAGGGGAAAGCCGCACATGGGCAGTGATGCAGGTTGTGCTGAGTGCTATTTGGCCATGGGGGAAGAACTGGTACCAGGCGGCTCAGGCAGCATGGATTGGTATCAGGAATATAAGACCAATATAAGACCAGGTTAGCAGGAATATAAGACCAAGTTTGAGTCCCACAGGTCTAAAACCACCCGTGGGGCAAAATCACATGGGCATAATTAAAAGATATATTTTGAATGTAAATACAATTGAATGGTTGTCCCAAGATGGTCTTACACTTTTTAACCTTGATTCAACAATTAACCATTTGGGCACAAGATGAATTTATCCCAGTAGCCAACACTCGAGTGTGCAAGGCAAATTCTATGGGTGGAAGAGTTGTGAAAACTTTTCCCCAATTGGCATTGTATTTATAATCTAAAGTGCTATTAAAATCATAAAACTGAGTGTTATGTTGAACCATCTGGGGATGTTTATAGACAAGGATAATATATGAGCTCATGAGATCTCCACTAGCCATTTTTTTCTGACAAGCAACAGTGATCTACACTGGAAATATTTACTAAAATGGTCCTGGAAGGGATGTTGCCATTGAGCCTGGGGCACCTCAAACTGGAAGGGGAGGATTGGCCCGTGAAGGAGCCAATCGGAAGCCACTTTGGCCCAAGCCACCCTTAGAAGATGATGTCATTCATACTTCAAAACACTTTGCCTTGTGGCTCTGGTAAGGCATCAGGAATGAAGAGGAGAATGAGGATGAGGAAGGAGGCAAGGTGGTGGGAAAAGGAGTAGGAAAAGGAGGCAGCCTGTTTCCACCCACTGCAGTGAGTCCAGCAAGGCAGGCTTCAGTGGGCATGGGTTAGGAAAGAGGAGGAAGAAGGAAGAGGAGGGGGGAGGAGAGAGAGCAGTGGTGGCAGTGGTGAGGGGAAGAGGAGGAGGAAGAAGAGAGGAGGAGGAAGAAGAGGAAAAGTGATGACAACAGGGGAGGTAAGAGAAGGAGGAAGAACTAGCAAGGGGAAAAGGTGGTGGAGGAAGAGGAGCAGGGAGAAGGAAAAGCCAGCAGAGAGGAAAAGGAAGAGTAAGAGCAGCAAGGCAGGCTTCAGGTGGGCTAAAGGGCAAAGCCCCAATGCACGGTCATGCCACCATTGAATACTATGGGACTTGAGCATCTGTGGATTTTTATATCCATCTGGGGATCCAGAACAGATCCCCCCCCCCCCGATACCGAGGGCCCACTGTAATTAGTATTTGCTCTCTTTTAGCAGGTTAGTAAGGGAACGTGAAATCTTGGTCAATAATCAGTGAGCACCTTTTTGTGAAAGGGTGTTCTCTGGTCTTCCTGAGTGGACTTGCGAATAGAAATAGGAACAATGCTTGGGATTGGATTTGATCATTTAAAAACTCTTTCAGAATAAAAATGTGCTTCCTATCAATGACAGGGCAGCAAGAAGGGAACCATTCTGGTCTCCTTCAGAAAAGAAAGAAAAAACCATGGGAAAGTACTATTCTATTTCGGGGGGAAGCAGACAAGAGCTTCCAGGACGCCGTGGGATGGTGCGCCGTGGGACCGCGGCATCTGCACTGCGGCACACTGTCAGCACCTCTGAAAGGAGTGCAAAATCAGCGCTCCTTTCAGAAGTCAGTGAAAGTGCACCCTAAAAGGTAGGGTACACTTTCACTGACTTATCTGCCGCAGCATGTGCGGACGCTATGGCAGGAGGTTGCCCTCAGAGCGCAGGCCATGCAGAGGGCCAGCTGCTCTGAGGGCAAGCTCGGGAGGAGAAAGGGGCGCTGATCATGCGGCTGCCCCTCCTCTTCCTTGCCTCGAGGACGGCACAATTAGCCGTCTGCCGAGGCCCTTCCTCACTATGGCTAGAATTGCATATGCCCAAAATTAGGGGGAAAAAAGATATCCCTACAAAAGAAGATTGGATGTGGAAACTATATGACACGATGGAAGCAGATAAATTAACCTAATTACTGAAGGATGACACACTGAGGAATTTCTATAAAGACTGGGAATTGGTTATCAAGTATATGAGAGAACAATGGGGAGACTTAGCAATTTTAAGTTTGTTAGAAAATAATGAGAAATAATAGAAAAAGGATACAGAGAAAAGGTATATAAGATTATATGGTAGGTTACAGTAGAATGAGATGGGAAGTATGAACATAAGATAATGGATTCAAGAGATAGAATAGGAGTGATTCTATTATAGAAATGATAGGGAGAAAGGATAGTAGTAAAGAACATTACTAAATTGATATTAAGAAGGACACAGAATGATGTAAAGAATAGAAAGAAATTGGAGGTGAGGAAGTCATGAGTGATAAAGAGAATTGAGAAATGAGTAAGAGGGTTATAGAATGTAGAGGAGGGTATGAGTATGTGGAAGGAGGAATTGAGTGAGTAGAGGGGAGGTGGAGGTGGAGAGGAGTAGGAGTAGGAAGGATAGGAGGAGAAGGAGAAAGAGGTGGAAGAAGAAGTGAGGAAGAAGGGAGGAAAGGAGGAATAAGAGATGTAATTGATGGAAAAAGAATGCGTATGATTGTATAATGGTATGTTTTATTGGATGCATGGCAATATTGATGACACTGCACCCCAAAACTATGGATGACATCTCCCAGCAGTTTCACATTAATGTTAAATAGCATGGAGGACAAAATAGAACCTTCAGAGACCCCACAGACCCATGGTCAAGTGGTCAAGCAGGAGTCCATCAGCACTACCTTCTGGGTTTACCCCTCTAGGGAGAAATTGACCCTCTGTAACACAGTGCCTCCAATTCCTATCCTAGCAAGAGGTCCCAGGAGGATACCATGATTGATGGTACTGAAAGCAGCTGAGAGGACAAATCAACAGGGGACAGTATCTCTGTCCAGTTTCTGGTATAGATTATTCACCAAGGTGACCAAAGCTGCTTGAGTCCCATAACCAGGCCTGAAGCCAGATTGAAATGGATCAAAATAATCTGTGCTATCCAGAAACATCTGGAGTTGAGAGGCCACCACACACACCAGTACCACACACTCCAATAGGCAACTGAATAGACATTTGTGTGAACAGAATGTTGAACTAGATCAGCCCTTCTCCTCCTGCCTTTACCCAACATGTCTCTTCATCTGTTCTTATAGATATTAGTCTTTTTTATGACTTTCAGTATAAACTACAACCACCTGTATTTGGTTTAGCATTTTGCCTTCACTTCCTCACCCTTCCCTTTCTTGCTAAGGGAAAACATATCCCTAACAGAGTGCTTTACTAAAATTACCAGTCAGGAGGGGGTAGAAAGAAAAAAAATTGGCCATTTATATTTGTGAATTGGAAATAATAATGCTGTTGAGGCAGTTGGCATTTCAGAGAATTATTAGTGAGACTTTTAGCTCAAAATCCAACAGCATCTGCCCACAAAGGCAAATATTTGCTATTCAGCAAAAGCTAATATGAGTGGTAAGAAAGCTAGCAAAGCAGGCATGAATTTGAATTTTGGCTGCAGTGGTGGAGGTAAAGAAACACATGTATAGTTACATACGATTGGTGAACTGTAAAGTATAGAAATTGTTGCATTTAAGTTTATTTTTTAATATTCATTTTAGATATTTCAAAAAGGGAAAGAAAATTCACATCAATAGACAACAAACAAACAAACAAAATTCAATGGAGTAATTATTCACAAGAAAGAATGCCTGTGAATATGCACATGCCATGCTCAGTGTAAAGATTTAAATAATTCTTTCTTTGAAACTGAAAAATGCTAAGAGCCAAATCCCCTATTATTTTCATTAACTTCACAGCATCTATGTCAGTGTGCACCAGATGAAGCTCTGGTCCCTCCATTGATTGAGATGCTCATTCAAGCTGGTTGGATTTGAAGACTGAAATATTTGCATGTTCTGTAATTCCTAGACAAAGTACGAACCGAGATGGAAATTCTGTATTGTTGTTCATTTTAAACCCTACATGTATTAGAAGAAAATTGTATTGTCTCCTTAAATGGACTTGTCTCCTTAAATGTATTGTCTCCTTAAATGGACTAATAGCAGAAAAACCCTTTAAATTTATTGTGAATCTGTGAGATTACCTGAACCCCATTACAGCAGCCAACAACCTCACAATATTTCAGCTATCCCAACAGAAAACAGCAGATGCTATTTTACCCCCTGCTAGTCAGGTTTCACAGTAATCAAGGTTAATCAAGTTATTTTGGCAACTGAGGCAGAAAATCCCACAAGTGTATCTCCTTGGGGAGTAAAAACACAGTAACAATAAAGTAAATAAATGACACCTAAAATCAGTTCCTTGAAGTGACCACCTTACTCTTCCCAATAATGGGACCAACCCTGAGGATAATAGGTTCTCCAGTAGTACACTTAAAATATCTGGCTGCTCGACTTACTGTTGCATTTCTTTATTTCTTTCTAAAAAGACCTCTGAGTTCAAGTAACTTCTTGCATATCAGCAGTTGATAATTTTATCATCTCTGGATAAAGGGCAACATAGCAGATTGTGTAATTGTTTTGAACTTTGGAAATACTGGTTCAAAATTACAGCATATTGGACAGAATTATGTAGGTGGTAAAGCATTTTATAGGACAATACATTTATATCTACTTTTTATTTTTATCAGCTGAACATCTGTATAGTGATAACATGGAAAGAACAAAAGCAAAGGAGAATGTGTAAGCAACCAAATGCAGAAAAGTTGGCTTCTACAGTAGTAAAAGGTAAGAAAAAACCCACAATTAGGACAAGGAGACTTTATATAGAGTGGCTGAATGGTGATGGAACAAAAAATAAAATGAGGATAATGGTTGGGAAGGATGGAGGATAGAGGCTGAAACACGCAGTGTGTGGTTGTTGCAGTCCCAATCCTCAGAGCCGATCCTTAAGGGCCATCTGCATCGGCCCTCAGTGAATATATGCTATGTACTTAAGTGCTGACATACCAAACTTCTGTTGATTCAATAGGTCTATTTTAATTAGGAGTATTTTAGGGCCTCAGCACACGGAGGCCCTGGAGCCGCCGCCGGACGGAGCACCACGGGGATGCAGCCTCCGCATCCCGGCGCTCCTGCGGCGGCTCTGGAAGAAGCGCTAAATCAGTGCTCCTTCCTCAAGACAGGGAAAGTGCGCCCTAAAAGCGGCGGGCACACTTTCCCTGCCTTATCCTCCGCAGCGCGTCCGGTCGCTGCGGAGGGAGGTTGCCCCAGAAGCACTGGCCATGCGGAGGGCCGGCAGCTTCCAGGGCGACCTCAGGAAGAGGAAGGAGCGCCACTCATGCAGTGGCTCCTCCTCTTCCGGGCCCGGAAGACGGCTCTATTAGCCGTCTGCCGAGGCCCTTAGTTAGGACTAAAACTAGTCTATTTTAATTAAGACTATGGGGGGAAGCAGACGAGTGCTTCCAGGACGCTGCGGGACGGTGCAGCGCGGGACCGCGGCATCCGCACCACGGCTCACTGTCGGTGCCTCTGAAAGGAGCACAAAATCAGTGCTCCTTTCAGAAGTCAGTGAAAGTGTGCCCTAAAAGCATAGGGCGCACTTTCACTGACTTTTCTGCCGCAGCGTGTGTGGATGCTGCAGCGGGAAGTTGCCCCCGGAGCGCCGGCCGTGCGGAGGGCCGGTAGCTCTGAGGGCAACCTCAGGAGAAGGAAGGGGCGCTGATCATGCGGCTGCCCCTCCTCTTCCCTGCCTCCAAGATGACTCTATT